>CM074784.1:7193991-7661268 GCA_037355745.1 Pseudo-nitzschia multiseries
CTTCCGAGTTGAAACAGCAATATACACCCATGAGGAAGGCATTATAAATGAGCCAGCGTTTAAGTGGTGGGCCTATAAGGTACTTCGGAGAAAAGACCGGATCATATCTGGTGCTGAAACCAAATACTGGACCAAGTCCCATAAGTACGGGGTCCAGCTCCCTAAGTCAATTGCAGAAGCAAAGGCAATCAATCAAGAAACAGGGACCAATCATTGGGCTCAGGCTATTGCGAAAGAAATGAAGAACAGTTCTATTGCCTTTGAATTCACCGAAGACGATAAAGTACCAGTGGGGCATACAAAAATAACTATGCACATGGTTTTTGATGTCAAGATTGACTTGACTCGGAAGGCCCGTTTGGTCGGTGACGGTCACAAAGTCCCAGAAATCTCCAAGGAATACACTTATTCCAGTGTCCCCAGCAGGGATTCGGTTCGATTGTTCTTCCTAGTGGCAGCACTTAACAACCTTGAAATACTCAGCGTGGACATACAAGATGCTTACTTAACAGCACCTATCAAGGAGAAGTATTTTACAATAGCCACAGAGGCCCAAGGTTTCGCGCCAGAGTTATGTGGGAGGCTCTGTAAGATTGTGAGGGCTTTATATGGGCTCCTGGTTGCAGGGGCATCTTTTCGATCCCACTTGGCTGGTCACTTAAGGGAGCTTGGTTATGTATCTTGCAAAGACGATCCTGATGTGCATCTTTGATCTGCGTTCAAACCAGATGGTACAGCCTACTACGAGTACTGTGTGGCCTATGTTGATGATATTCTTGTATGTGGAATGGATCCAAAGTTCCAGATGGATGCAATAGAAAGGCAATTCAAGTTGAAGGATGGAATGGTTGAAGAACCTTCTTTCTACTTGGGGGCTGATATTGGAAAGACCTACATCAATGGTAACCCGTACTGGTCCATGGCCTCGTCTAAGTATACTGCAAAAGCCATCAAATCGATTGAAGAAGAACTACTAACCGGAAAATATGTGTTTAAGGTATTACCTAAGTCAGCAAGGTCTCCTTTGAGTGCTGAGTATAGGCCTGAGATAGACGTGTCACCAGAACTCGATCCGGAGAAACAAAACTAGTATCAAGGATTGGTTGGGATACTCCGGTGGATATGTGAACTCGGCCGATTGGATATAATTATGCCCGTGTCACTTATGTCTCGATACCTTGCCCAAGCAAGAGAGGGTCATCTCAACCAGTTGTTCCATCTGTTTGCATACTTAAAGAATTACAGTAAGTCCAAGTTGGTGTTTGACGCCTCAACGCCCGAAGTAGATGAGTCAAGTTTTCAGTCGTACAATTGGAGTGAGTTTTATCCGGAAGCCAAAGAGTTACTGCCTCCAGATATGCCTGAACCAAGGGGGGAGGCTGTCATTACTACATGATTTGTGGATGCGGATCACGCGGGTTGCAAGGCTACCAGAAGATCTCATACAGGAATCATCATCTTTGTTAATAGAGCACCTATTTTGTGGTTCTCTAAGAGACAAACAACCGTTGAGACATCTACGTTTGGCTCGGAAATAGTCGTGATTAGGATAGCAATCAAAATGGTAGAGGGGATAAGGTACAAACTACGAATAATGGGCATACCTATAGAAGGACCCACCAATATCTACTGTGACAATGAGTCAGTTGTGAAAAACACTACAAGACCAGAGAGCCCTTGTAAGAAGAAGCATAATAGTGTTGCTTATCATAAGGCAAGGGAGTGCATAGCAGCAGGAACTATCCGGATTGCAAAGGAACCAGGCAAGTCGAATATTGCGGACTTGCTCACTAAACTAATGAGTGGGACCAGGCTAATTGAACTAGCAATGAGGTGCATGTGGCGAGATGGGGTCGATGAAAAAATGAGACCCGTGGGATAGGTATCTTCTACTAGTACTGTACTACCACGAAGACACAGGGACTCTAGAAATCACCCGGTTAAGGACATACAGACAGACTGCGGGATTTACACCAGACAGGCCGAATTACTTAATCGTGACAGTTGCCAGAGTAAATAACTGTTTATATGATTCATTTCAACGCACATACAGCATGTAAAGAGAGATCGGTGGAGGTGCGATCCAAGCACTTTTTTGATCCTAATGCTCACAATTTTGGAATCTAATCAATTTTACACTGAATCAAGCAATCTTTTGCAATCTAATGAATACGGAGTAGGAATTAGACAAGGTGCAAAATATTAACACCGCCGGGTTGTTGAGATGAGTTGGTCACAATTCAAGAATTTTCGCGCATCTTAAAAATAAATAATTTTACAGATTCTTTGTGATGCGTACGGTAATATAACTCGATTTGTTCGAGAAGAAGCAGCCACAACCGAAAACTGAAGTTACTATGCCAGCAGACAACAAGATCCACCAACTTTATGATTCTGGGTTGGATCATGAAAATTACTTGTATTTAGGTACAACTATGTGCCTGCCTACCTCATAACTTGGAAATAACAGGAAAATGGAAAACAAAACACCACAACCGACAAACAAGACAACAGTTGTGCTGACCTGGTGTACTGTCTTGTCCAAGGATTACACCAAACGGATGCATGAGCTGAATCACAACAACCTAAACAACAACAGAAACCTGTTTCCATATCATTTTGAAACAGGGTTTGATGCGTTGTGTGCCAAAAACGGACACTTGGTACTCACTATCCTTAATGGATGCAAGAAGATCAAAGATGTGAGAAAAAGGCTCAACAGCAAAAAAGGACATTTTGAGGAGGACGAAGCTTTGAAAATTTGGGAGCAATGCTTCAAGTACATAACCGAGGAAGTATTTCCCAAATACAAAGAAGGCAACACTGACGGGATTGACCATGTATGGGCTATGGGAGTCATTCTAGCATACATTTCATGTGGTTATCCAGCATTGAAAACAACAGAAGACATTAAGTGCTACGACAACGTGGGTATTGGACCAGAAGTAAAATTGATAGAGCGAGAGAGAATGATACAAGATGGTTGTACTTTCCCTGCAAAAGAATGGTGTAATCTGACGCCAGAGGCAAGAGAGCACATAAAAGAATGTATACATTACAACCCTGGGAACTGTCCTTGTATGACGTCCATTTGGTACAACAACTGGCGCAAAAAGACGAATGAGGCAATCATTGACAACGACAGATTGCAATGGTATTGCAAATCAACAGACGATAATGGGTTGTACTCCACACACGAAAGATTTCTGACAATTAAGGTAAAGAAGATAAATACAAAAACACGGAAACAAAATGTAGGAAACAGCAGTGGGATTCGTTCATGAACAAAGCAAGAAAACAGTCAGAAAAGAAAAAGCAGAAAGTAAAAGAATTAACAAACAGGGGGGGAAAGAAGGAACAAGACAAAAAGGAGTGGAAAATTAAGAAATGGCTAAATCTTTACGAAAAAGGTTGGAATTCACCTGAAGATTTAGAGGAGTACAACAACTGTCCCATTCCTTGTGGTGCATGGGGACGTGTGAAACACTAACACTGCAACTCTGTAAGGATTCCATTCCAAAAATAAAAATCACTGATGTACAATCGGTACAAAAATTAAGAGAAAAAATTAGAACGAATATGAAGTAAAATATCACCTAGGTAGAATTGGTACAAAAATGCAGTAAAAAATGTAACAAACAGAAATTACAATGGACTACAAAAAGACATCGGTACATTCAAAAAATGTACTCCATAGAAAATAACAAAACAACAAAAAGGGCGTTTCCTGTGACGCCACCAAAACAGACAGACTTGGAAAGAAAATCAGTCAGAATGACAGTCAGTAACATTTTCACCCCCAGCGATGAAGCATTTGCATTGCTTTTCCTTTACAACAACTATGACTCGTGGCTAAACACAACAAAGGACACGAGGTTGAGAAAGAAATGCACTCACGATAAGTCAGGAAATAAGGAGGGATGGAATGACAAGGGACAAATTCTTTATGAATACCTAAGAAGGGAATTGAAAAAACGAAGGGAGGAACAACAGTCAAAAGAATTAGAGATGGAACTACTTAAAATGTACCAACAGAAAAATGGCAATCATAAACAACAAGGTAATGGGGAGGATGAAGAAGGTATAAAGAAAAAAGACAGAAGCGAAAACATGATAGCTTGCTGGAGACTCTTGGCGAGGATGACGAGGACTACAAATTTTACATCGAATGCATGAAAAATGAACCAGAGTAATTGGTGATAACAACGACAATAGTAGCATGACTAGTTCATTATTAGTTTACGGTTTGCACAATATTGTTCCGGGTCTTCTGTTTGAATATAATACAATAAACGAGGTAATTGCAAAAGCTGATAAAATGCTTTCATATTTGTTACAAAATATGCTTGTTGTCTATCGGTATTTGATATGCATATCGTGAATATTGTGAAATGTTGGAGATTATTGCAAATGCGGATAAAATACTTTCTTATTAGTACAAAAATATGTTTGTTGGCTTTTGATATTCCATATACGTAGTGTGAGTATTGTGAAAGCGACATAACAGAATAGGTTACTGGTTATAAGGAAGCTCATACATTTGTGAAGAAATTCATAATAACGCTACAACAATATCATTGTACATAAAGGATATTATTACAAAACATGAGTTTCGTGTGGAAAAAACAAAAGTTGAATGGAGAATAAATATTATCGGGGTAAGTATGAAACAAAACTGTAGAATAGAAAAATTGTGAAGCAACCATGAGAAACGGGGTGAAAAAAACGGTGGCGAAAATAGTCCTACTTGAAATAGTTGCGTGCAAAAATAGGTAGAGAATTATTTATTGTGCGCGCAACAAAATGTTTCGGATTTTTTTTAAACATTGCACAAATTTGACGAAAGCATGAGCATCGTTTATGTGACGTGTGTAGGCAATTGTACAAGTTGGATCCCTCTTAAGAAAAAAGTAAAGAACAAAACCAAACACTTCTCCAAGTACAGCGGATGGATACAGCGGATACAACAATTACAGTGGAGAAAACAAGAAACAAGCTCCTTGCTGAATAGCTCATAATTTCAAAATTGCTAAACTTCAAAAACCCAAAAGCTATGCATCTCTACCATGGCGATTCCCCCTCCTCCTCCTTTATTCACCATGATGGTGATTCCCCCTCCTCCTCCATCCAAATCAATCCAAATCCATTGTTCAAATTGATTTGACCATGACAAGCTTTATCTCCTCTATCAAAATCAATCTCCACTGTTAAATCATGGTGATCCACTCCTCCTCTATCCAAATCGGTTTGACCATGGTAAGCCGTCTCTCCTCCATCAAAATTGATTCTGACCATGATTATCTAATTGATTCTTCCCCTCTCCTCCCCTCTATTGAAATCGAAATCGATCCAACTGATGAGACTCCAACCAGTTAGTTCTGCCTTCGCAAAAACTATTGGGAGTAACCTTGGCTGGCTTCCAATCCCATTTCGCATCACACGAGTTGGAGCCCTCTCAAGAGGTATGCAAGAAAACTCGAACACCAAATACAAATACAAATACAAATCAACAACAACTCCAGTACCAGAACCAACTTGGAAACTACACGGAGCTATGCTCATAATTTCAGAGTAAGTGTCTTTGGTCTGCAAAAGTTACAGTTCTATGTCCTTACAGCCACTCATCTCTGATCATTGTCTAATCCTCTTCCTTTTGAACCTTTTGTTTCTTGTGAACCTGGACTCGCTTGCACCATTTGACCACACTGGACAAGCTTTCAGCAACTTCATTTCCACTCTCACCATGATTCAAAACATGAACCTTCATGTTGACTGCCACTTCCAAATCATCTTTGTAAGTGAGTTTGGGTCCCACAAAGTCAAGAATATCATGGGTATCCTGAGAGTTCATTTGGAAATCTGCCTTCTGAAATGCCAACTGGCAAACAGACCGAACAAAAGCTGGAGTCTTGTCCTTTGGAGATTCTTGGTTTCTGGAAGATGGATGGATTAATGTTGGTGACCGATGCTTTGAACCTTCTCTTTCCCCATCAATTGTAATTGGATCCAATTTTGAGTGGAGTATCCATTGGTGTTTCTGTTGGGGCTTTCTTCATGGTCCGGTTACAAAGTAAGCATGCAGGGTCCATTGGTGCTAGTGAGAGTTTGTTGCAGTGGAACCAGGAATCACTGGATGGTTTGGATTTCACTCCCCTCTTCTCATCCCTGAGCTTATTGATTGTCTTTCCATCCTTGGAGGTAGTTTGGAGAGAGCCTATCAATTCCTGCAAAGTTGTCTTCACTCTGGCGCTTCCAAGCACTGGATCGCTGATAATATCAAGGAATGCAGTGTCATGGGCGTTTTGAAGATGGTCTGCTTTGGTTGCAAATGGATTGGCAAGGTACTGTTCATGGACACAACTGTCAATCTTGCCTTTGGCATAAGAAAGGAAGATACTTGCACCTCCAACAGCAGCCTTCTCTTCATCCGGCTCTTTCAATGGATTGATTGCAGAAGCAACCGCCAACCTCTTTGATTCCACAAATAACAAGTCACATTTGCATAAACAGGCCTCACATTTGCAAGACGTGCCGGTTTGGTCCATGGGGAGGTCTTTGCCGTCTTTGAAATACCCACAACAATGATAACAGACTCATTTGCTGGTCTCAAGCATGTAATGGACATTGTGGCAGTAACAGACAATCTGTCTCTCTTAGGTAGGTTTCTTGCGGGGCTTCCTGGTCTTCAACTTGACTGCTGCTGACTTGTTTTCCCATTGGCGTATCTTGATTAGGTGTTCATGCTCTAAATTCTTGTTGATCCGTTCAATTTCTTTGGCAGACTGAAGCTCCATGATGTTGAAGTGGCCACACTGCGGAAAAGTCTGCTTCAAGATCTTTTTGGGGTAGAAGTCTTGTAGCCATTGTCCAGTTTCCTTCTGAGCCTTGGTGAGCTTCCCAGTTTTTACATTGTGAGCTGTAATTTCCTTTGCCTTGGCTTTCTTCAACTCCTTGTGAACCTGGACTCCAAGCCATTCAAATAAGCAACCATCTCCAATGGTTTACCCTTTCTGTTGCTGGATCAGAGGTCTTTTGTGAGCACTTTATACTCGTGGATGGTTGACATGATTGCACCAAGCTGCTTTCCAACATACAAAATGCCCCAATTCTTGTTCATGGAGGAGACCGTAGCTCTCATGGAATAATAATAATAATAATATACTTATTTAAGTAGCATTAACCACCAAAGGTGGATCTAAACTACTACTCAGTATGTAACCAGACTTTAGCGTCGCCTCAATTGAAGAGAGTTTAGGCCCCAAGTTGTAGAACGACAAATTTTTCAAACAAACCGTGACAGCAAGCAGGGAGGGTACAAAGAACAAACTGATGAAGGAACAGGAGGGCTCTAAGCAAAACAACTTAGGGACCAAGGGGCTGTAGGTGTAAAAACAGATGCAGCTGGAGTGCACACCTGAAAGGTATATGTAGGAAGTAGGGCCTTAAGCAAAAACACGTAGGAACCAGGGGGCTATAAGTATGTGCAAGACTGTTGGATTTCACGTCCAACGCCTTTGCAACTGTTTAGTAAATAAAGACAAGCTTTTCAACGCCTCTTCGGAGTAGTTGGCAGAGCTTGCTCACAATCTTAATTTTAGCTCAAAATTTCAATCATACGTACCCACTAGTCGTATTACTATGCTACCTTGTTTAGAGGCATACGTCCGAGAACTGTTTCGCGGGGTTGGAATTTACTTCTCGCGCACAAATTTTGTGAGTGATTTTAACACGGCAATATTTCTGGAAACCCTGAAATTCCCACCCCCGGTCATTGCCTAAAAATCATACAAAAAAATAATTCTGTGCGCGTGATGCACATTACTCTACTCTCGAATAAAAATAATTTATTTCAGTCTCTAGCAGAACCCAATTATTATTCCGTACGAACAACACTTACTTCTATTCACGAATAAAAAAGAAATCTTGAGTCAATATTAATTCCAAGATATTAATCTACCAAATAACAATTCGATTCTGCTCTCCTAATTGTGAATTCTATTTCTCGACTACAATATTCCCTTTTTAAAATGTAGATTCTATTATGCTTGATTTATTCCTATTGCAATGTATTACAAATGCTCCATTATTTCTAATATTCTCAATATTAAGTTCATAATAAGTAGTAGTTTTGTATTATATATGTACTGTTATTTTCTACATTAATTGAAGGGATAAATGGCATTCATCGATGCTGTTATTGCCGGATCAACATTCATCACTCATGGGTTGGAGTTGTGTTTATTACTCTAGCTTTTGCCGCTGTTTCTACTACTGTGGCCACGCTGTTGCTCTCGTTGCTTGCTGCTGCCGCTACTTCATTTTGTTGTTCCATTTTGGCATTCCGTTTTGACCATGTTCCATTGTTGCTCTGTTTTTGTTGTTTTGTTTGCGTTGTTTTGTTTGCGTTTCTCCGTTTGCGTTAGTCCATTTTTGTTGCTCCATTTTTGTTGCTCTGTTTTCATTGCTCCATTTTTGTTGCTTCGTTTTCATTGCTCCATTTTGTTTGCTCCGTGTTTGTTGTCTCACTACATTGTGTCGTTGTTTTGTTCCATTGTTTCATTGTTCCATTTTTGCTGTGAAAAATAAAAATAAAAGAAAGAAGGATCAGAAAAAATAGAATCTCCAACAAATTGGTGTCGTTGTCACTCACTTGTGTTCCGTTGCTCCGTTTCATTTGCTATTCTGCTCTGTTGTTCCATTCAATAAAAATAAAAGAAAGAAAAATCAGAAACAAATAGAATCTCCAACAAATTGTCGTCATTGTTGTCACTTACTTGCGTTCCATTGTTGCTCCGTTGTTCCATTTCGTTTGTTGTTTTGCTCTGTTGTTCGGTCCGATAAAAATAAAAGAAAGAAAGATCAGAAACAAATAGAATCTCCAACAAATTGCTGTCATTGTTGTCACTCACTTGCATTCCGTTGTTGTTGTTCCATTTTGTTGTTCCCTTGTTCCCCTGTTCCACTCACTAGTGTTTCTTTGTTGTTCCATTGTTCTGTTGTCCGTGACTGTCGCACAACATTCATTTTCTGTGCTTTTAAAAAAAATACCGTGCCGACCAAGAAGTATGTTTTTTTTTGGTTTTGTGTGTGTGTGTGTGCAGTTTTGTGTGTGTGCTCAGTTTTTCATGTCTCTTCAGTTTTTCATGTGTGTGTGGTTTTGGGTGTGTTGTGTATGCTGTGTACCCTGACTTCTTCCATGTGTCTGGCTTGTGTGTGGCCTTTATTTTCTATAGAAGTAAAGCATGTACCAGTGCAAGCCACCCCTCCCGCGCCATAATTTTTTCAAAATGGAAATTTTGATTACACGAAGGTTATGTACTTAAATTCCCTACTAATCTGTAGAATCTGATAGCCAGTCAGTGGTTCGACACTGTCCTGGGTCAGCACAGTACCTACCGGTACCTGCGTACACTTTTTGCAAAGTACCCAATGTTGTACCTTTTATTTTTGCATGTAATATCATCTACAACTAGTAATGCCTGCACACTTATATTTTTGTCTGAGAATAATCCAAAAACAGCACTTCCATTTTGATTAAACAACTTATGAATTAATTTTATTTGAGACTCATTAAACTACATGTTTGGTGATTGGATTATTAGTGTTATTCCAATTATGGATAAGATGAAATGTACCAGAAAAATAAATTGAATTGACCTGATACTTTGGGACGAGCCATTACCCACTCAGTCAGTGTGAGCCGGATTTGTACCAAAAATACTCTCTTGTCTTCCATTTGGAGAGACAAACCACAACATTTTCTGTATTGTGAGTGTAAATGTTGTTCCCAATATGCATCAGATGAGTAATGAAAAAATTATTCATGGCCTGGACCTGATACTTTGGGAGTCATTACCCACTAAGGCAGTTTGTGCCCTGGGTTTACACCCAAAATTGTCTCTTGTGTGCCATTTGGAGAGATAGATCATAACATTTCCAGCATTCTGTGGGGCAAAGCTGTTTCCAATATGCATTTGACGAGTCATGAAATAATTATTCATGGCTAGGACCAGATAGTTTGGGAGTCATTACCCAATGAGTCAGTTTGTGCCCTGGATTTGCACCAAATATACCCTCCTCTGTGCCATTTGGAGAGACAAACCACAACATTTTGGGCATTATGTTTGTAAAAGTTGTTCCCAATATGCATCAGATGAGTAATGAAAAATATATCCATGGCCAGGACCAGATACTTTGTGAGTCATTACCCAATAAGTCAGTTTGTGCCCTGGAATTTCAACAAAAATACCCTCATTTGTGCCATTTGGAGAGTCAAACCACAACATTTTGGGCATTCTATGTGACAAAGTTGTTCCCAATATGCAATTGATGAGTCATGATAAATGTATTCATGGCTTGGACCAGATACTTTTTGAGTCATTACCCAAAAAGTTATTTTGTGCCCTGGAATTGCACCAAAAATACCCTCATGTTTGCCATTTGTAGAGTCAAACCACAACATTTTGGGCATTCTGTGTGACAAAGTTGTTCCCAATATGCAATTGATGAGTCATGATAAATGTATCCATGGCTTGGACCAGATACTTTTTGAGTCATTACCCAATAAGTAAGTTTGTGCCCAGGAATTGAACCAAAAATACCCCCATGTTTGCCATTTGGAGAGTCAAACCACAACATTTTGGGCATTCTGTGGGGCAAAGTTGTTCCCAATATGCATTTGATGGGTCATGATGAATGTATTCATGGCTTGGACCAGATACTTTTTGAGTCATTACCCAATAAGTAAGTTTGTGCCCTGGAATTGCACCAAAAATACCCTCATTTGTGCCATTTGGAGAGTCAAACCACAACATTTTGGGCATTCTATGTGACAAAGTTGTTCCCAATATGCAATTGATGAGTCATGATAAATGTATCCATGGCTTGGACCAGATACTTTTTGAGTCATTACCCAATAAGGCAGTTTGTGCCCAGAAATTGAACCAAAAATACCCCCATGTTTGCCATTTGGAGAGTCAAACCACAACATTTTGGGCATTCTGTGGGGCAAAGTTGTTCCCAATATGCATTTGATGGGTCATGATGAATGTATTCATGGCTTGGACCAGATACTTTTTGAGTCATTACCCAATAAGTAAGTTTGTGCCCTGGAATTGCACCAAAAATACCCTCATTTGTGCCATTTGGAGAGTCAAACCACAACATTTTGGGCATTCTATGTGACAAAGTTGTTCCCAATATGCAATTGATGAGTCATGATAAATGTATCCATGGCTTGGACTGGATACTTTTTGAGTCATTACCCAATAAGGCAGTTTGTGCCCAGAAATTGAACCAAAAATACCCCCATGTTTGCCATTTGGAGAGTCAAACCACAACATTTTGGGCATTCTGTGGGGCAAAGTTGTTCCCAATATGCATTTGATGGGTCATGATGAATGTATTCATGGCTTGGACCAGATACTTTTTGAGTCATTACCCAATAAGTAAGTTTGTGCCCTGGATTTGCACCAAAAATACCCTCATTTGTGCCATTTGGAGAGTCAAACCACAACATTTTGGGCATTCTGTGTGACAAAGTTGTTCCCAATATGTATTTGATGAGTCATGATGAATGAATTCATGGCTTGGACCGTATACTTTTTGAGTCATTACCCAATAATTCAGTTTGTGCCCAGGAATTGCACCCAAAATACCCTCATGCTAGTATGTATCTAGTACAACAAGCGTGTAATAATCTACTTGCATAGAAACCTACGCGGATTCAATACTTGTATGTATCTAGTACAAAAAGTGTGTAGTAATCTATTCGCGTAGAAACCTACGCGGATTCAATACTAGTATTTATCTATCACAACAAGTGTGTAGAAATCTACTGGCATAGAAACCTACTCGGATACAATACTAGTGTGTATCTAGTACAAAAAGCGTGTAGGAATCTATTCGCGTAGAAACCTATGCCAATTCAATACTAGTATGTATCTAGTACAACAAGCGTGTAGAAATCTACTTGCGTAGAAACCTACTCGGATTCAATAGTAGTCTGTATCTAGTACAAAAAGCGTGTACAAATCTATTTGCGTAGAAACCTACGCAATTCAATACTAGTCTGTATCTAGTACAAAAAGCGTGTACAAATCTATTTGCGTAGAAACCTACACCGATTCAATACCAGTAAGTATCGATTACAAAAAGCGTGTACGAATCTATTTGCGTAGAAACCTACGCCGATTCAATACTAGTAAGTACTGAGTACAAAAAGCGTGAAGAAATCTACTCGCGTAGAAACCTAAGCCGGTTTAATACTAGTAAGTATCGAGTACAAAAAGCGTGTACGAATCTACAGGCGTAGATACCTACGCCAATTCAATACTAGTAAGTATCTAGTACAAAAAGCGTGAAGAAATCTACTCGCGTAGAAACCTACGCCTATTCAATACTAGTAAGTATCTAGTACAAAAAGTGTGTAGAAATCTACAGGCGTAGAAACCTACGCAGATTCAATGCTAGGAATTATCTAGTACAAAAAGCGTGTAAGAATCTACAGGCGTAGAAACCAACGCGGATTGAATACTAGTATGTATCTAGTACAAAAAGCGTGTAGAAATCTACACTCGTACAAAAAACGTGTAGAATTCTACAGAAGTTGAAGTATCCTAGATGGGGGGTAGCGTACGAATTGATGATTTCGATCAATTTTGTACGTCACGACAAAAAAAAACTCTCCCACACAAACGCACAGCATAAAGTAAAAATCACACTGTAAACACTGTAAAATTACTTTTTGCTGTGTGTTTGTGTGTGAGAGTTTTTTTTTGTCGCAACCAGAAAAAAATACTCTTTCCATTGTTCATAATCTTACCTGACTTATTTGAGTAGAGTTGCTAATCGGCACTCCGTCTGTGAACGTGGGATTCCACTTAATCCAATGATCCCTTGATCGTTGATCAGCATTAGGCAGGTAATCCGTGCTCGAATATTTTAGTCTGAAATAACAGCCTTGTACTGGAAAAAGAATTAGCTCGCATTGGAGAAGAGGTGGTTTGCTCGATAGATAGTAGTGTTCTTGGACTTGATCACCCAAACATATACGTCTTGAGAGCAATAAATCTGCATCCATTGCTTCTATATCAACAGGCATGAGGTACTGTTTTTCGTGACAGAGGAGTAAGAATTCTGCAAATCTACGGCAGCAGCAACAACAACAATTTCATTGGGACGATTGTCGGAACGTCGGAACAAGCAAAGGTAAGAATGAGAGAGATAGGCATCGGCAACGGCAACGGCAACGGCAATTGATTGGTCTTCCACTCCACCGGCATTACTGATAATGTATTTTCTCTCTGTTTTTCTTCTTATTTTCATAGGACTGGATCGGAAGCAACGAATCGAAACAAACGGATTGGAAGCAACGGATTGGAAGCAGCAACCATCGAATCGAAACCAACGGATCGGAAGCAACCATCGAATCGGAAGCAACCATTGAATTGGAAGCAACCATCGATTCTTCCCTGTAGGTGCGGGGAATTTTCCTGGATTGGTGATAATTACGAATCGATCCGCATGTACATTATCATATTATTCTGTTGTTATTATTTACTCTATGTACTACATCAATAGATACTCACCCATTTTGTTCAATTATCATATATTTGAATAGGATTGTCAGCGATCGAAGCAACCACAACTGGGAACGATTGAAGCAACCGGGAACACAAATCCCTCCACCACCGGCGCTCCACACGAATCCCTCCTCCTCCTCCACCGGCGCAACCCCTAGTAGGAGGCAACAACGGCAACAAATTGTCCGCAACGAATTGTCCGCATCGAATTGTCGGCATCAAATTGATCCTCCTCCTCCACCGGCGCTCCACCAACGTCAATTGATTGGTCTTCTTGCTGCTGGCTTCCTGCTGCTCAAAACGCTGCTTGAAACGCCGCTCCAAAAGGTTCAATTTGATTGATTGGATGGTGGATATGGTGGGGGAATACAATTTACTCTCTCGCTGTTACACTTGGTCTTGGTCTTGCTAGTCGCTGTTGCTCTCGCTGTTGTTGCAAATCGATGTTGATCTTGGTAGTCGCTGTTGCTGTTCCTGTTGCTTTCGCTAGTCACTATTGCTGTTGCTGTTGCTCTTGGTAGTCGCTCTTGGTAGTCGCTGTTGCTCTCGCTAGTCGCTATTGCTGTTGCTCTTGCTAGTCACTGTTGCTAGCCGCTATAGCCGCTTCAAACGCTGCTGCTCGCTGCTGGCTTCCTGCTGTCCGAAACTCCGGGCAAAACGCCGCTGCTGGCTGCTGGCTTCCTGCTGCTCCAAAATGCCTCTGCTCGCTGCTGGCTTCCTGCTGCTCGAAAGGTCGCTCCAAAACGCCACTCAAAAGGCCGCTGCTAGCTGCTAGCTGCTGGCTTCCTGCTGCTCCAAAACGCTGCTGCTCGCTGCTGGCTTCCTGCTGTTCAAAACGCCGGTCAAAACGCCGGTCAAAACGCCGCTGCTGGCTACTGGCTTCCTGCTGCTCCAAAACGCCTCTGCTCACTGCTGGCTTCCTGCTGCTCAACAGGCCGCTCCAAAACGCCGCTCGAAAGCCTGCTGGCCGCTGCTAGCTGCTGGCTTCCTGCTGCTCCAAAACGCCGCTCCAAAACGCCGCTGCTGACTTCGTGCTGACTTCCTGCTGCTCCAAAATGCCGCTCCAAAACGCCGCTGCTGGCTGTTGGCTTCCTGCTGCTCCAAAACGCCGCTTGAAACGCCGCTGCTGGCTTCCTGCTGGGGAGCACACACATGTTCATTACCCGTAGACTTGTACATGGTTTTCGTACTGTGTATTTATTGTGGTATTTTGTACACAGTGTGTTACTAAGTGCAGTTAACAACATGTTTCGAAGATGAGAGAAAATCATTCGTGCATAAGAAGTTTGACATAAAATATTGTTCATCACGGCAACTTTATGATATCCCTAACCCTGAAAAAGTTCTTTAATTGATTATTTTTATTCCACCAAGTCGAGAGTGAGTTTTAGGTGATGATCCAGATAGGGATTGATGAGATATTGTCTGGAAAGGAGGAGCGCGCGACACGCGAGGTATTTTAGTAGACATGCGCCCTAAAAAGATAGGAAATTTTAAAAATAGGGTCGAGAATTTTAAAAAGTTCTCGGACGTACGACACTATTTAAACAGTCAAATACCTGTTTCGACCCACTACTACTTCAACTACTTGGGTAAACACTAACAAGCAACCAACTCCTCCTACCGATTGTCCAGTAAGAATATGTCAACCTACTCCATCATTCCCTTTAAGTTTGACTTTGAACAAGAGTCTCTTATGATGGTAGAGTTCAAGCATACCCAGCAAATCAATGGAGTCTCTGAAACTACCAAGCTCAAGGTCCCTCTGATTACTGCAGGAGCATCCAACTTCCAAATCCTTTTCACCATCAATGAATTTATCCTTGCCAAGAAAACACTTGGCTTAACCACAGGTCCAAAGCTGTATGAGAAGTTCACTGATCTCCTTAGAGATTTCACTGACAAGAACTGGTGGAATAACTATATAGCAACCATTGTTGCGCAACAAACTGTCGACAACTTCACAACAACCATTGAAGCGTATGTCAACTACAAGTTTGACAACAACCTTGATGCATACCAAAACCAAAGAAGGTTCCTTACCAACATCAAAAAGACAACCAACATGACAGTACACCAATTTGTCTCCCAAGTCAACTTCCATAACCACTATATCCTTCCACTGCTTCCAGGCCACCCACCAAAGAACTGCAGAGATCAAGGATGATGAATGTAAGAATATAATCTTTGAATCCATGCCTGACGAATGGAAGATAACCTACCAACAACACCACTCTCCTTATAGGGACACCCTTCCTGAAATGATGATGAGATTGGAAAGATATCAGTATGCACAAAATCTGAAAAAGAAACAAGATGAATAACAACAACAACAATGGCAACAACAATTGTAACAACAATAATCGCCACAATCGTAACAATCATAACAATCACAATGGAAACAATCGATTGAACAACAACAGCCAAAACCGACAACAAGGCAACAGCAACAACCAAGGCAACAACAACAGCAGCAGCAACAACAAAGGCTCAACAAGGATCTCCAATGACTCATCATGTCCAATCCACCCAGGTACAAATCACACTTGGGGCCAATGCTTTGCCAATAAATTTGGCAAAAACTCCAATCGGTCCAACAATTATAACAACAACAATACCGATGCACATGTGAATGATCGGAACTCCAGCAATAGCAACAACAGCAATCAATCCAGCAATTCCTCTTCCTATGGCAGCAAGAGCCCACATGAACCAGAACAAGAACACATGGGCATCTTCATCAACAAATCAGAAGAGATCATCCCATCAACACCTTGGCCAGATCTCTTCCATGCATATATGGATGTTGATGCTGAATGTTATAATTCAGATCTTCAGCTATTTCCACCAACAAAGTACAACCCTCCAATTCCGGCAACAAGAGGGATAATGTTGCTCCAGGATGTCAATCTTGCTCTGACCACAGTCAGTGTCTGCAACTCCATCAATGGCTTATCTGGAAAATACTTTCTGAAGACTCTCTTCGATTCTGGATCCACAGACAACCTCATTGTGGAATCAGCAATTCCATCCAGAACCAAGATACACTTGCGTGACCAGCCAATTCAAATGCAAACAACCAATGGTACAACCACTTGTAATCACTACGCAATGTTGGAGAACACCATGTTTCCAGAACTATCCTACTCCATGAAAGTGTTAAAAATCAAGTGATTTGTTGTTACCCAAAACATCAACTATCACCTCCTCATTGGCAGAAGAGCCATGAGAGACCTTGGAATGAAGATGGAGTTCAAAGCTTGTACCATAGAATGGTATGAAAAGATCATGTACTTCCATCCTTGTAACTACTTCAATAACAAGGCCTTGCTCCACAAGGGTATGTCCACGGAACCACACTCTTTTGCTGAAAGCTACTCCAACCATGCTGTTCACCAATCGTATGTTGATGGCACCTTCAAGTATGAGAAGACAGACCTCCATAAGTTAGTTAACACACAGAAACATCTCTATGACAATGAGAAATCTTGCTTGCTGAAGATCCTTATTGAAAATGAAGAACTTTTTGAAGACTTGAATGATCAGAAATTAGGCATTTTCCCTAATCAAGAGTTCCACATTGAGCTCCAGCAAGATGCAACCCCATACCACATCAAACAACAATATCCAATTCCACTCCACCAACAAGACGCCGTGAAGAAGGAAATAGACCGTTAAGTCAAACTTGGCATTCTTCAAAGATGTTATGCTGCAACTGAATGGGGAATGCCAACATTTGTAGTCCCCAAACCTGATGGTTCTTGTAGACTCATCAGTCACTTCCGAGAGCTCAACAAAGTCACCAAAAAGCTCCACTATCCACTTCTAAAGATCCAAGATATCTTCCACAGAAGAAGAGGGTTCAAATAGGCAACCCTTACTGGCACCAGCATGCAGCTCCACACCTTCAAACTCAACAAAGCCTCCACTTGGCTTTGTGTCCTAGTTACTGTGTTTGGAAAATTCCGACTTCTCCGATTGCCAATGGGCTTCCTCAACTCTCTAAGCTGGGCCCAAGGCTGCATGGAACAGATGCTCCTCCACTTAAAGGACATTGAAGTATACATCAATGACATTGGAATCTTCTCCTGACACTCTTGATTCCCATTGCAAGTCTGTCTCTTCTATTCTTTCTTTGCTCAAAGCCCACAACTTTGCTATCAAACCCTCCAAATGCCATTGATTTCAATTGCAGGCACCATAACTTGGTCACATCATTTCCAGAGATGAAATCAGACCAAACCCAAACAAGATCAATCCAATCTTGAACAGGCCTTTCCCTCAACAACAACCCAACTTTGATCCTTCATTGGGATGATCAACTTCTATCAAAACCTCTATTCAAAGCGTGCGGAAGTTCTTGCCCCACTTACAGACCTCTCCGGTAGGCCATGCTGGCGCTGAAAGGTTGTATCGAACCATTAACCAATTCGTCTACGCCCAAACTTGAAGGAACAAATCAACTCCTTATGCAAAACCTGCAACGCTTGCCAAAGATACAAGGATAGCCACCAAAGCCACAGACAGCTCCCAACCAAAGAACACCAGTATGTTCCTTGGGACACCATTGCAATCGATGGAATTGGTCCTTGGAAGATCAAGATCCCTGGCCATGGAACGATTGCCTTCAATGGATTCACCATCATGGATATGTGCACCAACCTCCTTGAAATAATCAGAGCGCCACAAGTAAACCCAACCAGCCTTATGGCAGTCCATGCCCTTGACAATGGCTGGCTCTCCAGATACCCAAAACCAGTCAACTGCATCGTCCACCGAGGAACCAACTTCTTGAGCAATTGACTTCCAACTCCACCTCACCAATCTTGGAATCAAAGCCAAGGTTTGCTCTGTTCAGAACCCACAGTCAAATGCTGTCCTTGAAAGAGTTCGCAATATGATCAAGTCTACAATGCGGACAGAGCTCAACACCAACCCGCCACAGACACTGCAGGAAGCCACCGGCATCATCAATAGTGTCTTCGTGTCTGCTCAATTTGCTGTTAGATCCACTATCTACAAGACCTTTGGAACAATACCAGGCGCCCTTGTATTCGACCAGGATATGTTCTTACTGATTCCTGTAATCAGCGACTTGGCCATGGTCAGAAACAAACGCCAATCTTAGATCGACAAGAATGCCACGAGAGAAAATATCCATCGAAAGCTTCACGATTATAGAGTTGGAGACCAAGTTATGATGAAAAATGAAAAGCAAATCCCTGGCACTTTTGAAGCAAGAAGCAAAGGCCCCTATACCATCCAGCAAATCCACACCAAAGGAACAGTTTCCTTCCTCTTAGGAAACCATGTTGTCCACCAGATGAACATTTGTAACCTAAAGCCACCATATCACGCAAACTAAAAATTTCTTATCTATGGAATACTGGTTGCACACGATTACAAAAAAATCTGTGCCACTAACTGAAACTTTTATGGGAAGAAAAAGAGAGTGATATTCAAACCCTCACGATTGAATTCCCATGATTCAAGAAAATCTGAAATCTTATGTCAGCAGCAATGCCACACCAGCCAGGCTTCAATATTGAAGTCTGGATGATCTACATATCTTAATTCCTCTATGTGCAAGACAATTGGATTTCAAGTCCAACGCCTTTGCAACTGTTTAGTAAATAAAGACAAGCTTTTCAACGCCTCTTCGGAGTAGTTGGCAGAGCTTGCTCACAATCTTAATTTTAGCTCAAAATTTCAATCATACGTACCCACTACGTAGTAGTCGTATTACTACTACCTTATTTAGAGGCATACGACACCGGTACTCGTACCGGTACGTACGTACGAGTACCCAGATTGAATTTTTGTTTTTCGGGAATACAAATCAACATACCGGTATGTACCCATTACCCCTTGGTACAAGTACGTATCTACCGGTACGACGGCTCGACGCTCTGTACGGGATCCTTTTTCTCACGAGCATCGCGAGTTCCCCATCATGCCAATCTCAACAATGGCCCAAAGCGTTCCCACGTGTTTGTAAACTTCATGCAGGGTTACGTTAGATTCTTAATTATGGTTCGACAAATGGCGATACAATTAGATATACGCCTATAATGTTTATTTTTGATGTGAGAAGAACCATTCGATTGTGTTCATCTGTTTTTGTAACAACCTATGAACCGAATTATAAGACACCAGCACTCTAAGAGAGAGTGGGAGCTGGCGAATGATCTTTTTGGCGCATCGACAAGTCACAAAAGAAAGAGTGAACGAAAGCTAGGGTCCAGCAAACAGCGGACTACTGTAATTACCTAGAAGGAAGGAGCGCAGCATTATGAATGCAGTACCGGTCCCCCGAGTAGATCTTTCAGGAATGGTGGGTCCGAAGAGGAGAAGAATGAGGAGTGGTGGAAATGTTTCTACGCTAAGCAACAACAGTCCAAAGGAAATGTCGACGGCCAACACACATTCGTCCATCATCGACGACGAGAAAACGGCGCAGACATCCAAATGCAAAGGTTCGACGACCATTCCAATATTCTTAAAGAGTGAGTAAAAAAATTAGTGGGGTGTTTCGTATATCTCTCCCTTGTCAGCCAACAATCGAAGGCATTGTCATAAAGTTTTCTCCTCGCGCCTATCTCAATGTTCCATGTGCCTGTCTGCCATTGTCTTCCTTCTTCTGTTTTATTTACTTCAAGAAACCTACAAGATGATTGACTCCAGTCCTCAAGAAATTGCATCATGGTACGTCAAGAGTGTAATTCATTTCCCTTCTAATTTGTTGGGAAGAGGAAAGCTCGTTGGAGTAGAGAGGAAAAACATCCATGGTTGTCATCCGATTCCATTATTATTTCATTATTTTCAACATGCATCACAAAGCTTAGAATTGAATTGAAGAAAATTAGTTTTTAACGATTCTTCACTATGATCCTTGATGTTCCTGGAGGCTCCTAGAGTCATCTAATAATAAAATGACTAGTATTGGATACTTTTTGGAAGACTCGCGCGACAATGGGGGATACGACAACTGCTAAACAAAAAATAATTACTCTGTAATAATTGTGTGTCCGTCTCACAATTTGGTCTGCCTATCCCTTTTTGTTCACCTATTATCGCTTTCATTTCTAACAAAACTCCGCATCATGAATTCCTTTTGTTGGCAATCGTATTGCACCTCAGGACTACGGATGGGGATATGTTTGTCGTCAAAGACCCCGACCAATTTGCTGCTCAGATCATTCCACAATATTTTGATCACAACAAATTTTCTAGTTTTGCCCGGCAACTCAATTTCTATGGGTTTCGCAAAATGCAGTCCAAACCTATTCGCAACAGCGATTACGACGAAAATACGGCTAAGCACGTTACGTTTTACAACGAAAATTTCAAGCGGGGTCGTCATGATCTTCTGAAAAAAATTCAACGATCGACGCGCGGGGGTGGTAATAATACTGGCCAAGATACACAGCGAGAAATTCATCAACTGAGAGAGAAGGTGTTCAACTTGGAACAGATAATTCAGGATCTTCACGCGCAGCAAGAAGAACGTTTTAGGCGTTTAGAGATCGATATGTTGGGACGCATGGAGCAAATGATGATGGTCCTTCAGCAACAGCAACCGCAGCAGCAGCAGCAGCAGCAGCAGCAGAACCCTAACGCGCATTTCCAGCAACTCCGAGTTGGTAACAACAACATGGTAACAACGGCACCTACAGCGGCAGATGCTCACCAAAGCTCCCAAAATGGACACTTAACAATGAACGGTATCAATGGAACGGGCGGACCTCTTAAGAATGTGATGGGGGAGTCTTTAGATCCTTTGCCTTACGGAGCTCGTGGTGCTTCCGTCAGTACCCTCTCGGGTTTGGCACAATTGATGGGAAACCAGGCTTCTATTGGTTTTAAAAATGGTGTCCCAGGTGCTTCTAGTGCTGGTTCGGGCGGACCGACGTTACCTCCTCATCCAAAACAGAAACAGCTTCCAACTCAAAATCTTAACGGCTCAATGTCACTTCCGCTTGGTCACATGGATTCTCTGATGAGCATTTCGGCACTCTCCCGCGGATATTCGAACATGTCTCGTGGGTTTAGCGCAGAATCGCAAGGTGGCAACGCCCTCCTCGGCAATGGCTTCGATGACAAAACCTTTTCGATGTTCATGAATAGCGAAAATGCGAAACTATCCCAAGGCGGCATGGTTGGTCCGGGGAATTTCAACCCAACTCCGATGTCTACTCAGACGAACAGTAACATGGGCAACAACATGAACGGGACCAACAACAATATGATTCTCAACAATGGGCTAGATAACACCAGTAGCAAGGGGCGAAATGTTCCAGGCAGGCCTGGTTCTAGCTAAAAAAATCCAAAAACTGAATTCCTGTTATGAAGTGTAGCAACGGCGAAGGTAACTCGTGTAATTCATTTTTTGAGAAATCAACTGCTGTCATCTTTGATACTACCGGCCACAATATCGGTTGCCCATTACTTTCTCTAACGGGTACCAACTAGATAAATTATTCTGTTTTCCCAGTGACCACTTCGGTCAGTCACAATCCACAGCGTGGCTACCATGAGGTTCTTTTTCCTCTCGGTAGGATTGCACAGTCATTCTAGGGTTGTTGTGCCATTTGGTTTTTGCTGGTTTTCTCCATTGTCATTGTCCCCGTCGTCGTGATCTCCCAGTGCGGTTTCACGGGAACGAAAGGACTTCCGAGCCAAAATTATGGGTCCGGATTTTGACAGGATTTTGTAGCCCCTACTAGTCCTGCTTTTTCGTTTTCGCTCTGCTACCGGTTTTCTTTTTGTTGTTGCCGTCACTGTTGTTCTTTTTCTTTCGTTGGATTTCGTTTCGTTTGACTTGAACCAGCAACGTCGCAGCTTCTCTCATGAAGAACAGAAGCATCATGAGTGAATCGAGAAGCAGAGGAGCGCACAGCATGATTCCAACAAAGACGCCTCGATTGTCGAAGTAATTCTGCGTTGCGAAGGACTCCCAATGTTCGTTTCCAAGTGAGTTGAGCCATTCCGCCGATCGAACAAGCACGCCAATAAAGACCAACAAGCCGACGCGGGGAGCCACGCCCTTGTCTTTTCTCGAGACGAAAAAGCAAAGAAGGAAGACGACAAGGTGAAAACAAATCAATCCCACGATAAATTTCTCCGACCACGTGATGGCCGACCGAAAGGCATCGAAATGTTCCCTCGGTGTTTGCGGTTGAATCTGTGCGGACGACAACGACGGAAGGAAAATCACCAGCAAAACAACCAATTTGTTGGTTAGCGTTGCGTTGTTCTTCGACGATAGAAGACGTGTTCGACAAATCGAGTATTCATTGGCGACGATCGGGCGATAGTGCTGTACAAGTGCTGTTTTCGACCGACGAATGAATTTTCCGGATCGGCCTTGCAATCAATTCGTCCTTCGTATGTAGAATGCCTGTTAGTCGTGACGATTCAATTCGATTCGATTCGATTCGATTCGATTCGCTTTTCCTTACCTGTCCCGCCACAATGTTTTTCGTGACGTCGTTTGCAATGTCTTGCAACGGATTGTTTCGCATCATTTCCTCCCCCAAGAGCCGTTGGATCTCTTCCTCGGACATCGAGTCTAGGTCCAAGTCCATGTCCAAGTCGAATTCGTGGCTAAAACTCCCAGAGTCTCCCGTGGCACCGGCACCGGCACCGCCGGCAGCGTTTGCTTCCGAGTCGTCGCTGTCGCCGCCCGTTGTAAACATCGATCGCAGTTGTTCCGCGGCCACCTCCACATCGTCGGCAATTTTGTTGAAGAATCGTTCCGCCATTTTGTTCGTTGTTGTTTTCGATGGTGTTGGTGTTGGTGTTGGTGTTGTCCTTTCGAATCTCGCTGGATTGTGGGTACAAACGAAAGCGGAGTGAGTCTTTTTCAACACCGAAAGCAGCTACCGTACGTACGAGTACCGGTAGGGTGGACAATATAAATACAACCCAAAATACAACAGTACAAAAACCATGTAGAACTCTGAGAAGCTACACGAGATCAGCCAGAGATGCTACACATCAGCGAGGCACAAACTCCGCTGAATTCTGCATCAAAAAAACTTCCAAGTCCGATCACTGCAAATAACACGTGAAAATACAGAAACAGAAATAATTTCGATTCATATCATGACAGAAATTGTTCATCGATTACATGTAACATCTAATCGCTAATACAACAAGCAATCGATCGATTGATCGATCGATCGATCGATCATCATTCCCTCGAGGCACAAAGCCCGCTGGCATGTGTATCAAAGAAAATTCCAAGTCAGATCACTGCAAATAACACGCCAATATACAGAAACAGAAACTATTTTTATTCATATCACGACAGAGATTGTTCATCGATGATAGATCCGATCGGCGATCCGATCAATCATCCGATCGATCAATCGACCGATCGAGGAGGCACAAAGCCCGCTGGGATGTGCATCAAACAAAATTCCAATTCAGATCACTGCAAACAACACGCCAACATACAGAAACAGAAATAATTTTGATTCATATCACGACAGAAATTGTTCATCGTCGGCATCGATTACATGTAACATCTAATCCCTAATACAGTTAGAGACCAATACGATCGATTGTATCCTACACTTGGTACATGAAAACTTGAACTTCGAAACACCCTACTATCAGCAACAACAGGGGGGGATCCCCTATCCAATAGCAACACACTCCACTCCACTTGACAATCCACCAATCGAACGCCACCACCGACGACACCACAGCTCAACGAAGCTGGAAATTTCCTCCCTGCCTCTCATCTGGGCGCATCTTTCGAATCAGCTGAGTCATAGTACAGTCTCCATAGCAACGCTTGATCTTGGCAATGGCTGTGTTCACATCATTCCCCCGGTCGAGGAGCCTTTCCATACATCCCCAAAGAACCTTCCGATTGCAATACTTGTACTTCACTTGGCCTCGTTCCACGGCAGTGAACTCCCTTGCCGGCTTCCTCCCTCCAATGCCATTCTGATACTCATCCCACAATGCTTGGATAGTTTGTGGTCTATCAAAGAGGAGTGCTGGCCTTTCTACGACAGGAGCTCCTTGACGCGGATTTGCGGATGGTCTTGCTCCTACTACTCCTCCTACTCTTCGAGCTGGTGCTAGTGTCAACGCGCGAACCATCTGGGTAAGGATCTTAACCTGTCGTTTGAGCTCAGCAAGCTCTGAGATCTGATGGTTCCTCATCTCTGCTACATTGGTTTGAGTAGTGGATAGCTTGGCATAGATAACGTTTCTCCACTGCTGCCCTCCTCTACCAAACGCGCCTCCGCCATCTCCTTCTTCACCCTCAGGGATCTCATCCAGCCACACAATTCCATCAATATTGGAAGCAACAACTTCAGCTCTACGAATAGGATTCACCCCATCCTCAAGTCTCCCTTGCAACAGCTCATATCTGCAAATGATCTGTTGCTTCAGTCCAAGGGGGATATAATCTGCAACAGCAGGATCAAAGCAAGCCCAAAGCAAGGGCTTTGCTAGGATAGCAGCAACGTCATCCCCAAAGGCTCCTCGAATCGCAGGAGCTACTGAAGCACAAAGCCAGTCATCTGTTAGGCCACTGTCATCCTTCTCCTTGTACAAGCAAATCCCACGATGGGAAAGCTTGCTACCAGCATTGATATCCGGCCAGTCCAACTGCACATCCAAGTACCAATCTTGAATACTCTTAGTCTTCCATCTAGCTCTATAGTTTACATCATCACGAGTCGCGCCTCCTCTCCTAGCCATAGTTGTAGCCCACTTCTTCACTGAATGAGTCCCTAGCCTTTGCTGCCTTCCAAGGGGCCTAAACTGATCACCTTCTATGATAGCCTTCAGACCCTTTTGGTATGCCGACTTGCACTTGTCGGCTTCCTTGTTCTGGGCTTTCAGTGGCGACCTGGAATCAGTATCACCCTCAGCAAACAGCCACTGGCTCAACCGGCCAGCGCCACTACCAAGCCATGCCTCCAGGTAGATAGCAAGGCCAATTAGTACACAGTATCTGTGATCCATAGCGCTCATCACGAGTTGTAATGGACAATTTCCCTCGTCATGGACGTTCTTCGACCACCTCATCTGAATCGTAAGATAGCCAGGGTATGTAGTACTAACCTGCAAGTTAGCCTTCTTCATGTGTGATGTGTCATCTCCTCTTGCAATCAAGTGCAGCTGAACTCGGAGCATTGCCATATGCCGGAGGCTTTGGAGGCTGTCTCCAATGGCTGTGAGGTCAAGCATTTGAGCAAACTCTTCATGTGTGAAAGCCCTATCAGCAGACGTTTCGACGCCAAGCTGCCGGGTTTCCTTCTTAGCCACAGCTTTGATCAGTCGATTGATCTTGATAGATCTAGTAGGATTGCCAGTCTTGTTTGTTTCATCCCAAGCTGCAGTGTTAGTCATGAAGTAGGAGATAGCTTTTTTCCAATATCTCAAAGTGCTAGAACGGCCACCAACTGGATTATCATCTACTCCTGGATCCTCCATCCCATACACCTTCAAGCACATCCATTTGTAGATATCATCAGGGGTAATCACAACAAGCTCTTCCTGGTTGAACACCCAGTCGGTGGCGTATTCATGCCCTCCAGCAATGAAGGACATCAACTCCAACAAAATCCGGTGGTATCTTAAGAGCTGAGTGGGGGCATTCACATCATTGGGTAGAATTGGATCCGGTCCCCTTCGTGCCGGTCCTCTTGTTCGACGGGGGGGATTGTTGTTGGCGCTCTTCTTGTTGCTGGGGCCGGCGGCGTTGTTGTTGTTGCTGGTGGGGCCATTGGCGCATCCTCATCGTCCTCGTCCTCGGCGTCATCTAGGACTTCGTCATCATCAGCAGCTAAAGCTAAGGCAGCTAGCTCCCCTAGGCCATTCTCCTCCTCCTGCTCGTAGTCCTCCTCCTCCTCATAGTCCTCCTCCTCCTCGTCGTCGTCATCCTCGTCCTCCTCCTCCTCCTCCTCCTCCTCCTCTGGAGGCTCCGGTTCGTCGTCGTCAGAGTTACCAGCATCTTTTGCTTTTGCAGCTGCTGCAGCTCTTTGAATGACAGCGCGTGCACGCCGGATTGCTCCAAGGTCCTTTGCTTGCTGTACAACCCGTGCCTCCTCCCTTGGTGTTCTTGCTGCAGGATCCATGGCAGCTAAAGCTGCTGCTGCTTGGGCTCGAGCACGGCGTTCACGGGCCCTTTCACGGGCCCGAATGTTCTTTGGATCCATGCTCAGCTGACGCGGCATCTTGTTGCTTGTTGCTTGTTGCTTGTTGCTTGTTGCTTGTTGCTTGTTTTGCTTCGATCGATCGAAAAAAGTGAGCTTTTGGCTAATCGATCGAAAATCAAGTGATCTAATCTATCTGATCTAGTAAGAATCGGAGTGCGATCGATCGATCAACGATTTGCATCATATGAGAATTAAGAGAGCAAAAGCACATAAAATTATTTCGTTGTGACTCGCTATTCGGGAGTTGCATATAAGCGAGTCACTTGCTATCCGTGAGTTGCATAAGTTGCGCACCTCCGTGGGAAAATGCAGGGCTACAAATCAACCAGTAGTGCAACTATGCTAAAATTGAAAATGCAACCCGTACTCTACTCTTAGTAGTACAAAAAAATTTGTGTACCCCGCCACATGGTGGGGTACCAAACATAATACTAGTGCCTACATAGAATCGTGTAGCCGGTTGTACTAGCCCAGGTTAAATGCAACCCGGGTTGCATTCATGTGACATCGTACGAGTACCATACCGTACGGTTGACAAAGAATCTGTAAAATTATTTATTTTTAGGATGCGCGAAAATTCTTGAATTGTGACCAATAATTCTCAACAACCCGACGTCGGCTGAAAATGCTCAATAGACCCACATAATGCTGAGATAGTAAGGATTCATTCACTCTTATTTGACATAGTCCACAGATCTCTTGTTGTCAAGATCTATTGGACACAAAATTGGGGCCTTAACAAAATCCCTCTCCAAAAACTATGGAGAACCCTTTCTTTTTTTACTTAAATAAAATAACTGTTTATTAACGCCCAGTGAAACTCCTACTAGGCTATGCACGCTTGGAGCCTGCGCGCAAGCCAAAATGGAGGTGCGAAGAAGAAACCAACCGAGGTGCGAAGAAGAAACCAACCGCGAAGAAGAAACCAACCGAGGTGCAAAAGAAGAAACCAACCGAGGTGCGAACACCCCCATACCGGTAGTACCGTAGGGTACGTACGTACAGTAATGAACCGTAGAATGGACAGAGGTGCCCTAACCCTAATCCAACCCTAAAAAAGTGACTCCTAGTCAGTTTTACACACTAATTTGCAATTAAAAAATAGAAAATCTAATATTTTGTGTGATAAGTCCATGAATATTGTTCCTGTTATGGATAAGACAAATGAGGAAAGAAACAGAAGTGAGTTATCTGTCATAGTTTGTGCGTCACCACCTAATGAGTGCCTTTGGGTACTGGATTTGGAGGAAAAATACACACTAATTTGCAATTAGAAAATAGAAAATCAGATGTTTTCTATGATTAGTCAACGAATACTGTTCCTGTTATGGATAAGTTGAATCATGAAAGAAACAGAAGTGAGTTATCTGTCAAAGCTTGTGTGTCACCATCTAATTAGTGCATTGGGGTCCTGGATTTGGAGGAAAAATACACACTAATTTGCAACTAGAAAATAGAAAATCCAATATTTTGTGTGATTGAACCATGAATATTGTTCCTGTTATGGATAAGTTGAATCATGAAAGAAACAGAAGTGAGTTATCAGTCATAGTTTGTGTGTCACCACCTAATGAGTGCATTTGGGTACTGGATTTGGAGGAAAAATACACACTAATTTGCAATTAAAAAATAGAAAATCCAATATTTTATGTGATTAGTCCATGAATACTGTTCCTGTTATGGATAAGTTGAATCATGAAAGAAACAGAAGTGAGTTATCTGTCATAGTTTGTGTGTCACCATCTAATTAGTGCATTTGGGTACTGGATTTGGAGGAAAAATACACACTAATTTGCAACTAGAAAATAGAAAATCCAATATTTTGTGTGATTAGCCCATGAATATTGTTTCTGTTATGGATAAGTTGAATGATGAAAGAAACAGAAGTGAGTTATCTGTCATAGTTTGTGCGTCACCACCTAATTAGTGCATTTGGGTACTGGATTTGGAGGAAAAATACACACAAATTTGCAAATAGAAAATAGAAAATCAGATATTTTGTGTGATTAGTCCACGAATGTTGTTCCTGTAATGGGTGAGAAGAATCATGAAAGAAACAGAAGTGAGTTATCAGTCATAGTTTGTGTGTCACCACCTAATGAGTGCATTTGGGTCCTGGATTTGGAGGGAAAATACACACTAATTTGCAACTAGAAAATAGAAAATTCAATATTATGTTTGATTGAACCATGAATATTGTTCCTGTTATGGGTGAGATGAATGATGAAAGAAACAGAAGTGAGTTATCTGTCATAGTTTGTGTGTCACCACCTAATGAGTGCATTTGGGTACTGGATTTGGAGGAAAAATACACACTAATTTGCAACTAGAAAATTGAAAATCCAATATTTTGTGTGATTAGCCCATGAATACTGTTCCTGTTATGGGTGAGATGAATCATGAAAGAAACAGAAGTTAGTTATCTGTCATAGTTTGTGTGTCACCACCTAATGAGTGCATTTGGGTACTGGATTTGGAGGAAAAATACACACTAATTTGCAATTAGAAAATAGAAAATCAGATATTTTGTGTGATTAGTCCATGAATATTGTTCCTGTTATGGGTGAGATGAATCATGAAAGAAACAGAAGTGAGTTATCTGTCATAGTTTGTGCGTCACCACCTAATAAGTGCATTTGGGTACTGGATTTGGAGGAAAAATACACACAAATTTGCAACTAGAAAATAGAAAATCAGATATTTTGTGTGATTAGTCCACGAATGTTGTTCCTGTAATGGGTAAGAAGAATCATGAAAGAAACAGAAGTGAGTTATCAGTCATAGTTTGTGTGTCACCACCTAATGAGTGCATTTGGGTCCTGGATTTGGAGGGAAAATACAAACAGATTTGCAACTAGAAAATAGAAAATTCAATATTATGTATGATTGAACCATGAATATTGTTCCTGTTATGGGTGAGATGAATGATGAAAGAAACAGAAGTGAGTTATCTGTCGTAGTTTGTGTGTCACCACCTAATGAGTGCATTTGGGTACTGGATTTGGAGGGAAAGTACAAACAGATTTGCAACTAGAAAATAGAAAATTCAATATTATGTGTGATTGAACCATGAATATTGTTTCTGTTACGGATGAGATGAATGATGAAAGAAACAGAAGTGAGTTATCTGTCATAGTTTGTGTGTCACCACCTAATGAGTGTATTTGGGTACTGGATTTGGAGGAAAAATACACACTAATTTGCAACTAGAAAATAGAAAATCAGATATTTTGTGTGATTAGTCCACGAATGTTGTTCCTGTAATGGGTAAGAAGAATCATGAAAGAAACAGAAGTGAGTTATCAGTCATAGTTTGTGTGTCACCACCTAATGAGTGCATTTGGGTCCTGGATTTGGAGGGAAAATACACACTAATTTGCAACTAGAAAATAGAAAATTCAATATTATGTTTGATTGAACCATGAATATTGTTCCTGTTATGGGTGAGATGAATGATGAAAGAAACAGAAGTGAGTTATCTGTCATAGTTTGTGTGTCACCACCTAATGAGTGCATTTGGGTACTGGATTTGGAGGAAAAATACACACTAATTTGCAACTAGAAAATTGAAAATCCAATATTTTGTGTGATTAGCCCATGAATACTGTTCCTGTTATGGGTGAGATGAATCATGAAAGAAACAGAAGTTAGTTATCTGTCATAGTTTGTGTGTCACCACCTAATGAGTGCATTTGGGTACTGGATTTGGAGGAAAAATACACACTAATTTGCAATTAGAAAATAGAAAATCAGATATTTTGTGTGATTAGCCCATGAATACTGTTCCTGTTATGGGTGAGATAAATCATGAAAGAAACAGAAGTGAGTTATCTGTCATAGTTTGTGTGTCACCACCTAATGAGTGCATTTGGGTACTGGATTTGGAGGAAAAATACACACTAATTTGCAACTAGAAAATAGAAAATCAGATATTTTGTGTGATTAGTCCATGAATATTGTTCCTGTTATGGGTGAGATGAATCATGAAAGAAACAGAAGTGAGTTATCTGTCATAGTTTGTGCGTCACCACCTAATAAGTGCATTTGGGTACTGGATTTGGAGGAAAAATACACACAAATTTGCAACTAGAAAATAGAAAATCAGATATTTTGTGTGATTAGTCCACGAATGTTGTTCCTGTAATGGGTAAGAAGAATCATGAAAGAAACAGAAGTGAGTTATCAGTCATAGTTTGTGTGTCACCACCTAATGAGTGCATTTGGGTCCTGGATTTGGAGGGAAAATACAAACAGATTTGCAACTAGAAAATAGAAAATTCAATATTATGTATGATTGAACCATGAATATTGTTCCTGTTATGGGTGAGATGAATGATGAAAGAAACAGAAGTGAGTTATCTGTCGTAGTTTGTGTGTCACCACCTAATGAGTGCATTTGGGTACTGGATTTGGAGGAAAAATACACACTAATTTGCAACTAGAAAATAGAAAATCCAATATTTTGTGTGATTAGCCCATGAATACTGTTCCTGTTATGGGTGAGATAAATCATGAAAGAAACAGAAGTGAGTTATCTGTCATAGTTTGTGTGTCACCACCTAATGAGTGCATTTGGGTACTGGATTTGGAGGAAAAATACACACTAATTTGCAACTAGAAAATAGAAAATCAGATATTTTGTGTGATTAGTCCATGAATATTGTTCCTGTTATGGGTGAGATGAATCATGAAAGAAACAGAAGTGAGTTATCTGTCATAGTTTGTGCGTCACCACCTAATGAGTGCATTTGGGTACTGGATTTGGAGGAAAAATACACACTAATTTGCAACTAGAAAATAGAAAATCAGATATTTTGTGTGATTAGTCCACGAATGTTGTTCCTGTAATGGGTGAGAAGAATCATGAAAGAAACAGAAGTGAGTTATCAGTCATAGTTTGTGTGTCACCACCTAATGAGTGCATTTGGGTACTGGATTTGGAGGGAAAGTACAAACAGATTTGCAACTAGAAAATAGAAAATTCAATATTATGTGTGATTGAACCATGAATATTGTTTCTGTTATGGATAAGTTGAATGATGAAAGAAACAGAAGTGAGTTATCTGTCATAGTTTGTGTGTCACCACCTAATGAGTGTATTTGGGTACTGGATTTGGAGGAAAAATACACACTAATTTGCAACTAGAAAATAGAAAATTCAATATTATGTTTGATTGAACCATGAATATTGTTCCTGTTATGGGTGAGATGAATGATGAAAGAAACAGAAGTGAGTTATCTGTCATAGTTTGTGTGTCACCACCTAATGAGTGCATTTGGGTCCTGGATTTGGAGGGAAAATACACACTAATTTGCAACTAGAAAATAGAAAATTCAATATTATGTTTGATTGAACCATGAATATTGTTCCTGTTATGGGTGAGATGAATGATGAAAGAAACAGAAGTGAGTTATCTGTCATAGTTTGTGTGTCACCACCTAATGAGTGCATTTGGGTACTGGATTTGGAGGAAAAATACACACTAATTTGCAACTAGAAAATTGAAAATCCAATATTTTGTGTGATTAGCCCATGAATACTGTTCCTGTTATGGGTGAGATGAATCATGAAAGAAACAGAAGTTAGTTATCTGTCATAGTTTGTGTGTCACCACCTAATGAGTGCATTTGGGTACTGGATTTGGAGGAAAAATACACACTAATTTGCAATTAGAAAATAGAAAATCAGATATTTTGTGTGATTAGTCCATGAATATTGTTCCTGTTATGGGTGAGATGAATCATGAAAGAAACAGAAGTGAGTTATCTGTCATAGTTTGTGCGTCACCACCTAATAAGTGCATTTGGGTACTGGATTTGGAGGAAAAATACACACAAATTTGCAACTAGAAAATAGAAAATCAGATATTTTGTGTGATTAGTCCACGAATGTTGTTCCTGTAATGGGTAAGAAGAATCATGAAAGAAACAGAAGTGAGTTATCAGTCATAGTTTGTGTGTCACCACCTAATGAGTGCATTTGGGTCCTGGATTTGGAGGGAAAATACAAACAGATTTGCAACTAGAAAATAGAAAATTCAATATTATGTATGATTGAACCATGAATATTGTTCCTGTTATGGGTGAGATGAATGATGAAAGAAACAGAAGTGAGTTATCTGTCGTAGTTTGTGTGTCACCATCTAATTAGTGCATTGGGGTCCTGGATTTGGAGGGAAAATACACACAAATTTGCAACTAGAAAATAGAAAATCCAATATTTTGTGTGATTAGTCCATGAATATTGTTCCTGTTATGGGTGAGATGAATCATGAAAGAAACAGAAGTGAGTTATCTGTCATAGTTTGTGTGTCACCACCTAATGAGTGCATTTGGGTCCTGGATTTGGAGGGAAAATACACACTAATTTGCAACTAGAAAATAGAAAATTCAATATTATGTATGATTGAACCATGAATATTGTTCCTGTTATGGGTGAGATGAATCATGAAAGAAACAGAAGTGAGTTATCTGTCGTAGTTTGTGTGTCACCACCTAATGAGTGTATTTGGGTACTGGATTTGGAGGAAAAATACACACTAATTTGCAACTAGAAAATAGAAAATTCAATATTATGTTTGATTGAACCATGAATATTGTTCCTGTTATGGGTGAGATGAATGATGAAAGAAACAGAAGTGAGTTATCTGTCATAGTTTGTGTGTCACCACCTAATGAGTGCATTTGGGTCCTGGATTTGGAGGGAAAATACACACTAATTTGCAACTAGAAAATAGAAAATTCAATATTATGTTTGATTGAACCATGAATATTGTTCCTGTTATGGGTGAGATGAATGATGAAAGAAACAGAAGTGAGTTATCTGTCATAGTTTGTGTGTCACCACCTAATGAGTGCATTTGGGTACTGGATTTGGAGGAAAAATACACACTAATTTGCAACTAGAAAATAGAAAATCAGATATTTTGTGTGATTAGTCCACGAATGTTGTTCCTGTAATGGGTGAGAAGAATCATGAAAGAAACAGAAGTGAGTTATCTGTCATAGTTTGTGTGTCACCACCTAATGAGTGCATTTGGGTACTGGATTTGGAGGAAAAATACACACTAATTTGCAACTAGAAAATTGAAAATCCAATATTTTGTGTGATTAGCCCATGAATACTGTTCCTGTTATGGGTGAGATGAATCATGAAAGAAACAGAAGTTAGTTATCTGTCATAGTTTGTGTGTCACCACCTAATGAGTGCATTTGGGTACTGGATTTGGAGGAAAAATACACACTAATTTGCAATTAGAAAATAGAAAATCAGATATTTTGTGTGATTAGTCCATGAATATTGTTCCTGTTATGGGTGAGATGAATCATGAAAGAAACAGAAGTGAGTTATCTGTCATAGTTTGTGCGTCACCACCTAATAAGTGCATTTGGGTACTGGATTTGGAGGAAAAATACACCCAAATTTGCAACTAGAAAATAGAAAATCAGATATTTTGTGTGATTAGTCCATGAATACTGGTCCTGTTATGGATAAGTTCAGTCATGAAAGAAACAGAAGTGAGTTATCTGTCATAGTTTGTGTGTCACCACCTAATGAGTGCATTTGGGTCCTGGATTTGGAGGAAAAATACACACAAATTTGCAACTAGAAAATAGAAAATCAGATGTTTTGTATGATTAGTCCATGGATATTGTTCCTGTTATGGATAAGTTGAATCATGAAAGAAACAGAAGTGAGTTATCTGTCATAGTTTGTGTGTCACCATCTAATTAGTGCATTGGGGTCCTGGATTTGGAGGAAAAATACACACTAATTTGCAACTAGAAAATAGAAAATCCAATATTTTGTGTGATTGGTCCATGAATACTGTTCCTGTTATGGGTAAGTTGAATCATGAAAGAAACAGAAGTGAGTTATCTGTCATAGTTTGTGTGTCACCACCTAATGAGTGCATTTGGGTCCTGGATTTGGAGGAAAAATACACACTAATTTGCAACTAGAAAATAGAAAATCTGTTATTTTGTGTGATTGAACCATGAATACTGTTCCTGTTATGGATAAGTTGAATCATGAAAGAAACAGAAGTGAGTTATCTGTCATAGTTTGTGTGTCACCATCTAATTAGTGCATTTGGGTCCTGGATTTGGAGGAAAAATACACACAAATTTGTAATTAGAAAATAGAAAATCAGATATTTTGTATGATTAGTCCATGAATATTGTTCCTGTTATGGATGAGTTCAATCATCAAACAAACAGAAGTGAGTTATCTGTCATAGTTTGTGTGTCACCATCTAATGAGTGCATTTGGGTACTGGATTTGGAGGAAAAATACACACTAATTTGCAACTAGAAAATAGAAAATCAGATATTTTGTGTGATTAGTCCACGAATGTTGTTCCTGTAATGGGTGAGAAGAATCATGAAAGAAACAGAAGTGAGTTATCTGTCATAGTTTGTGTGTCACCACCTAATGAGTGCATTTGGGTACTGGATTTGGAGGGAAAGTACAAACAGATTTGCAACTAGAAAATAGAAAATTCAATATTATGTGTGATTGAACCATGAATATTGTTCCTGTTATGGGTGAGATGAATCATGAAAGAAACAGAAGTGAGTTATCTGTCATAGTTTGTGCGTCACCACCTAATAAGTGCATTTGGGTACTGGATTTGGAGGAAAAATACACACAAATTTGCAACTAGAAAATAGAAAATCAGATATTTTGTGTGATTAGTCCACGAATGTTGTTCCTGTAATGGGTAAGAAGAATCATGAAAGAAACAGAAGTGAGTTATCAGTCATAGTTTGTGTGTCACCACCTAATGAGTGCATTTGGGTCCTGGATTTGGAGGAAAAATACACACTAATTTGCAACTAGAAAATAGAAAATCAGATATTTTGTATGATTAGTCCATGAATATTGTTCCTGTTATGGATGAGTTCAATCATCAAACAAACAGAAGTGAGTTATCTGTCATAGTTTGTGTGTCACCATCTAATGAGTGCATTGGGGTCCTGGATTTGGAGGGAAAATACACACAAATTTGCAACTAGAAAATAGAAAATCCAATATTTTGTGTGATTAGTCCATGAATATTGTTCCTGTTATGGGTGAGATGAATCATGAAAGAAACAGAAGTGAGTTATCTGTCATAGTTTGTGTGTCACCACCTAATGAGTGCATTTGGGTACTGGATTTGGAGGGAAAATACACACTAATTTGCAACTAGAAAATAGAAAATTCAATATTATGTATGATTGAACCATGAATATTGTTCCTGTTATGGGTGAGATGAATCATGAAAGAAACAGAAGTGAGTTATCTGTCGTAGTTTGTGTGTCACCACCTAATGAGTGTATTTGGGTACTGGATTTGGAGGAAAAATACACACTAATTTGCAACTAGAAAATAGAAAATTCAATATTATGTTTGATTGAACCATGAATATTGTTCCTGTTATGGGTGAGATGAATGATGAAAGAAACAGAAGTGAGTTATCTGTCATAGTTTGTGTGTCACCACCTAATGAGTGCATTTGGGTCCTGGATTTGGAGGGAAAATACACACTAATTTGCAACTAGAAAATAGAAAATTCAATATTATGTTTGATTGAACCATGAATATTGTTCCTGTTATGGGTGAGATGAATGATGAAAGAAACAGAAGTGAGTTATCTGTCATAGTTTGTGTGTCACCACCTAATGAGTGCATTTGGGTACTGGATTTGGAGGAAAAATACACACTAATTTGCAACTAGAAAATTGAAAATCCAATATTTTGTGTGATTAGCCCATGAATACTGTTCCTGTTATGGGTGAGATGAATCATGAAAGAAACAGAAGTTAGTTATCTGTCATAGTTTGTGTGTCACCACCTAATGAGTGCATTTGGGTACTGGATTTGGAGGAAAAATACACACTAATTTGCAATTAGAAAATAGAAAATCAGATATTTTGTGTGATTAGTCCATGAATATTGTTCCTGTTATGGGTGAGATGAATCATGAAAGAAACAGAAGTGAGTTATCTGTCATAGTTTGTGCGTCACCACCTAATAAGTGCATTTGGGTACTGGATTTGGAGGAAAAATACACCCAAATTTGCAACTAGAAAATAGAAAATCAGATATTTTGTGTGATTAGTCCATGAATACTGGTCCTGTTATGGATAAGTTCAGTCATGAAAGAAACAGAAGTGAGTTATCTGTCATAGTTTGTGTGTCACCACCTAATGAGTGCATTTGGGTCCTGGATTTGGAGGAAAAATACACACAAATTTGCAACTAGAAAATAGAAAATCAGATGTTTTGTATGATTAGTCCATGGATATTGTTCCTGTTATGGATAAGTTGAATCATGAAAGAAACAGAAGTGAGTTATCTGTCATAGTTTGTGTGTCACCATCTAATTAGTGCATTGGGGTCCTGGATTTGGAGGAAAAATACACACTAATTTGCAACTAGAAAATAGAAAATCCAATATTTTGTGTGATTGGTCCATGAATACTGTTCCTGTTATGGGTAAGTTGAATCATGAAAGAAACAGAAGTGAGTTATCTGTCATAGTTTGTGTGTCACCACCTAATGAGTGCATTTGGGTCCTGGATTTGGAGGAAAAATACACACTAATTTGCAACTAGAAAATAGAAAATCTGTTATTTTGTGTGATTGAACCATGAATACTGTTCCTGTTATGGATAAGTTGAATCATGAAAGAAACAGAAGTGAGTTATCTGTCATAGTTTGTGTGTCACCATCTAATTAGTGCATTTGGGTCCTGGATTTGGAGGAAAAATACACACAAATTTGTAATTAGAAAATAGAAAATCAGATATTTTGTATGATTAGTCCATGAATATTGTTCCTGTTATGGATGAGTTCAATCATCAAACAAACAGAAGTGAGTTATCTGTCATAGTTTGTGTGTCACCATCTAATGAGTGCATTTGGGTACTGGATTTGGAGGAAAAATACACACTAATTTGCAACTAGAAAATAGAAAATCAGATATTTTGTGTGATTAGTCCACGAATGTTGTTCCTGTAATGGGTGAGAAGAATCATGAAAGAAACAGAAGTGAGTTATCAGTCATAGTTTGTGTGTCACCACCTAATGAGTGCATTTGGGTACTGGATTTGGAGGGAAAGTACAAACAGATTTGCAACTAGAAAATAGAAAATTCAATATTATGTGTGATTGAACCATGAATATTGTTCCTGTTATGGGTGAGATGAATCATGAAAGAAACAGAAGTGAGTTATCTGTCATAGTTTGTGCGTCACCACCTAATAAGTGCATTTGGGTACTGGATTTGGAGGAAAAATACACACAAATTTGCAACTAGAAAATAGAAAATCAGATATTTTGTGTGATTAGTCCACGAATGTTGTTCCTGTAATGGGTAAGAAGAATCATGAAAGAAACAGAAGTGAGTTATCAGTCATAGTTTGTGTGTCACCACCTAATGAGTGCATTTGGGTCCTGGATTTGGAGGAAAAATACACACTAATTTGCAACTAGAAAATAGAAAATCAGATATTTTGTATGATTAGTCCATGAATATTGTTCCTGTTATGGATGAGTTCAATCATCAAACAAACAGAAGTGAGTTATCTGTCATAGTTTGTGTGTCACCATCTAATGAGTGCATTGGGGTCCTGGATTTGGAGGGAAAATACACACAAATTTGCAACTAGAAAATAGAAAATCCAATATTTTGTGTGATTAGTCCATGAATATTGTTCCTGTTATGGGTGAGATGAATCATGAAAGAAACAGAAGTGAGTTATCTGTCATAGTTTGTGTGTCACCACCTAATGAGTGTATTTGGGTACTGGATTTGGAGGAAAAATACACACTAATTTGCAACTAGAAAATAGAAAATCAGATATTTTGTGTGATTAGTCCACGAATGTTGTTCCTGTAATGGGTAAGAAGAATCATGAAAGAAACAGAAGTTAGTTATCAGTCATAGTTTGTGTGTCACCACCTAATGAGTGCATTTGGGTCCTGGATTTGGAGGGAAAATACAAACAGATTTGCAACTAGAAAATAGAAAATTCAATATTATGTATGATTGAACCATGAATATTGTTCCTGTTACGGATGAGATGAATGATGAAAGAAACAGAAGTGAGTTATCTGTCGTAGTTTGTGTGTCACCATCTAATTAGTGCATTGGGGTCCTGGATTTGGAGGAAAAATACACACTAATTTGCAACTAGAAAATTGAAAACCCAATATTTTGTGTGATTAGACCATGAATATTGTTCCTGTTATGGGTGAGATGAATCATGAAAGAAACAGAAGTGAGTTATCTGTCATAGTTTGTGTGTCACCACCTAATAAGTGCATTTGGGTACTGGATTTGGAGGAAAAATACACACTAATTTGCAATTAGAAAATAGAAAATCAGATAATTTTTGGGATTAGTCCATGAATATTGTTCCTGTTATGGGTGAGATGAATCATGAAAGAAGTAGAAGTGAGTTATCAGTCATAGTTTGTCTGTCACCACCTAATAAGTGCATTTCGGACGTGGGTACTGGATTTGGAGGAAAAATACACACTAATTTGCAATTAAAAAATAGAAAATCCAATATTTCGTGTGATTGAACCATGAATATTGTTCCTGTTATGGATGAGATGAATCATGAAAGAAACAGAAGTGAGATATCTGTCGTAGTTTGTGCGTCACCACCTAATAAGTGTATTTTTCCTCCAAATCCAGTACCCAAATGCACTTATTAGGTGGTGACACACAAACTATGACTGATAACTCACTTCTGTTTCTTTCATGATTCATCTCACCCTTAACAGGAACAATAGTCATGGACTAATCACACAACATATCATATTTTCTCTTTTCTAGTTGCAAATTTGTGTGTATTTTTCCTCCAAATCCAGGACCCAAATGCACTCATTTGGTGGTGACACACAAACTACGACAGATAACTCACTTCTGTTTCTTTCATGATTGAACTTATCCATAACAGGAACAGTATTCATGGTTCAATCACACAAAATAACAGATTTTCTATTTTCTAATTGCAAATTAGTGTGTATTTTTCCTCCAAATCCAGGACCCAAATGCACTCATTAGGTGGTGACACACAAACTACGACAGATAACTCACTTCTGTTTCTTTCATGATTCAACTTATCCATAACAGGAACAGGATTCATGGACTAATCTCACAAAATATCATATTTTCTATTTTCTAGTTGCAAATTAGTGTGTATTTTTCCTCCAAATCCAGGACCCAAATGCCCTCATTAGGTGGTGACACACAATCTATGACTGATAACTCACTTCTGTTTCTTTCATGATTCATCTCACCCATAACAGGAACAATATTCATGGACTAATCACACAAAATATTGGATTTTCTATTTTCTAGTTGCAAATTTGTGTGTATTTTCCCTCCAAATCCAGGACCCCAATGCACTCATTAGATGGTGACACACAAACTATGACAGATAACTCACTTCTGTTTGTTTGATGATTGAACTCATCCATAACAGGAACAATATTCATGGACTAATCATACAAAATATCTGATTTTCTATTTTCTAATTACAAATTTGTGTGTATTTTTCCTCCAAATCCAGGACCCAAATGCACTAATTAGATGGTGACACACAAACTATGACAGATAACTCACTTCTGTTTCTTTCATGATTCAACTTATCCATAACAGGAACAGTATTCATGGTTCAATCACACAAAATAACAGATTTTCTATTTTCTAGTTGCAAATTAGTGTGTATTTTTCCTCCAAATCCAGGACCCAAATGCACTCATTAGGTGGTGACACACAAACTATGACAGATAACTCACTTCTGTTTCTTTCATGATTCAACTTACCCATAACAGGAACAGTATTCATGGACCAATCACACAAAATATTGGATTTTCTATTTTCTAGTTGCAAATTAGTGTGTATTTTTCCTCCAAATCCAGGACCCCAATGCACTAATTAGATGGTGACACACAAACTATGACAGATAACTCACTTCTGTTTCTTTCATGATTCAACTTATCCATAACAGGAACAATATCCATGGACTAATCATACAAAACATCTGATTTTCTATTTTCTAGTTGCAAATTTGTGTGTATTTTTCCTCCAAATCCAGGACCCAAATGCACTCATTAGGTGGTGACACACAAACTATGACAGATAACTCACTTCTGTTTCTTTCATGACTGAACTTATCCATAACAGGACCAGTATTCATGGACTAATCACACAAAATATCTGATTTTCTATTTTCTAGTTGCAAATTTGGGTGTATTTTTCCTCCAAATCCAGGACCCAAATGCACTAATTAGATGGTGACACACAAACTATGACAGATAACTCACTTCTGTTTCTTTCATGATTCAACTTATCCATAACAGGAACAATATTCATGGACTAATCATACAAAATAACAGATTTTCTATTTTTTAATTGCAAATTAGGGTGTAAAACTGACTAGGAGTCACTTTTTAGGGTTGGATTAGGGTTAGGGCACCTCTGCTGTCCATTCTACCGTACATTACCTTACGTAGTACCGGTACGTAATATGGTGTTCGCACCTCGGTTGTTGGTTTATTCTTCGCACCTCGGTTAGTTTCAAATTTAAATTCCTAACGGCCGAATTCCCGTTTGATTGACTTGTTTCGCGCCCGTTGAAATTCCAAATTTAAATTCCTAACGGCCTACTAACGCCCATGATTGAGTGGGCGTGCGTGAATTTCATAAAACTAAGGCGCAGAGATAAATTATAGGCTCATTATTCTTGTATGTTCATATTCAGTAATGAAGATAAAATAGTTCTATATTTGGGCTCCATAAAACTGGGAAAAGAACATCATATTCGGATTCGTCTTGAAATTAGCTTTTCAAAAATATGTGGGTTAATAGGGGTTACACATGATCCATAGAAGTTAGACTTTTGAAAATGCTGCTTCTTTGTGACGCGTACGGTACGGTACGCTATTGTATTTCTAAGATTTCCTGCCGGTACGAGTGTACCGGTACGGTTAGAGTCGGACTTTACGAGTAGTATTCGTACCTTGTACCGTGCGTACATACAGTAACATACGTATCGTTCACAATCGACTCGTGGGTCAAGGCGTTGCTTCAATGCTACGGTACCGTAATTATGGTAAGATGACGGTAAGAAGAACGTACCGTATCGGAACCAATAAGAAGCGGGAATGAAGTTTGGAGTATCATACTCTTTGTAGATGAGTACCTTATGGAAAGTAGATACTTAGTATGCCCTAATACGGAATTTACCTTTCTGGGCCCTGTTACCGGTTACTCAAAACCAATCGGGGTCTCACACACCAATAGCCACGGACAGGGTCGACAACGGACGCTACGGAAACACCCTATCTCTCCACCGTTTTCGTAACAACCTGCCCTCTCATTATCCATCTCGGAATTATCTAATTTATCACCATGGTGAGTAACAATGTAGAATCAGTTGATGACGAAAGCAACGTCAAGAGTGCGGTGATAACGACGACCAACAATGGCGCGTTGAAACATTGGGTGTAGTTCTAACCGAATTCGTTCTACCTGTTTTTGTGCCTTAGACGTTCGTTCAAGAGGGAAAGTCCAAGGCCTACTTTTCGCGGTACCAAGTCAAGTTCCGACGTCGGCGTGAGGGTAAGACCGATTACCGTGCACGAAAGCGATTGTGTGCCCAGGACAAGAACAAGTACCAATCTCCTAAGTACCGGTTCGTCGTCCGTTTCACCAACACCAAGGTTATCTGCCAAATCGCTTATGCTCTGGTTGATGGTGATCGCATCCTCTGCCAGGCTCAATCCACCGAGCTCGGCCGATACGGACTTACCGTCGGTTTGAAGAACTACGCCGCCGCCTACTGCACCGGCCTCCTCTGTGCCCGTCGTCTCCTCCAAAAGGTCGGACTCGATGAGGTTTACGAGGGAAACACCGAGGTCGATGGTGAAGTCGTCAAGACCGACTACGACAAGAAGACCTACTACGTCGAGGAAGTCGATGACGACAAGCGCCCCTTCCGCGCCCTATTGGATGTTGGTTTGAAGCCCACTACCACCGGACACCGTCTCTTTGGAGCCCTCAAGGGAGCCGCCGATGGTGGTTTGGACATCCCCCACTCCGAGAAACGATTCCCCGGTTACGACCGCGACGCCAAGGAGTACGATGCCGACATGCACCGCGAACGTATCTTCGGAGGACACGTCAGCGAGTATATGGAGTACCTCGAGGAGGAAGATAACCAAAAGTACCAAGAGCACTTCGCCAAGTTCATCGAAGACGATGTCGACGGTGATGGCCTCGAGGAGCTTTACGAATCCGTCCACGAGAAGATCCGTGAGGATCCTTCCCCTGGTGAGAAGAAGGACTTCTCCCCCGACAAGTCCTTCAAGCGCACTGCTAAGCTCACCTACGACGAGCGCAAGGCCGCCATCGCAGCGAAGAAGGCCGCCAAGAAAGCCGAGCTCGAAGCCGATGACTCCGAGTAAGGTCTCTCATCTGTTACTAGCGTCCGTAGTTAACCCCCTTACTCTATCCCGCCTAGTAGCTATATTGATAACGGAACATAATATCGTTCTAATGTGTACATTAACCCAATTGACTTCATTGTTATCAGAGGCTCACAGTGCAACAATAGAATCACCAACCTTTGTGCAATTCTTTTCGAAGGTTGTGGATGTAGAAACGAGGTTTACGATGGTTTCCTTCGTGTCCACAAATGGATCGTAATAGCATTTCTACTAAGTTAGATATCGTTCTGGCTCCGCTAAGAGGCTCCGACTTGATGAACATGTGATGTCGTTTTAATAATTTGGAAAAGAAATCATTTCCTTCTTCATCTACGGTACGTGGTCGGTAGCCTTATGCTTGGTACTCTATCTTCCTCGCTGCAGCCAGCGACATAATTTAGGTGGACGCTTCTGCTATTTCACGGGATGAAGGGTCATTCGAAACGTTATCTCATGTTCGTCATTACCCAACATTCCTGCACCACTTCACCTACTACATAATCTGCCTATGAGCTCGAGGATGAAGACCGCTGATCCATTGTATCACCATCCTCGCTGCCACTGCTCACTGAGGTAAAGCTATCAACTCGTTCGTTTTCAAGAGATGGTTGTTCGTTGTTCCCCCTTACCGATTTGGCCCAATTCACAAAACGATGAAGCGCTCCATTCTCTTTCCGTAACTGTTTTCGTCGCTCCTTTCTCATTCGTTGCACAACACGCCATATATCATCATCTGATACCAAAGGTTCTCTACAGATGGGGCACTCCTGGAGACACAAACAGCGAAAAGAAGGTTTAGCGTTATCGGTGGGTCACGAAAGGTTCGAAACCACAAGTAACCAGTTTCTAGCATCTTTTATGCACAATTCGCTGGATGTTTGTCATCCTCTTTCTTTTCAAACGCTGTTTTCCCCCTCACACTTACCGTGTTGTTTCGTCTTTCTAACCACGAAAACAAACACTCTCCATGGAACATATGAGGGCACGTTTTTGATCGAAAGACCGAATCTGTAGGTTCATACTCTACGAGGCAAATCGAACAAACGGGACCTTCGTCGGAAGACGCAAATGATGTATCGGGTGATGCTGTCATCATCCCTGACTTTTTTGGCGAATTACTGACATCTTTAATGCTTTTGCAATCGCAATCTTTTCGACGTCGACTTTTTTTGTCTGGACTGCCAGATTCGACGTCGGCCGTCTTTTCTGAGCTACCTAGGAGTTCTTCCACAGCTTTTCGTCGCTCCTCCCTGGTCATGATCCGAATCCGTTGTGGTTCCTCATCGTCGTTTTCTGAGCTGGAGTTTCCAAAACGTCTCTGTAGCTGTCGTTGATAATCCTGTCCGCAGAATTTTTAAAAGATAAGGCAAACGTTGAGTCACAGTCGTGACAAAGAAGGCATAGACATCGTTGAAATTTTTAGTCGCAAAGAAACACTTACTTCTTCGAGTTGAATGGCATACCGTCGCAAAATGCAACCAAAGTGAAGCGTAAATCGACCATTACACAAGACCAATTTTCCAAGGTTCTCATCGTAGATATCAAGTTCACCTCGAGCTTGCAATCTCAATAAGACCAATAAAATGACGGAATAAATTGTGGCCAAAATCAACCAGATACCAGCCACAAAAAAGAAGCACGCGACGAGTATATCGGTCCTTCGGTTCTTCTTTCGTCGTTTCTGCCACTCGGTACTGTTATTTCCACTTTCATCTAGAACGTCGTTGTTATCCTCACTCGTGACGGCCGATACTATTTCTCCGAGTTCATCGCCATTGAAGATCTCCACCACTCCACTATTGATTTGTTTAATGTTGCTTCCCTTATTCTGTTCCAACAGGGGCCTATCGTTTTCGTTCCCTGACAAAGACTTCAAATTACCGACAACATTGGTTTGTGCAACAGGAACGGCATAAACAAAGAGAGGAGACTCGTAAGTCGAAGAAACGATGAACGCCAAAACGATCGCTATCCATGCAATTCGATCCATGTCTGTATTTTCCTGTCTCAAATCGGAACCAGAATAATTACTCCTTTCCGGTTTGCATGTATTGTTCGTTGATCGATTCAATCTATGATTTCAGTATCAAATTCAGGATGGAAACTTTTCGATAGGATGGAATTCGAGAACAACTGTGTTGGTTGGAAGGTACTCGTATTGTTTCGTGACTAGCTAGCGTTCTCGTGCATGTGCCAAAGACTTACTTCGTAATGAAAACTGCCCTGATGTTTCAAATTATTCAAAAATACGATTCGTAACGGTTTGGAAGCGCGAGCCGGATTAGTCGATCGAGTCAATTTTTCAGGTAATTTTGCACGATCAACTTCGACCTTAGTCGTGATTGTAGTCATGGCGAAGAATGCCGCGAAGAATTGAATCACACGAGTTCATACGAGTACCGTAGAAAATCTTACCTCAAGGCGGTATCATTCGCTTTCAACCGCGTCTCTGATTACAGTTCGAAATCACTCATCAACCACCATCCATAGTCATACTTGCAGAGACTCTGGTACCTCTGACAGCCCATCATAAAACTTTCAAAAGAGTTTCCATAGCAAAGAATAATGGATATTTCACACTACCACGAAGGTATTGAAGAGGTGAACTATCTCGTCAGGGCAGGAAAGAGCACAAACGAGGAGGATAGTGAAATTTCGAGCATCGATCAAGTAACGATTATTCATTACAACAAGGCTCCTCCGAAAGAACTTCTTTTGCCTATCGATACAGTCGAAGGGATTCTCCCCGAAAGATTGATCGTCGACAATACGGCAGTGCTATCAGCACAGACACAACGCTATGAGTATTGTCTCTTCGACGCTTTTCTGATATTGCTGTATGTTTCCCTAATTTCTTTATCATTCGTAGTTGTTTTCGTCGCCTTCAGTTGTATTTCTCGGCGATGCAGCGCAAAGACTGCGAAACGACCAGTCCATAATCATCTCCTCAAAGTCGACGACGGAGATATTGATCTCACAAGAGAAAGTGCGGTTGGTTGGCACGGAAACTACCAAAACTATCCCTCACAAGAAATGGAACACAGGCGAGACAAAAGCTTTGATCTCTTAGATGTAGAATCGAACTCATTTCAGAGTCATGCTGGTGGATTTTTGAACGACTCCTCATTCGCAACACCACCGTCTTGTGAAAAGGATAGTATTCTTTATTTCATCGACGACGGCGACGAGGAAGGACATTTCATATAACGTTCGATCAAATCAATCATTACAGCCCACATAACAATCGCAAGCAAAAAAATTGAATTAAGTCAATTGGCAACACAACGATGGAGAAGAGTACACTAGAGCATTTGGAGTCGTCACAGTTATATGAATTTTTAATGAAAGGCTACAGAGGATGAGCACCCTACACTCTGCACCCAGTGGGCAGGAAAGCAGAAATGCAATGCCGCTCCAATCTCCACCAACAAGAATCTAGTAGTGCTAGTATAACTCGTCTCAACTCTGCTGAGGTGATACTCCTGACGCAAACTCTGATTCTTCGTTGGGAATTGGGTAAATGGAAGGAAACAATGCACACACTTTGAGAAGCAGTAGCAACATCACGGACTCAGAATTGAACCCATCGAGACTACTCACTATAATGCAGCACTGTAGATCCAATATGTCACCAATTTTATACTAATTATTATTGCAAACTACGAGATCTGACTGTCTGAGTGGAATGCAGGAGTAGAATTTTGCTGAGTAGTTTTGTTAAGCGCAGTATTGGTAGTTCTGTGATTATTTAGGAATTGAAGCTGCTGTTGAACCTGGAATATCCTACCGGTACCATCCATTCTCATGTTTGATATGTAAGAATTTATTCTACTGATTCCGTCACTTAAAAGATGCTCATGTTGTGTCAAATTCATGCCATTTATTTAAAAAAAATTGGAATTGTTTGTTGCACGCATGAAAAATAATTCTCTATGTATTTTTGCATGCAACAATTTCAAGGAGGACTATTTTTGCACTCATAGTTTCGGCCTTAGTATTATGGTTGCTTCACAATTTTTTACTGGCACAACTTCATTTCATGCTTACCCCAATAATAATTTATTCTCCATTCAATTTCTGTTTTTTCCTCATGACACTCACCTTTTGTAATATTATCCTCTATTTGCAATTATATTGTCATAGCGTTCATTATTACAAATTTCTTCACAATTGTATTAGTTTCTTGAAAACTGGCAATCTATTATGTTATGTCCATTTCACAATACTCACTAAGGATATCAAATACCAAAAGCCGACAAACATATTTTTGTACAAAGAAGAAAGAAGTATTTTATCTGCATTTGCAATAATCTCCTGTTGTCACCACAATTTACTTTTATTAATTTTTCACGTTTTTGATGTAATATTTGTAGTCCTCGTCATCCTTGTCAAGAGTGTCCATCATGTCATATTTTTGCTTCTGTCTTTGCTCCTTTCTTTTTTCTTCGTCCTCCTTATCTCATTGTGTATGATTGCCATTTTGCTGTTGGTATGTTTTAGGTAGTTCTATCTCTAAATCTTTTGTCTGCTGTTCCTCCCTTTGTTTTTCTATTTCACTTTTGACATATGCGTAAAGCTCTTGTCCCTCATCACTCCATCACTCCTTATTTTCCAACTTACTGTCAGTGAATTTCTTCCTCTTCCTTGTGCCCTTTGTTGTGTTTAGCCACGATTCATAGTCGTTGTAAAGGAAAAGCAACTCAAATGCGTCATCGCTTGAGGTGAAAATGTTACTTATTGTTGTTCATAATGATTTTCTTTTGAAGTCTGTCTGTTTTGGTGACACTGCTCCAAGAATTTGTTTGAAGAAGTATTGGAATTCAGGTGAATTTTGTTGTTGTTGATAGTCTTTGTGTAATTTGTACTTATTTTTGCAGTTTGTGTTTTTGTTTTCCATGATTCGAACTGTTCCTGGGAAACTATCTGGTATCTGTTTGTTCCTTTTATTGTGTAGGCCTCAGTGTTAACAATGCAATATGGTTAGAAATGATGAACATGTGTATACTGGCAACTATGATGTTCTTATTGGCTCTTACCTTTATAGTTTTTCCTGGCTAGAGTCTGAGCATTGTGCCTGCATGTAGTTATTGCTCTACAGAAAATTCCAGTCCACTTTGAAGCATGGACATTCATTGTTGTTGGTATTTTGTTTTCATTACTCAATTTTACAATTTTGGTAATCATCCTCTTTATGTAGAGTGAGCCTTGGTTGGTAATTATTGGTAATTTGATAATCCTGAATGTTTTTTCCTTGGTGTACACGGTAATATAATCTTTAATGTTTATGTCAGTGCAACTTTTTGTTGTCTGTATTGCATCACTGTTGATACTACTATTGGTTGTATTGTCTGTTTGGTTATCAATTGTGTTTGTTGGCTCACTTCCTGATACACTGCTTGCTGGGCTATTTGTTCTATACGTATCAATCATTGTACCCTGAACAGGACTGCAAATTTGTTGTACCATTATTTCTTTGTTAAATAGCAAATATAAATTTACTGAGTTTGCTTTTCAGTGTTTTGGTGTGCTAGTTTTATGGGAGTTGATTTTTTTTAGTACGAGGATTTTTGTTGTCATTCACACTGTTGTACCATGCTAAAATTATTAGTTGTTGTAAGTGCTTGATTCACTGTGTCCTGAGGAGCGCTGCTGTATCACTACTATTTTTTGTATTATTGCACTTGTGAGGGAAGTTGTACTGACACCTGCCTATCCTTTCTCTGTGCGTGCCCTGACAATCTGAAATGTGATTTCTAGAAAATCCTGGCGCGGACCAAAATCCTGGCGCGTAGCACTATATCATTGTGTACCCTACCCCATCAATTGTATGTTCCACCCTTATAGTCTTCGCCCAAGCATAGCAATATCTTGAGAGTCCGGTTGTATGACAAAAGTAGTATTGTATTATGGTAAGGACTTATGTTGGAGGTGTGAATCCATTTCTGTACATTTCATGACAACAATCATGGAACAGTGTTGCAGAAGTATATTTCTGGAATGGCGTTGCAGGCTTTCTGTTCAAAATTTGTTCCAAGTTGAAATCTTGAAATAGAGCATTGAATCTCAAAATTGTGCATCGGCGTTTCATTCTGTTATGCTTTGTTTTGGTCAGTTTTAAACTTTTGTTGCGAAATGGTGTTGCAGGTATTACATTTTACAGCCGTATATTGGATGAAAAATCTCAAAACCTTTCGACGGTGCTGCATGATGTTAAGTTGACGTCTGTTTTGTTTTTGCATTTTTTCAATGTTTGTGCTGGAAAGGCGTCTCAGGTTTTGTTGTTGAAAGTTGGCTTCAATACGCTTTTTGTTTCATCAGTTTGGGATGTCTTCCTATGTGTGTTTTGTTGTGTTATCTGATTTGTTATGTGCAAAGTTACTGTTACCAAATTGGAGCAACTTAGATTGCTTTGACACAACTTTTTTTGGTGTTCTATAAATTGTCAATTGAAAAATTTCAGAAACAACAAAAAGAAAGAGGAGAAGTTTGTCTTGAAAAGTTCCACCGCTCCATCAAGCGGGTGGACAAAACAACACTATTCCTCCAACAGATGCAGATGCAGATGCAGCCGCAGCCGCAGACAAAACAAGAAGTTCTTCTCCAAAAGCTCTACCAGCATCTGTACCCAACAACAGGATTCCAGCAGCCAAGGTACCAACAGTTGCAAAAAGAAAGATGAGAAGATTGTCTTGAGAAGTTCCACCGTGCTGTTGAGTTGGTGGAAAAAACAACACTATTCCACCAGCAGATGTTGATGCAGCCATAGCCATTGCCGCAGCCAAAACAAGAAGGTTGTATCCAAAAGTTCCAGAGACAGCCGTGCCCAACCATGCGATTCCAACAGCCGATGTACCCATAGTTCCACATGCTGCTGCTCCTGAAACTCCAAAAGTAGCTGCAGCCAAAACAAGAATTTTGTCTCAAAAAGTTCCACCCACACCCGCATCTACAGCCCAAACAAGAAATTCTTCTCAAAAAGTTCCACCCAAATCCGCAGCCGCAGCTAAAACAAGAATTTTGTGTCCACAAGTTCCACCCACTTCTGTACCCAATGATGTGATTCCAACAGTCAAGGTAGCTGCAGTTGCACACACTGCTGCATGTGGAACTCTAGATGTACATGTTGTGCCTGTAACACCATTGACACTCACAGTCGCAGCCACACCAGTCCGTGCATTAGCACATGTGGCTGCATTTGCATCCAAAGCTAAACTGTCTCATGGAGGTGAAGTACAAAACGGCACAGTTCCAACAGCAGCGGTAACTCCAGCTGGTGCACGCCATTCTACTTTACCATCTAACGTTTTCGAGGATGACTCACAATGCAAGGTTCACAAAGAGGCAATGAAAAGACATGTCAAAGCTTGCCTGCAAAACCAGGGTGCCAACGGCTTCTTTGATATTTTGACTGACAAACTGATCACTGCTGTAAGTCAGGACATCAAATTGGTCTTCAGCCAGTTGATGAATAAGGTTTACATCATCACCAGTCTCTTTTCTTTGGTAACCTGTCCTGACTTCAGCCAGACGGCAATTGGGTGAGGCATTGGGTGCTATACCAAGAAGGGTCGTTGACGCGATGGTAAATCTTTTCCTGCATGACTCTGGTGCACAGCTGATAAGAAAGATTGGCATCTTGGATACAAACAAACTGACAAGTTGTTTCAAGGACTGCAGTATGAAAGATAAATGATATGTCTTTCAGAGAGCGCTGAACTCTGTTATCCACATTGATGATAGTACAGGTATAACAGAGTACACCCCCGTAAAAGGAGAATATGAATTACCTGAAGGCAAATCATACAATGTTTGGTCAACCAATGTGGTTAACTACAAAACCATACTGATGTACATGAAAGTGTACCTAAGCCGTCCTCAGTGGTATGTTCATTCTGTTGAATTCCCACCAGCACCTTTGAATGAAGATCAAGGTCCTTTTTTCTATCAAAGATTTCAAGACAACATTGGTAAAGGCAAGCGGTATGTTCTCAAGATGGTCTCTTTCTTTGATGGTCTTTCATTGCAACACACACTTTGATGTTTTCTTTCAGCAAGTTACTTGTTCGCACAAATGGAAAAGACTGTCAAACAAATTTGGGGCAAGGAAGTCTTAGGCCAAACAAAGACAGGTCCACCATCAGTCAAGTAAGTCCCTTCCATGAAATCTGCAAAGTACCTCAAGTTTGATTGGCCATCTGATCTGTCTTGTTTCAAAAGGTCCTCATGTCTTTGTGGGTACAATTCCAACAAGAGAAGACAAGAATTTTTGAAGAAGTCAACCTCGACCACTTTGCCGATGAAGTCAACCTCAACCACTTTGTCAACGAGTCATTTGTTGATGACAATTTGTACAAAAAACTTTTACCAAATCTGCATCAGTGTTCATTTGTGGTTAGATGGTACAACATAGCTGGACTGGACAATTTGGTCAGCAGAATTGGATTTTGACTGTTATCTTCTCTTCATTTTTCAAAGCTCGTGGAGCACCGGAAAACTTTGAATAAGTGTCGTTACAAAGTAGTTGTTGACTTTGACAAAAATTTGGTGACTCTTTGTACTTCAAAGTTAAGTACGAAACGGGATGTGTTTGTCGCTAACTTGTGTTCAGAATATGAACAGCACGTAAAGACATTGTTGCAACATTTCATCCTGACTTTGTGTTGGGGTGACAATGTTCTTTCAGCACCCAATTCTGTTGAAATATTGAATATTTTGTGAGAGGAGTTGCTCGATAATGTTCTAACACGCCCGTTGTCACGTGATCTAAAACGTGGGCTGGTTAAACAGAGTATGGTTGTGAAAGCAATAGTTTATGCAGTATTGGACACAGAACAAACAACTCTTAACCTTGACACTGCACTCAAGAAGATGGACAGATATTTGAAAGCAGAGCGCCAATCATTGTCCAACTTCAACCCCCGTGGAGCTTACTTCAGTATGTTTGTTAAGCGCTCCTTCAACACCTTCGCTTTCCAAACATTGTTTGAGTTAGTGACGAGCCCCCCCCCCCCCCCCATGATGCAGAATTTCTGTCCTGTGGTCTTTGCATTTACAATTTTCAGTATTCGTTTGGCCAAACCTGGTTGAGTAGATGCGATGCACTCTTTCTCATTGTTTTGTGGCGCCTTTGCGGCAAACAATTTGCCTTTCAAACCGTACTCCGTGAGGTACTTTACTGTGTTGTTGTTGCAGACTTGGAGGTCAAGTATCTTTGTTGTGATTGGATCTGCTGTGAGGTCTACACAACCATTTGGTATGGTGGCTACCTCATGAGCTACATTGTAATTCCATAGACATTTGCATGTGAAAGACACAATACCAATGTGGCGCCAGATTGCCTTTGATTTTTTGATGGAAAAAGCCTTGTAAAATGCGCTCGTCAACTTGCAAGCTGGTGTCTCGCGTCCTCCAAATACAAGCCATGGAATATCATCTGATTGCATTGTGAGTTTCCTTGCACGCTGCAAGTTGTTCAATGTTGTCTTGTTTTGGCAAAAAAATTTAAACGTTCAGTAGTTCATGTCCATTGGTTGCCAAATATGAGTTGTATTGGGAACTCTGGTGAGTATATATAGCCCTTTGGCTGCTGTAATAATTTGTAACTCGTCATCATCACGTCCTGGACCTGAATCTACAAGCAACACTACTCGCTGTCCAGGCATGGGGGCAAGGTCTAGATACAACGGCATGTATGTGTCCTTCACTAGTACCTTTATAAACTCTGTACCATCGATCCCCACACTATCATTACAATTCACTGTTTTCTTGGAAATGACCAGGCGGATCGATTCGCAACTTGGGGAGCATTGTTGTTGTTGTTGCCGCGAAACGTTCCAGGGGCCTTGTTTTGGATGCAGGGGGGGGGAGGGGGGCGTTTTTCGGCGGAGTTTTTGCCCTTGGGCATGTTGCTGTTGTTAAAGCTCTTTTCTTCTAAACCACTCGGCCAATCAATCCGAAACTTGTGAGTCTTCTTATACTTGGTATAAGGAAGGGAACCCTGAGTACTAGCGAGCGCCTGGGATGGTCTGGTGAAAGAATGGCGGGGTTTCGCGAAAGTAAAAACTCTGGTAACAATAACTTGCGCTGAACGTTGTACCGGTACGTACCGCCGGTAGTTCCTTCTATTTGGCCCTGCTGGTTGTTCATGATTTCTGTCAGTAAGGTTACGGGAATCCGGTGCGCTCGTGTCCGATTCCCACAGATCCAACTCAGTCTGCGGGAAACTATCAAATTCCTGCAAGTTCAACTTTCATTAGTTGAGTCTGCGGGAAAAACAAGTTGGACTTCAGGGATTTTTTCCCCCCGCAGACGCGAGGACACAGTTCTACAGGAATTCTGAAGTCTGCGGGAATAGTTTTGCTGGCTGCAGGAACCCTCTGCTGGCTGCAGGAATCCTTCTTAAGAGAGCATCACTTGCCAAACTTCCTTACACGCTCACCTATGTGAAAATTTTGTCCATGTGCACAATGGTCTCAACAGCTCTTTTAAGAAAAATTTGGCATGTGTACAATGGTTTCAGCAACAGGTATGACTGTTAATTACAACTACTTTGTATTGACAACAAAGATGACCAACGACGACAGTGTCAGATGTCTCATCATTTCCATATTAAGTACATGGGAATGATAATTGACCCTCATTCATCCACGATGTCATCCACCATATCATCCACAACATCACCCACGATAGGTTGGGCGCTGGTTTAGTAAGAGAGCAACGTGGGAATGAATCTGTTGGCTCTGTATTACAAAAACAACTCGTGTTGAGTGATGTAATCAAATCAAAATTAATCATCTACAATGCTTCACAGACGATGTTGACATAGCAATAATACTATAATGTACGCCAGACAATTCTTTCTGAAGTCTTTCAAAGCAACAAGCTACGTCACATAAACGATGCTCATGCTTTCGTCAAATTCGTGCAATGTTTTAAAATATTCCAAAACATTTTGTTGCGCGCACAATACATAATTCTCTACCTATTTTTGCATGCCACAATTTCAAGTAGGTCTATTTTTGCCACCGTTTATTTCAGCCCCTTTTCATGCTTGCTTCAGAATCTTTCTATTCTACAATGTTGTTTCATGCTTACCCCGATAATATTTATTTGCCATTCAATTTCTGTTTTTTTCCACACAAAACTCATGTTTTGTAATAATATCCTTTATGTACAATGATATTGATATTGTGGTAGCGTTATTACGATTGTTTTCACAAATGTATGAGCTTCTTGATAACCATCAATCTATTCTGTTACGTCGCCTTCACATTACTCACACTACGTTTTTCGAATATCGAAAGCCAACAACCATATTTTTGTACTAATAAGAAAGTATTTTATCCACATTTGCAATACTCTCCGACATTTTACAATATTCACGCTACGCTTATCAATTACAAAAATACAACAAATATATTTTGTACTCCGTAACAAATATGAAAGTATTTTATCAGCTTTTGCAATTACCTGGTTTATTGTATTCTATTCGAACAGAAGACCCGGAACAATATTGTGCTAACCATAAAATAATACTTCGTACTTCGTAATGAACTAGCTGTTCTACTATAATGATGTTGTTATCACCAATTACTCTGGTTCATTTTTATTGTATTCGATGAAAAATTTGTAGTCCTCATCATCTTCGCCGAGAATCTCAAGCAAGCTACGTTTTCTCTTCCGTCTTTTTCCCTTTTTACTTTCTTCCTCCTCCTCCTTATCTTGTTGTTTACGATTGCCATTTTCCTTTTGGTACATTTTAAGTATTTCCTTCTCTAATTCTTTTGACTGTTGTTCCTCCCTTTGTTCTTCTAATTCACTTACTAGGTATTTGTAAAGATCTTGTCCCTTGTTACTCCACCCCTCCTTATTTCCTGACTTACCGTCAGTGAATTTTTTTCTCAACCTCGTGCCCTTTGTTGTGTTTAGCCACAAGTCATAGTCGTTGTAAAGGAAAAGCAATGCAAAAGCTTCATCGCTTGGGGTGAAAATGTTACTGACTGTCATTCTAACTGATTTTCTTTTGAAGTCTGTCTGTTTTGGTGACACAGCTCCAAGAATTCTTTTCATGAAGTATTTGAATTCTGGTGAACTTTTCCGTTGATAGTCTTTGTGTAATTGGTACCTCTTTTCTAAGTTCACGCCTTGGGTGTCCGTGATTAGAACCATTCCTGGGAAACTATCTGGTATCTGGTTGTTCCTTTTATCGTCTACGTGTCAGTGTTCATATGACCAAAATGTTAGAAAGGATTATGAAAGATTGCATTCTGGCAATCATTTTATTGTTGGTTGCTTACCTTTGTAGTTTTTCCTGGCAAGAGTTTGAGCATTGTGCCTACACGCAGTGACTGCTCGGCAATAAATTCCACTCCACTTTTGGTCCTTTGTATCAATCATATTTGGTATTTCATTGTTATTTGCTTGTTTTACAATTTTGAATATCGTTGCCTTCATGAATGTATTCTCTGGTGGGAATTTAAATTTCCTGAACGCTTTTTCTTTGACATGTTTGACAATGTTGTTTTCCAAGTTAATGTTATCGGAGTCTTTTGTTGTCTGTAGAATATTTCTGTTGCTACTGTTGGTGGTTCTATATGTTTGGCTATTGTTTGTGTTTGTTCGGTCACTTCCCAATACACTGCTGTTTGGGCTGTTTGTGTTATTGGTAACAATGGTTTTACCTGTCACCGGACTGCAACTACTAAGTTCTACCATTATTTTTTTGTCAAATCGTGCACCTCAACGTACCGTTTTTTCCTTTGATTGTTTTGGCGCGCTATTTTCATGATAATAATGTTGTTTGTAGGAAGCGTTTGGCATGTTTTTTCATTCATACTGTACGCACTGTAAGTGCTTGATTTACTGCCTCCTGGTAAGTGCTGTATTACTCTTAATTGTACTACCTATGAGCGTTGTTTTACTGGTGCCTGCCTATCTTTTTTTTGCGCGTGCCGTGATCTTCTGGAATGTGGTGTCCTGAAAATTTTGGCGCGGACCCGAACATTTTTATGTTCCTTACCCTACTGTACTGTACCGTATCATTCCATATTCTATTATTTATTGTTTTTCCATTTTCTGCAACGGCGTTGCAGGAAATGCCTTTTTTTGGGGGGGGGGGGGAACTCGTGCAATATGGTTGACGCTACCCCCTTAATTAATTTTGGCGCGGACCACAATCCGTATGTTCAACGGAAGAAATGCCCTTTTTGTTGTTTTGTTAGTTTCTATGGAGTACATTTTTCGAATGTACGGACATCTTTATGTGATATTTTACTTCATTTTCGTTCTATTTTTTTTTACTTAATTTGTACCGATTGTACCTCCGAGATTATGCTCTTTATTTTTGGAATGGAATCCTTACAGAGTTCTTGCCAATTTATTACTGTTACATACCAGCACCAGCACCACCACGTTGCACTAGAAAGTGTCTGATTCAAAAACAGACTAACTTTAAGTAGTGTAACTTTCCTCGTCAGGATATGATTTTTCTTAATATTGATCATGTCATTGTGTTCGGGGGTTTGAGTCATCCGTTGAGCCGTGTACACATGGTAGTTACCATACTTTTTTTTTATTTCTTGATTTTTGGATTAAGTTACCAAAATACTAGTGGTTCCTGGTCACTTTTTGAGTGCAAAAGTGTGTCATTGGCAGCAATTTCAGGATCTAATATTGTTCATACTATGGATGGGGTAGACTATGAAACAATATTGACAAGTCTCAGGCTGATACTTTAGTCAGTATGAATTTTAGAATAATGTTTGTCCCTGGACATGCATGTACCACCAAAATAGTGAGTTCTAGTCACTTTTTGAGTGCAAATGTGTGTCATTGGCTGTAATTTCAGGATGAATATTGCTCATACTATGGATGGGGAATGTTTCCAGCATTCTGTGTAGCAAAGTTGTTCCCAATATGCATTTGATGAGTCATGATAAATGTATTCATGGCTTGGACCGGATACTTTGGGAGCCATTACCCAATAAGTCAGTTTGTGCCCTCCTGTAATTTCACCAAAAATACCCTCATGTTTGCCATTTGGAGAAACAAATCACAATGTTTCCAGCATTCTGTGTGGCAAAGTTGCTATCACTCGCTACGTTTGTGATAGCTTCAGTAGCTAACCTACTTGTAGTACTGGATTGTGAAATGCTTGTAGTTCATTGGTGTGTTGGTGGGTTAAGCAGTGCTAGAGGGGGATCCGGACTCTGGTGGTAATGCCCAGAGGCCGGTCCCTTAGCTTGCTGTGCCCACACACACCGGCGTACAGTCGGGCTTGAATTGTAGATTTGAGTCAAAGAATGGAATCGTAGACTTGAATCATAGATTTGAATACTTGAAGTGAATCATGGAATTGAATCATTGAAGTGAATCTTAGACTTGAGTTGTAGACTTGAATCATAGAATTGAATCATTGACTTGAATAATTGAAGTGAATCATTGAAGTGAATCAAAGAATTGAATCATAGACTTGAGTCACATAATTGAATCATAGATTTGAGTCATAGATTTGAGTCATAGAATTGAACCATAGAATTGAATCATTGAGTTGAGTGAAAGAATTGATTCATAGAATTGAATCATATAATTGAATCATGGAATTGAATATTCAGTTTAAGTCAAAGAATGGAATCACACCCTTAAGCCACAGAATTGAATCGTCACATAAACGATGCTCATGCTTTCGTCAAATTCCTGCCATGTTTTAAAATATTCCAAAACATTTTGTTGCACGCACAATAAATAATTCTCCACCTATTTTTGCACGCAACAATTTCAAGTAGGTCTATTTTCGCCACCGTTTTTTTCAGCCCTCGTACCATGCTTGCTTCAGAATCTTTCTATTCTACAATTTTGTTTCATGCTTACCCCGATAATATTTATTCTTCATTCAACTTTTGTTTTTTCCACACGAAACTCATGTTTTGTAATAAAATCCTTTATGTACAATGATATTGCCGTAGCGTTATTATGAATTTCTTCACAAATGTATGAGCTTCCTTATAACCAGTAACCTATTCTGTTATGTTGCTTTCACAATACTCACACTACGTATATGGAATATCAAAAGCCAACAATCATATTTTTGTACTAATAAGAAAGTATTTTATCCGCATTTGCAATAATCTCCGACATTTCACAATATTCACGCTACGCATATCAAATACCAAAATACAACAAACATATTTTCTAACAAATATGAAAGTATTTTATCAGCTTTTGCAAATACCTCGTTTATTGTATTATATTCGAACAGAAGACCCGGAACAATATTGTGCAAACCGTAAAATAATAATGAACTAGCCGTGCTACTCTAATGATGTTGTTATCACCAATTACTCTGGTTCGTTTTTCATGTATTCAAGGTATAATTTGTATTCCTTGGTATCCTTGCCGAGAATCTGAAGCAAGCTACGTTTTCTCTTCCGTCTTTTTCCCTTTTTACTTTCTTCCTCCTCCTCCTTATCTTGTTGTTTATGATAGCCATTTTGTTTTTGGTACATTTTAAGTATTTCCTTCTCTAATTCTTTTGACTGTTGTTCCTCCCTTTGTTCTTCTAATTCACTTACTAGGTATTTGTAAAGATCTTGTCCCTTGTTACTCCACCCCTCCTTATTTCCTGACTTACCGTCAGTGAATTTTTTTCTCAACCTCGTGCCCTTTGTTGTGTTTAGCCACAAGTCATAGTCGTTGTAAAGGAAAAGCAATGCAAAAGCTTCATTGCTTGGGGTGAAAATGTTACTGACTGTCATTCTAACTGATTTTCTTTTGAAGTCTGTCTGTTTTGGTGACACAGCTCCAAGAATTCTTTTCATGAAGTATTTGAATTCTGGTGAACTTTTCCGTTGATAGTCTTTGTGTAATTGATACCTCTTTTCTAAGTTCACGCCTTGGGTGTCCGTGATTAGAACCATTCCTGGGAAACTATCTGGTATCTGGTTGTTCCTTTTATCGTCTACGTGTCAGTGTTCATATGACCAAAATGTTAGAAAGGATTATGAAAGATTGCATTCTGGCAATCATTTTATTGTTGGTTGCTTACCTTTGTAGTTTTTCCTGGCAAGAGTTTGAGCATTGTGCCTACACGCAGTGACTGCTCGGCAATAAATTCCACTCCACTTTTGGTCCTTTGTATCAATCATATTTGGTATTTCATTGTTATTTGCGTGTTTTACAATTTTGAATATCGTTGCCTTCATGAATGTATTCTCTGGTGGGAATTTAAATTTCCTGAACGCTTTTTCTTTGACATGTTTGACAATGTTGTTTTCCAAGTTATTGTTATCAGATCCTTTTGTTGTCTGTAGAATATTTCTGTTGCTACTGTTGGTGGTTCTATATGTTTGGCTATTGTTTGTGTTTGTTTGGCTACTTCCCGATACACTGCTGTTTGGGCTGTTTGTGTTATTGGTAACAATGGTTTTACCTGTCACCGGACTGCAACTACTCAGTTCTACCATTATTTTTTTGTCAAATCGTGCACCTCAACGTACCGTTTTTTCCTTTGATTGTTTTGGTGCGCTATTTTTATGATAATAATGTTGCTTGTAGGAATCGTTTGGTATTTTCCCCCCCCTTCCTACTGTACACACTGTAAGCTCTTGGTTGACTGCCTCCCAGGAAGCGCTGTATTACTCTTAATTGTACTTACCTGTGAGTGTTGTTTTACTGGCGCCTGCCTATCTTTTTTTTAGCGTGCCGCGATATTCTGGAATGTGGTGTCCTCAAAATTTTGGCGCGGACCCAAACATTTTGATGTTCCCTACCCTACCGTACTTACTGTACCATATCATTTCGTATTCTCTTATTTATTGTTTTTCCATTTTCTGCAACGGCATTGCAGAAAATGCATTTTTTTTGGGTGGTTGACACTCACCCCTTAATTATTTTTTTGCGGATCACAATCTGTTGGTTCAACTGAGTAAATGCCGTTTATGTTGTTTTGTTAGTTTCTATGGAGTACATTTTTTGAATGTACCGACTTCTTTATGTGATATTTTACTTCATTTTCGTTCTATTTTTTGCACTTAATTTGTACCAATTGTACCGTGTAGATTATCATGCTCTTTATTTATGCAATGGAATCCTTACAGAGTTGCAGAGTTAGTGTTTCACACGTCCCCATGCCCCACAAGGAACGGGACAGTTGTTGTACTCCTCTAAATCTTCAGGTGTATTCCAATGTTTTCTGTAAAGATTTAGCCATTTCTTAATTTTCCACTCCTTTTCGACTTGTTCCTTCTTTTCCCCCCCTGTTTGTCAATTCTTTTACTTTCCACTTTTTCTATTTTGACTGTTTTCTTGCTTTGTTCATGAACGAATCCCACTGCTGTTTCCTACATTTTGTTTCCGTGTTTTTGTCATTTATCTTCTTTACCTTAATCATCAGAAATCTTTCTTGTGTGGAGTACCACTCGTTATTGTCTGTTGATCTGCAATACCATTGCAATCTGTCGTTGTCAATGATTGCCTCATTCGTCTTTTTGCGCCAGTTGTTGTACCAAATGGAAGTCATACAAGGACGGTTCCCAGCAGTTGTAATGTACACTTTGTTTTATGTGTTCTCTTGCCTCTGGCGTCAGATTACTCCATTTTTTTGCAGGGAAAGTACGACCGTCTTGTATCATTCTCTCTTGTTCTATCGATTTTACTTCTGGTCCAATACCCACATTGTCGTAGCACTTAATGTCTTCTGTTGTTTTCAATGCTGGATAACCACATGAAATGTATGCAAGGATGACTCCAATTGCCCATACATGGTCAATCCCACCAGTGTTGCCTTCTTCGTATTTGGGAAATACTTCCTCGGTTATGTACTTGAAGCATTGCTCCCAAATGTTCAAAGCTTCGTCCTCCTCGAAATGTCCTTTTTTGCTGTTGAGTCCTTTTTCACACTTCTTCTATCTTCTGGCATCCACAAAGAATTGTGGTAACCAAGTGTCCGTTTTTGGCACACAACGCATCAAACCCTGTTTCAAAATGATATAGAAACAGATTTCTGTCGTTGTTTAGGTCATCGTGATTCAGCTCATGTATCCGTTTGGTGTAATCCTTGGACAAGACAGCATACCAGGTTGGCACAACTGTGGTTTTGTTTGTCAGTTTAGGTGTTTTGTTTTCCATTTTCCTGTTATTTCCAAGTTGTGACGTAGTCAGGCACGTAGTTTTACCACAATACACCTAACGTCCGTAATCCAACGCAGAATCATAAAGTTGGTGGATCTTGTTTTCTCTCGGCGTAGTAACTTCAGTTTTTGGTTGTGGCCGCTTCTTCTCGAACACACCTATTTATTACTGTTACATACCGGCATCACCGCCACTACGGTGCACAGAAATTGTCTGATTCAAAAACAGACTAGCTTTAAGTAGTGTAACTTTCCTTGTCCGGATATGATTGGTTCTTGATATAGATGTTAACGTTTCCAGTGGATCGATTCCTCCGTAGAGAGGTGTACAAAGGGTAGTCTCCGTAATTTTTTGTTATTATTTTTGATTTTTGTATGAACAAGTAACCAAAATAGTATTTCTCAGTTACTTTTTGAGTGCAAAAGTGTGTTATTGTCTGAAATTTTAGGATGAATATTGCTCATACTATGTATTGGGGAGACTATGAAACAATATTGACAAGAATCAGGCTGATACTTTAGTCAGTATGAATTTCAGAATAATGTTTGTCCCTGGACATGCATGTACCAAAATAGTGATTGCTAGTCAGTTTTTGAGTGCAAAAGTGTGTCATTGGCTTCAATTTCAGGATGAATATTGCTCATACTATGGATTGGGTAGACTATGAAACTATATTGACAATTCTCTGGCTGATACGTTAGTCAGTATAAATTTTATAATAATGTTTGTCCCTGGCCATGCATGTGTCAAAATAGTGATTGCTAGTATCTTTTTGAGTGCAAAAGTGTGTCATTGGCTTCAATTTCAGGATGAATATTGCTCATACTTTGGATTGGGTAGACTATGAAACAATATTGACATTTCTCCTCCTGATACTTTAGTCAGTATGAATTTTATAATAATGTTTGTCCCTGGCCCCCATGCATCATGTACGAAAATAGTGATTGTTAGTCAGGTTTTGAGTGCAAAAGTGTGTCATTCAAGGCAATTGAAGGATGAATATTGCTCATACTAGTGTGTATTGGGTAGACTATGAAACAATATTGACAAGTCTCAGGCTGATACTTTAGTCAGTATGAGTTTGAGAATAATGTTTGTCCCTGGCCATGCATGTACCAAAATAAGTGATTGCTAGTCACTTTTTCAGGGCAAAAGTGTGTCATTGGCTTCAATTTCAGGATGAATATTGCTCATACTTTGGATTGGGTAGACTATGAAACAATATTGACATTTCTCCTCCTGATACTTTAGTCAGTATGAATTTTATAATAATGTTTGTCCCTAGGAATGCATCATGTACCAAAATAGTGATTGTTAGTCAGGTTTTGAGTGCAAAAGTGTGTCATTCGAGGAAATTGAAGGATGAATATTGCTCATACTATGTATTGGATAGACTATGAAACAATATTGACAAGTCTCAGGCTGATACTTTATTCAGTATAAATTTTATAATAATGTTTGTCCCTGGCCATGCATGTACTACCAATATAGTGATTACAATTCAGTTTTTGAGTGCCAAACTGTGTCATTGTTGTTTGCAATTTCAGGATGAATATTGCTCATACTTTGGATTGGGTAGACTATGAAACAATATTGACATTTCTCCTCCTGATACTTTAGTCAGTATAAATTTTATAATAATGCTTGTCCCTAGGAATGCATCATGTACCAAAATAGTGATTGCTAGTCAGGTTTTGAGTGCAAAAGTGTGTCATTCGAGGAAATTGAAGGATGAATATTGCTCATACTATGTATTGGGTAGACTATGAAACAATATTGACAAGTCTCAGGCTGATACTTTATTCAGTATGAATTTTATAATAATGTTTGTCCGTTGACATGCATGTACTACCAATATAGTGATTACAATTCAGTTTTTGAGTGCCAAACTGTGTCATTGTTGTTTGCAATTCCAGTATGAATATTGCTCATACTTTGGATGGGGTAGACTATGAAACAATATTGACAACTCTAACGGTCATACTTTAGTACTAGTCAGTATGAATTTTATAATAATGTTTGTCCCTGGCCATGCATGTACCAAAATAGTGATTGCTAGTCACTTTTTGAGTGCAAATGTGTGGCATTGGCTGCAATTTCAGGATGAATGTTGCTCACGATGGATATCATGGTTTTTTGCTGAATATGAAACACTATGGACAAGAAGTCTCAGAGTGATACTTTAGTCAGTATTTAAAAGTTACTAGTCCTACTACTAGTTAGTTTTTGAGTGCAAATATGTGTCATAGGCTGCAATTTCAGGATCAATATTTCTCATACTATGGATGGAGTACTACACTATGAAAGAAACTGGATTAGTGACAAGCAGATACTTGCATTTGCTTGAGCTTAAGCCTCATTCATCCATTCAGGAAGAGTTTGTGGAACTATACTCTGAGACTGGTTTGGTTCTATCAGAAGATGACTCGGATTCCTCACCACTTCCCTCTGTCCACTCACAATTCCCATGTTCCTTGCTGTAACATTGTACTAAATCAGATACTCTTTTAATGGGTCGATGATTGGTTTCTTTCAGATGTGAACCCTGAAAGTATGGGCAAAACCGGGAATGCTGCCCCACCTTACCTTTTTTGAGAATAAGATAGTAACCCGGAACTCTTTCATAGTGCTCGTATGCGCTGAAAAGGTACCTACTAACCTCGCCAATTAGAACTGGACCGTTTCTTCTGGCAGTGTAACAAGCTTGTTCGTTGATTTCGTAAATGGGATACATTAACTCTGGATCTGGTTCTTTCAACACCACACTTAGGTCGAAAGATTCTGGGGGGGGGGGGGGACCTGCAAGTCTCAAAGGAAATTTTGGCAGGGTTACAAGGACGTTAATAGGAGTTTCCGCCAAATCTCTAACCTCTTCTTCCCTTTTATTTGAACCCTCTTTTTCACATGTTTTACTCCTTTTGGCGGTCAAACCAGCATCGTTTGAATTACCCTTAGTTGTGTCAATTCCAGATGGTTTAGATTCTTTGGCCTTTTTTTTTGGAACACTCACCGGTAACTGTTGATCCACAATTGTTATTTCCCCCCTCGTTGAGATGGTTCCTCTTGGCAACATCGCCAACGTCAACTTGAACAACCCATGGTGGGATGAATCCACGCTTGGAATGATTTGTATGATTGAAAGTGAACATAACCCATCCTACCCGGTAAGTGTTATTTGATTCGTTGAACTTATTTATTTCAACCTTTGATGTTTTGAAGCAATCCCAAGTTTCAAAGTCCGACAGTTTGTGAAAAACAAAGTCACAACCCTGGAGGTGTTTGAACGCAGGATTCAAATCTCCCGTTCTCTTTCCATAATTGTTGACAACGTTATCGTCCAGAAATTGAACTAGAAGGTTTGCCGACGATATATCATCTGACTTTTCCAACAAATATCTGGCCAGTTTTTCTGTCAACGGTGTAAATATGGTACCCATTTCTGGAAGGTAGCTGTAGTGAATGAGTTCTTCAACCCAAGTATGACATTCGACAACTTCTGGATCAATTACAAATATCTCACAGAACACGTATGGAATGTGTTCCATAAAAATGCGTTGGTGCACCTCTTGTTGTGAGTTAACATCGTATTGAAGGAACCTTGTAACACAAGTTTGATTATTATGTTTGTCTTCCAAACCAGACAATTCCAAAATGCCAGTTACAAGTTGTTCCGGTCTATCTTCAAAATTGACATGGGCAAATTTGGTCTTACTCAGAACACATGCCGTTGGGAAATTGTACAATCGATCATTCCTTTGAAAATAGGCAACATCTTCCTCGCTCAATTCAGGTACCATTGCTCCTTTTAGAAATCTCCTTTCGGTCAATACCAAACCTTCAATTGTTTCCATCACATGATCGTAACCAAAAAAGCCTTTGTGAGGGGATTTGAAGACTTTATGTATAATTTTCTTACAAACATTGTCAATCGAACAATCAAAGGAGGAGTCAACGCCGCCGACTCGAATCATTGATGCACATAATACTTGAGAAATGAACAGATTACATGCCGTTTCCAAAGAAAGGACCACGTTCACCCCAAGATTGGTGCCGTGATTGACAAATTTTGTAATCAACCATTGTTTCACCAAATATATGATTTCTTTGGTAACGGTGAAATGTGCCAGATCTATCTTTCTGGTACCAAGTTTACATGGTGACAGGGTGACACGGCCGTCATTGATTTCAAAATGTATGTTATAATATTTGGAAAGCGTGTCCTTGTAGTTGAGGACGTAGTGGAATACCAATGGAGAATGGAGTGGTAATAACACTTTACCCGTTTCCGGAATGTTTGTGTCCCCTTGTCGATGAAATCCTACTGGCACCCACTTCTCCCCCAAAAGTACCGTGGTTCCCAAGACAAAGGAATTCTGAAATAATTTGGGTAATAAATATTGATAGAAATCTTGGTGTGTCAAAAGTTTTATGTCAAGGTGACGAAGATTTATGGTTGTAAAAATTCGTTTTGACCTTCCTTGAAAGTGAACCCAAAGATTATGAATGACCTCATGGAATGCTGTTCTTCGTTCCGTTATATATATCATCTTTTTGTTGCACACATAACAATTGGTTGCAATTGGACCTACAAACTGTATCCGTTGCGTGGGTAAGGATTTTAAGCATTCAATATGCTGCTTCTTCAAATGTTTGTCTAAGTCAACCTGATTGTAGCTATGGCTCATTGAAATACGGAGTGAGGACTTTGCCTTAAGGCAGTCCAAGAAGTTCTTCATGGAATTGACGTATTGTTTGGAGGCACGTGGAGAACAATTCTGGCCTTTGGTATGGAAACACAAAGCCTCAGACGTATAGTCTGCCCCTGGTAGATATTGTACATTCTTCATGTACCAAACCAAAATCTCACAGTACATTATCATGTATTTCTTAATTGTATCGTAGTTCACGACGTTACGCCCATACAGAGAATCCACACCTGATTTTTTGTTAACATTCCGTAACAGTGACTCAAAGTCATACCACTTGTTCCTCATGTCATAGTCCTTGAATTGCTTGCTTATTTGCTTCCTGCTCAATAATCCCAACACTCCAGTCACGTTGTTGTCAAGTTTGTACAAAAAGAAATCCACCATCACATCTATTTGATGGGGAATAGGGCCCAAGTCACTGAAGGTGGTATCGAATATTTTCTTTGTTGCCCTCCCCTTCTTCTTTGTCGGAGACGTAGTAGATGCGGACTTCCTGAAATCTGGCCTAGATTCAGATTCAATAATTTTGGATACAAGGTAAACCTTTGTTGTCAATGCAGTGAAACATGTTGTAACCTCCAAACTGAGATTCTTTACAAACTCATCTGTTCCATAGGACTCATTCTTCAAAGCCGCTTTAAGATTCATCAAGACCGCAAAGCGATGTTTATTTTGCTTGAAATCATGTTTATCAAGAGTATTTGGTGGTGGATCTTTCAATCTATCCTTTTTCTCATTTGTCCTTTCGTTATTAGAATGTGGATCGGCTCCATGCTTCCGAGCACTATTAGTGGTAGGTGTCATTGGTAATGTCAAATCTTATCAGAGTTTGATACAATCTTGTTTGAAAAAGATGCACCAAATAAAGAATTCTTTTACTGTTTGAAAACAATCAGAATCACTATTGTGGGAATCAATTTTACCTTCGTTTTGACCAAACATTGAATGAATAAAGGATTGGACAACTTGATATTATTTTCCTTCTGAATCCGGTCCGTTGAGAATCTGATTCAAAGGCTTCTGAAGAACAGCAACACTGTGTTAGTGTGTTAGTAGACGAACAATTGTACTCTACGCGTGACAATTGTGATTGGATACTTTTGGCAACGGATAATTGGACTACAGGCGAGACTATGGAAACGCCAGATCTCTTCTTACTGTGAACTTGTTCAGATACAGCAAGACAGACCTTAGTAATGTAGATTGCAGGTAGTTGATAACAACTAGTGTGAATTTTGGGATATAAATCAGTTGAATGTTAAAAGTATGAGATAAAGTGAAATCTTGCCAAAACGCAAGATATCTCTTTTATTGAGATGAAATAGGTTGCAACTGCTGTTGCGTAGTGATGAGATTACTCGCTGATTATTTCCGTACATGCATTGGTCGTTGACCGTATATATCTGTATGTATATATATATATTGTGTGAGAAGCACACACCAACGGTTTTCTTCTCTTGTTCCGTTAGGCAGATCCTATGATATGTTTATCATTATGATCAGGAATTGCTCCCGTAGCTCGTGTGATACTTTACAAAATCAAAGTTTGCTCACCAAAGAACAAGGGCAATATTATAAAACAGAGATTGCTCACCGTTAATGCGCGATGGGAATCAATGTGCCGTGGGAATCAATATGCCATGGGAATTGATTATTTTGGTTGATACGGGACTCATGGATTCATATGAATAGAATAGCTACCGCTGTGTAGCTTTGGTACTTCTGGACACGAAAGGAATTTAATACTCCCCATGTTTCCTTGTGAAAGGTCATCACGATTACATGATGCTTCCATCATCTTGGAGGAGGTTGCCGGTATTTCCGCAGAAGTGGAAGATGGGCTTGAGCAGTGGATACACAACTGAGTGTCCCCAATGCTTGGTAAGGATATCTGCACAGTTATCTTTGCCAGGGATGTGCAGCATTAAGATGAAGCCTTTTGCTATCATGCTTCGTATGTAGTGAAACAATAGGATATGGTGACGCTTGTGCAACCTTGCATAAGGGAAGGTTGATGTCTGAATCATCTTCTCGTTGTCTCCCCATGAGTAAGAAATATCGTGGACTTGTGTTCCGAGGTGTCGGAACGAATGACGTAGGTCAACGATTTGTTTGATGCAAGTTCTTCCTGCAACGAATTCAGCTCCGAATGTGGCTGTTTCCGTAGTAGCTTGTTTCTTTGAGAACCACATCATAGGGGTTTTATTCGCAAAGTGAAGTATGCCGGTTACTGCCTTCCCACTGAGGATGTCATGCATGATATTTGCATCATAGAAGTGTGTCAACACTACTGTCTTCCCAAGTGGTGCAGGAGCGTCGTCAGGTAGCTCTTCAGAATGCTCCCCATAGACGGTGTTGGACCAATCAATGGTGTCTGGTTTAGTCAATATAAAATCTGGGGGTTCCACGCGGAACCTGATTTTAAAATGTCTAAGCTTGGAGATATATCCATAGATACGTTTGGCACGATCAAGGTGTCCCTCTCGTGGTTGAGCTCTGAAACTCGAGAGTGTCATCACGGCTGTTTGAACATCAAATCGTCCAATGGCGATGATCCATTGGAGTGAACCGATCATGCTTTGGTATTTCTGTATACCAGTTTCCTCGAGAAAAGCCAAGGAGTCCAATTTGGGATGATCGTTTTCGGCAATGGGTGACTGGAACCTAGTGCTAGGTTTGCATCCGAACATTTGTTCATTAGATGCTTCCATCTTTTCGATGAACTTGATGGGATTCATACAAAGAACACCATGCGCGTCGCGCTCAAATCCACAACCCAGATGAAAATTCATAGGTCCGGATCCCTTCAGTTTGAAGTTGTATGGCTCCAACTGTAGGATTTCCAGGAAAGAATTGGGATCTGCCATGCAAAGACATAAGTCATCGAGATATGTGCATATGAGTTCATATGCACGTTCCCCATGCTTGTTCATTCCAGGCTTGAGAAAGATTTCCGGTTCCGCGCGGGATTGTTCGAAGCCGAGTTCAATAAGGCAAGCTGCTAGTAAATCACCAAAGCATTTGCCTGATGATCTGAGTCCATATAAGGCCTTGTAGATGATCAATAGGTGACCTTCTAGTGATCCGAATTCTGGACCTGCCTTGATACAGACTTTCTTCGCAGGTTACTGCTTCAAGGTAAGCATTTCCTATATCGGTACCCCATGCTTCCAGGCTGTTCAGTTCAGCTAGGAACAGACACATACGTAGACCGCAAAGTGATACGACACCGGCGTACACACTGTGTACAGGGACTTCAGTGAGATTACCGTTTGCAACAAGACGAGCCTTGTGCCTACCATCATGTTTGACAGCATATATCATGTGTACCTTGATCTGTTGAAACCCATTTGGGATGGAGCTTGCCTTGTACACGCCTTTGTCGATAAAGGTATTGCATTCCTTGAGCTGTTCCATTTCAAGAGTGATGGCGTCTTCCCATTTGTGGTTTCCATTGGCTTGATCAAATTGGAGGGCTTCTTCGTGGTTACGAGGTACCTTGAACCCATATTGGTACTGTGGGGTGGTACGGAAAGACCAAAGTTTGGCTTGATGCACGAGTCGATCAAGTTTCTTGGTTCGTCGTGCTAGGTTGGTGATTTGTTTGAGACGTTTCCAACCTGGTAGGTCAAGCAAGTTGTTGTCTTTCCCATATTTGGCAACGGTAACAGGATCATCAGCCGCAATGTTGGCTAATGGTTCATATGTCCTGCTTTCATATTTTCCCATTCAATCCAAAGGTTATACTTGGAGCCTTTGTACTGAGGGTCCTTGTTATCCAATGGACCTTGGTGTCCTAGCATGCGGCGAAAGGACCAAAGTTTTCCATCTTCTTGGGTCGAATCACGGTGGATGTAATTCATGACATCATTGTATGCGATGATATCATTAAGTTTGTCATCAGAGTGTTTGCACTTGAATTTGATGAAGTCCTTATTGTGTTCAAGACTGTCTTCTACATCGACGATGGTAAGCCGCTTTCGAGTACCATCTGGGTTGGGTACAAGAAAAGATCTTCCTTGTAGATCGGCAATTGGGATTGTCGGAATGGTAAGAGGTTTACCATCATCGTCAAATTGTGCATTACCTTCTTCATCGGTGACAACTACCTGTGATGGGTCTACTGAAGGAGTAGCAGGATTGGTGTGTGGAGCTGTGACGTCACTAACATCAAAGTATGCTAGCTCCGGTGGATCAAAATCATCTTCAGTAAGGAGAACGCCATCGGATGTCTTGCTGAAGATGTGTGTCGTAGGAGGACCATCAAAACTCTCCCCATAGTTGTTAGGGAGGGGAGAAGGGGAGCAGCTCGGGCTGTCATTGACCTTTTTATATAGAAAGCTTGGTAACAAGGGGTGGGCGGGTGGTTTGATAATAACCTGATTACCAGATGCGGAAGGTTGACTATTGTCGGGTATCTGAACAGGAGGTGCCACAGCCTGTTGCTCGGTAGGTACAGACGTCGTGGGGCCATCATGTGCCACAGGGGTGTCAAGGCTTTGATCGGTGTCGGAGTCCGCAGTGGATTTTCCAAGGAGAGGAGTAGTCGGAACGTCCTGTGGTTTGGGAATTGCAGTTGGATCATCCGTAGTGGTATGCTCCCCATGTTTCATGAGTGTAGGGGCGTCACCGGTGGCGTACAATCAAAGTACTGGATCCTTGGCCTTACGCCATTTGATGAAGCCATCATCGGTAAAGAAGCCAGATTGTTTGTTGCATGACTCAGGTGTAAGAGCAGAGCGTACACCAGAACGGTCAAGCAATTTGTTGGTGACTGGATCCCAGATTCGGAAGCAAAGTCCATTGCCCACATGTTCAGCAATGCCTACGAAATGACCGAGGTGTTTGGTAGACTGGGTACCGAAGGGGGAGTCATTGGTCTTGAAATAAACAGGTTCAAACCAGAAGAAACTGGTATACGTGCTTATATCACCAAGTGTACCGGTGGCAATGAAAACTGGTTGTTTGTCCGACAGAGTAGGATCAGAAATAACATTGAGGAGTCCGGCGACGTATGTCATGTACAACAACCATAGATGTGGTGGTGTGCCCGTGCGGTCCATGACGCGATTGACAATACGCTTAAACGTTTGATAACGCCGTTCAAATTGATTCTGGTGTTGGTGATAGGGCTCACTTTGCCAAAGTCCAATCCATAACATCTTGAGATAATCGATGACCCTCTTGCTAAATTGGTAGTTTCCGTGATCACATAAGAGGCGAAGAGGTCTGCCCCATTTTCAAACGAAATTCTGAAAACATGATAGAAAATCACCGGTGGTGCGCATCTCTTCAACATGTATGATATGAGACTTCCGACCAAAGAAAATCTGGGCAAGTTTGGAACCGCCATCAATCGCTGGGACGTCGGAATAAACGACATCAGACAAAACGTTGTCATTGAACGGTCAAATATTCATTGCCGGCTGTGGGGAATGAAAACGTTTGAAGAGGTTACCATCAGGGCTAACCGCTAAGGAACCATATTGTGTTGAATTCTCAAAGGTAGCTTTGATGCGATCTGTGGAAACCCAACAAAAGAAGGGTTTCAGATATAAGTAATCATGTTTGTTGGGGTAGCGTTCACGAGGTGTAGTTGCGATACGTGGAGTATCACTAACAGTACAGTCCGTGGGAAAAGCAATGACCGTATCAGAGATTGGAGTATTAAATTCCTTTTGTGACCAGAAATACCAAAGCTACCAGAGGGTAGATTTTCTATTTGTACGAATCAATGAGTCCCGTATTAATCCAAGTAATCGATTCCCACGGCATATCGATTCCCACGGCGCGTCGATTCCCATCGCGCATCAACGGTGAGCAATCCCTGTTTTACAGTATTGCCATTGTTCTTCGGTGAGCAAACTCTGATTTCATAAAATATCACACGAGCTACGGGAGCAATTCCTGACCTTAATGATAAACATACCATGAAGTCTTCCTAACGGAACAAGAGAAGAAAACCGTTGGCGTGTGATTCTCACACAATACATATACATGCATACAGATATATATGGTCAACGACCGATACATGTACGGAAATAATCAGCGAGTAATCTCAGCACTACGCAACAGCAGTTGCAACGTATTCATCTCAATAAAAGAGATATCTTGCATTTCGGCAAGATTTCACTTTATCTCATACTTTTAACATTCAACTGATTTAAATCCCAAAATTCACACTAGTTGCTATCAACTACTTGTAATCTACATACTAAGGTCTGTCTCGCTGCAATCTGAATAAGTCACAGCAAGAAGAGATCTGGCGTCTCCCTAGCTTCGCCTGTAGTCCGATTATCGGTTGCGAAAGTATCCAAACATATTTATCACGCGTAGAGTACAATCGTTCGTCCACTAACACACTAACGCAGCGTTGCTGTTCCTCAGAAGCCTTTGAATCAGTCTCTCAACGAATCGGATTCAGAAGGAAAATAATAGATTAACAGTTGCAAGCTCTAAGAAGGCTCGCACACAAAGAGGGACAAGAACGGACCTGAATTCGATCTCTACGCTGGCATATGCGTACACGAAGTAGTTCTCATTCCCAGTCACCGCGCAATTCCCTCGGAGGATCGGAACCGTCACTGATGCGGAACATACCGACGATGGCCGGCGGCGAAGAAAAGAATGACGCAGAAGTCGCTGCAATCAATCACTTCCCTAGTTTCGATGCTGACATGAAGAAGATACTCGTATCCCTACTCAGCATAACAAGTGAAGACGGTAGTAAACTGTGTTTAGCCCTCAAGGAAGGCGGATTGTGCAAGTGGAATGCATTCCTCGGCGCGCTCATCGAACCGGATTTTGCACGCGAGCTTACCTATACTGATGGAGGGCTACCAATGAATATCCCTCGATCCGTTCAAAGGAGCGTAGAAGCACTTGCGGATTACGCTATCGATCTACAAGAAGGCGATGGAGCTCTAGCAGACAACTTGAGAACCTGGAAGGATGTGAAATCATATACGTATAAGGAATTCGAGACTTTCCGCGAAGAGCGTGCCCAACGCTTGCATAATGAATCCGCTCTGAACCCCCCTCCTCCTCCGGCGGGGAGTAGCAAAAATAGAAAAAGTGTGTCGTAACAGTAATAAAACAAACGCGATCTTCCTTACGGTCGATCGATTTAGTGAGTAGAATATTGCTGTTACAGTTCATTCGGCCTTGTCGTTGTCAATCTTGTCGATGCCGATCGACAGGTTAATTAATCGTCGTCAAATTACTCGTCGTTATTCGTGTAATTTTACCATACAAAACACATGTAAACTTAAGACACAAAACACACGCAACCATCTTCGATCGGTCTTTCTTTGTATCGTATTACCGTGTAATTCACCGTGATATTCTCATTGAAATATCACAGTATTTGTACCTTATTACGTAGTTTTAGTACTAGATTGTACATAGATTTTAGGGCATGATAGTGTTTTAGAGTTGTTAATTCTTCGAAGAGTGAGCTGATGGGGAGAATTTCCCTAAGAGGCAATCCACATGGATAATCACCGACGATTATTCACTCAGGTTAAATAACCTTACGAATAAGGTTATTTGCCTTCGTGACTCTTCGTACGAATGAATATGCCTTTACACGGTGAATTCTTTTCAGTCCCCTTCAGTCGTAAATCCTCCAACCGTTAAGCGGCTGGATTCTATGACTTAACCTATTCATCGTGAGTCATTGTCGTGTTGAATACCAAACTGTATCCAGTCTACCATCAGAGGCCCTATCAAAAGAAAATGGGGCGGCATTTTGCCTTTCATTCTGGCTTGTATCATGGCATTTTGCCCTGACCCTTGCCGGTTTGATATATTGTATTCATGGATCAAATTATCCATTTTCGAAATGCTCATTGCAGAACGATTTGTTCATTTTTCGTGATTGAACTTAGAAAATCAACTTGTTACTTCAATCGAACGATCGATCGAACATTCCATGAATGATTGATTTTTATCAAATCTCTTACCACATGCAACGAGAACAATGTTCTCTGAAAACAGCGCCACTCATTAGCTTTGTAAACAAATCAGCAATATTTGTTGAACCTGGTTCCTTTGCAACTCTGATAATTCCTGCTGCAATAGATTCACGAGCTTTGTGATATGCAATGCTGTTGTGCTTCTTCTTACATGGGCTTTCAGGTCGTGTAACATTTGTAACAACTGAATCATTATCACAATACACATTTGTGCTCCCATCAATTGGAACACCCATCATTCTCAACTTGTACCTTAGACCTTCAACCAATTCGATTGCAATTTTCAAAGCAATGATTTCAGATCCAAAAGTTGATGTCTCAACTGTTGTTTGTCTTTTGGAAAACCAAATGATCGGTGCATTATTAATGAAGATAATAACACCAGTATGAGATCTCCTTGTCGCCTTGCATCCGGCATGATCAGCATCGACAAAACAGCTCATTGTCACATGTTTTCCCAAAGCTTCAGGCATATCTGTTGGTATGACTTCAGCAGCGCCAGGATAAAATTCAGACCAGTCACATTTTTGAAATTTACTTTCATCAACACTTGGTACAGTATCATCAAAAACCAGTTTTGACCTGTTGTACTTTTTCAAATATGCAAATATGTGAAACAACTGATTCAAATGCCCGATCCTTGCCTGTGCCAAATACCTTGACATCAGTGACACTGGCATTACTATGTCAAGTCTTCCTAATTCGCAAATCCACCTGAGAACTCCAATTAAACCTTGATAGTAATTTTGCAATTCAGGATTCAATTCTTCTGATATATCAATTTCCGGTCGATAATCATGTGACAGTGGACTTGATGCTGATTTTGGTAGATACTTGTAGCCATATTTTTCAGTTCCTAACTCTTGTTCGACTGCTGCAACAGCTTTCGCTGTGTACTTAGTGCTTGATAATGACCATCTTGGCTTTGAATCACCTTCAAAGTAGAATTTCCCAATATCAGCTCCCAAATATAGAGTTGGCTCTTCAATCGTATCATCCTTCAATTTGAACTTTCGTTCAATGTTTTCAAGCTGGAACTTTGGATCTTCGCCAGAACATAGGATATCATCTACATATGCAATGAGCATTGCCCAGTATCTGGATCCATCTTTCCTGGTTTCAATTCTTAAGTGCACATCCGGATCTGCCTTGCACGGTGAGTATCCAAGATCTCTCAAATGCTGGGTGAGGTATGACCTGAAAGATGCACCAGCAACCGGCAGTCCATACAATGCGCGGACAATCTTACAAGGTCTTCCTGCAAGGTGAGGTGGAAAACCATCTTCTTCTCTCGCTTTTAGGAAGTATTTCTCCTTAATCGGGGCTGTCAAATATGCATTTTGAATATCAGCTGAGAGAACCTTCAAATCATTCAGCGCTGCCAGCAGAAAGAATATTCTTACTGAGTCTCGACTGGGAACCGATGAATAAGTATTTTCTTTGGCCACTGCAGGGACTTTGTGACCGTCCCCTACCAACCTGGCCTTCCTTGTTAGGGACCCAAGCTTGATGTCAAAAATCATGTGGGTTGTTATCTGTTTATGACCAACTGGAATAACATCATCATCAGAAAATTCAAACGCTGCCATATTATTTGTCATTTCTTTATGAATTGCTCTTTCCCAGTGGTCGGTCCCTGTTTTCTTATCAATAGCCAGCGCTTGTTTGATTGAATGTGGCAATTCAACTCCATATTTGTGAGTCTTCAACCAATACTTTGCTGTTTTGGCCGCTTTAAGGATTCGGTCCTTCCTCCTCAAAATTTTGTGCACCCACCATCTGAAAGCTGGTGATTTTTCAAGGTTATTGTTAACTGCATACTCGGCTAATTGTACTGGAAATGATTCTTTCACATCACTTAACTTACACCAAGATTCAGTGCCATCTTTCCAACTGGCTAAAATTCTCCAACCTCTAGTTGTAGGTTTATGGGTTTTCCTGCCATTTTTTGCTATGGTCGTGGCTTCATCATCAGTTAGTGCAGTGTTGTCGCATTCATGGTCAATGAGCTCATCTAGTAGAGTGAACATCCTCCCGTCATCATCAACAGAGCTGTATAGGCTTTCTGCAACAATATTTGCCGTGTATTCCTCCATGGTACCATCAGGTAGTTGCAATTTATACAGCCTTGTGTCTAGTATGGGATTCTCATTTCTGATTCCTATTGGTCTGTTTTGCAAGTCGCGAACCCTGTCCTTGACAATGCACCTGAGTCTTTCATCACCTCTTTCAATGATCACTTCATTTCCCAGATATTCATCTGGTTCATCAACATCTTCTACCGATGCTTCTGGCTCAGCCATTTCGAGTTTCATATCCGGTGTTTTTACTGGTTGATTCTCAAATAGCTCTATTTGGGGCTCTGGGTAGTTTTCCTGGAAGAATGATGCGCTGTCCTTGACTTCATCTCCAATCTTGGATTCAATTGATTTGTCGATCGCTTCCATTCTTCTTAGGACATCTCTATCCCTCCATTCATATTCCTTGACAGGCCTTATTGAATTTGTAGATATTGGTATTGCCGACTCGGGCAGTAGCCAAAAACAATCTCCCCCACCTACCCTATTCCCACAGGGACCCAACCATCGCGCCAGCCTTTCAACACCTCGGGTGGAAGAATCACCTTTTTCATAATAAAACACAAAATCATACCATTCTGATGAAGTATATAATGTAATATCGGGTCTATAGCCATGGACCAATTCAAATGGGGTTCTCCCCATTGAAGAAGGGTTGTTGGAGGCCGTTCGCTGCCTGATATTAGCACATAGTTCACCACAAAATGACCATAATCTTCTTGGTGACTTCTTCTTTGCAGACTTGGTTGTGATTGCGCTACCAAGATGACCAATTGCTTGTTCTGCTCGATTTTGGAATGGGCAATGTGGCTGGATGAATGTCTGATGGATATGGTTGCGCTTTACAATTGAATTCCAGTGTGTTTTGTAGGTTCTTGGGGATCCTTGTTCTGGCGCACCATCAGAAATCAAATGCTCTGGAATTCCAATTTCATGAATAAATGTCTTCAGTCCTTGGTGGGCTTGTGATTTGTCCTGTATTGGTATAAATACTTCAAACCCATTTCCATTTGTAAAGATCTGTGCACATTTTTCTTGCCTCATAATACTCGTGGTTCTTGCATGCCAGGTATCAGTGTACCAGGTTCCTTGTGCGACTCTCTTGTTCCTGAAGCGCTGAGTAGGAAGTCGCTTCATCAATGGTGATTGCAAATTCCTGAGTGCCTTCTGCGTCGTGACTTTCAGTGTCTGTTCAGCTTTCTTGAAACTAATGTTCCAAGTTTTGGCTAGGCGTTCACAGTCAACTTTGTTTGGACCTTCAATTGTTATCACTGATGGCCCCCATTGATTTCTTCTGTCAAGAGACCTCCTTTCTAGTGTATTGTCAATTTCTTGCAAGCTAGGGGCCTGTTTTGATTCTGCTTCAGGAGCTTCCATAAAGTCAAATTCTGTATCATCAAACAAAAATTGGTCTACCCTTCGCGCGCTTGAAATATTCCTTACTGAAGAAATCCGATGAGCAATATTTCCATCTGTTGCAATCTGGCATTCAGTTAGCATTCTCCTTGTGGATACTTGATGGACCCTCATCAGTTTGCATTGCTGCATGACACTTGGATGCCGTTCCTTTCCTAAGCTGGTCTTGGGAAGTGTATTTGTAACATTACTAGCAGGTTCTGTTACAACCGAACTTTCCTCCATTGCTTGGTCCTCTTCGGTCGACATAGCTTGAAGGCTGAATTGGTCCCCTGAAATTGGATCTCCATTGTCAATGGCTAGCTCGGCCATCCTGAACTTCAGTGAATGTGGATCCCAGGGGGTATCATTTGTTGCTATCAAATGTTGACATTCATCAAGTTCCATTCTTGTGGGCTTTCTTGTGGGGAAATATGAGATCACATTCCTCATACTTAGTTTGATAAAAACTTTCTTCGGATCATCATCCTCCAGTGGAGTTTGAATTGTAATTCCATGCTTGGATCTTGGATCAAATTGGCGAGGTGTCTCTTCAACAGAGTTGAAATTGCAGTCCCTCACTTGATTTGGGCATATCAAGCTGTTTTTCAATTTGTCCCCAAAGTACAGTGCTTGATGGAACACTATGATATATACTTGGCCTGATGTTGGATTTGTCCATGCAGTCGCACAGCTTTCAATGGGGATTTTCTTGATGGGCTTGTACTCTTCAGAAAAAGGTACAACATCAACGTGTGTTGTGATTTGATCAGGATTCAGCAATACCATATTGCTTCCTGCTGCAGTAGTATCTGCATGTGAGTCTAACTCACAATATCCTTCTTCATTTTCCCCATCATCAAAACCTACAGGGACATTCATCTGGTATAATGACCGGCTCACCATTTTTAACAATTTGTGTTCTAGTGATAGTGTCCGGTTATTATGTCATTTCTTAGATTTTGATCCAAAACTGTCACCAGCGCCTTCATTTGTTTCTTTCTTTTTAGTCTCAGCAGCCTTGAGATTTCGTTTCTTTTTAGCCTGTCTCATCTGGTAAAGCTCCTGGCGCTGTTCTTTTGACATTGTTTTATAAACACTTGTTGGGTAAGGCTTGCACTCAACTTTTCCTGTAAAAGTTCCAGTTGTCTTTTGCTTTTTGTTGCTGGTTGTGCCCATAGAATACAAACTTCTGGAACCTCTTTTACTCTTCCCTGTTGCAAGCTTTTTCAATCCAAGACGATTGGTGAATAGAATCAAACATTCATTGAAGTTGTCACGATAGTCTTTGCTCTCATCAATTGCATCTGCTTTTGCAGCATCAAGTCGCTCGTCACTGATTGAATTGATAAAATCCCAGACAAATCTTCTTTCATTATGATTCTTTTCAAATCTCAAAATCGTTCCATGGAAAGCAGTCCAATTTCGCTTGTGCTTGTTCCAGTCATAACCCTTGGAATCTCCAGTGTAGTGTGAATCTTTCATATCCTGATATGTCTTATTCAGAACCATAGTGATATTGGTATCAGTGTAAGCGTGTTGCATGAGAGAAATGAAAGCGTTTCTGGCATTACCAGAATTCAGTGCAGTGTTTTGGAAATGTGCCACATATTCCCAACCGGGACCTTTTCTAGTTGCATCACACAGCAACCTCCAGACGACGTTGTTGTCCTCATCATATTGGGGACCTGACAGGACACCACATCTTTCATTGTAATCACTCCAAGTTGGATAAGTATCTGTTGTAGTTTGCCCGACTGTTCCAGCCCTGGCTTCATCAGTAACTTCTTCCATTTCTTGGGGTCTTATGACATACAAGATTGGAAAACCCTCAGAGTTGAATCTGTATCTCAAGTTTTGTCGGAAGCCTTCCTCCCATTCCCTGAATTTTGTGAGATCCTTCAGCTCGGGTGGAGTTGCCTTTTCCTGTGATTTCACACTTGATTCCATCATCTTGATTCTGAATTGCTGCAGTTCCAAGTTGTTTGGGTTTGCGTTCCAGTCGATAGCCATTGGCTTGACTCCAATCAATGGTTGGTACCGGGCCCAATTTGCCCAAGTTAGGAGCCTCGATGATAGTCTGTTACCATAGTGGATACTTTTTGGATTAGGACAGTCTGGACTGATAGATTTCAATCCGTGCATGAACGATTTAATGCTTTCCTTATTGAGATCTGTGATTTCGCGAATATTAGACATCCCTCCCCTCATAATTTCCTCGGCTGATTCATAGTTGATACCAAAATCCATTAGGCTGCTCCTGAAAGCAAGCTGTTCTGGGTTCAGAAATCTACCATTGTTGAATCCCCTGATTTTTATCCTGGGTTGGGATGACCTTCTTCCCAGCCGTTCAGCTCTTGCGTTCTCTGCATTTTGGTCAGCATCGTTTCCTTCATCCTCATTTTCGCTATCCGCGTCATCTGGATTCACACCCTTTCTTTCTGCATCTCTCATTGCCCTGACCCTTTTCTTTATTTCTTGGTCGATGATTCTCTTCATGGTTGCGTTTGATTCTGGGTCCTCAAAGGCCCTTTCCATGACTTCCATGATTTTATCTTCCAATTTCTCTTCCAAATCGTCATCGTCTGAATCGTCATCGTCATCCACTTCCATTTTTGTTTCTTCCATGTCGTCGTCCGCTCTAGTTCGTACCATGGTGATGAATTGTAACGGAGTTTCGAATTATATTGGAGGATTATGGATGGTCGATTCGTAGGGGAAGGTTCGAAATGTTCGTTTCGGAATATTCGTTTTGGGTGGTATGTTGGAGAGAGAAGGTAATCGGGGTTTGGATGTGAGGGATGGGTATTTATCGTTGGTGACTGTCAGGTGGTCTGCTTATCTATTTTGTATTTATCCGGATCGAATTTTTTGTTCCGGTTTGGTTATACTTTTGACTATTCGGATCGAGTTTTCGTTCCGGTTAGTTAGTTTTGTGTGAGCTTTTGCTTTTGTTGCAAATCAAGATTGTGAGCTTTCCTATCCTTTCTCGAGATTTGCTCATTCTGTATTTCTGTGGTGAAAGATTGAAAGATTGTTTCCTGAGAATTTTAGTGTTCTCCTTTTCATTTTTGGATCTTTCCGATCTTCCCGATCTTCGGGGATTGGTGTTCTCATATCTTTGGATTTTCGTTTTCGTGCGGGCAGATGCTTTTTGCAATCTGTTCCTTCCAATCTGTTTCACCACAGAATACTTCAGGCTCAATCTTCTAGCTCGCGTCATTCTTGTTTTTCAGTGAAAGATCAGTGTTCTCGAATATTGATTCCTTTCAACTGATGCCAACCTGGGCGATTCGTTCAGCTGAATCGTCCAGTGTCTTTTCCCTTGCTTGTTTTGCTGGATCCCGAAACCCGGTGGAGCCACCACCTTGGTTCGGTTCTTTGGTCTCTTCTTTCAGGGAGACCGCCCTGGTGTTGGTCTATTCCAGGGCTCCACAGGCAACTGCCTCTTTTACATCCTTGAGGGTTGATGCCGGTAGCTGATCAGGCTATTCCGGATTAGTCTTCGTCTTCGAGCTCAACTGCGTTTCTCGGTGGGAAACGCCAATCGGTCCTCAGCATTGTAGGATGCTGGCCACAGCCCGTAGACGCTGTGGGTCTGATAAACTAGAAAAAGTGTGTCGTAACAGTAATAAAACAAACGCGATCTTCCTTACGGTCGATCGATTTAGTGAGTAGAATATTGCTGTTACAGTTCATTTGGCCTTGTCGTTGTCAATCTTGTCGATGCCGATCGACAGGTTAATTAATCGTCGTCAAATTACTCGTCGTTATTCGTGTAATTTTACCATACAAAACACATGTAAACTTAAGACACAAAACACACGCAACCATCTTCGATCGGTCTTTCTTTGTATCGTATTACCGTGTAATTCACCGTGATATTCTCATTGAAATATCACAGTATTTGTACCTTATTACGTAGTTTTAGTACTAGATTGTACATAGATTTTAGGGCATGATAGTGTTTTAGAGTTGTTAATTCTTCGAAGAGTGAGCTGATGGGGAGAATTTCCCTAAGAGGCAATCCACATGGATAATCACCGACGATTATTCACTCAGGTTAAATAACCTTACGAATAATCGTTATTTGCCTTCGTGACTCTTCGTACGAATGAATATGCCTTTACACGGTGAATTCTTTTCAAAAAGTCCCCTCAGCAGGTAAAGTACGAATCTTGGTGTCGAAAAGCACGGGATGAAAAGTCCTTTACACCCCTCACGAATGATTCGAGATTCGAACACTGGCTCGCCGGTTTCAAAGCTAGACGCGAGGCATACGACATTGACACAGAGACATTCCTCGATGAAACTTGGCCTCCAGCTACGCTTCTGGGTTATACCCGTGATCTCTTTGTCAAACAGTGTGCCTTCTTCTGGGTACTAATGTTGGAAGTCTTCAAGAGTGACCTTTCTGCATCATGTGTACACAGTCATTCTACCACTCGTGATGGACGCAAGGCCTACTTCGGTTTCGTAAATCTTCATAGCAAATCAAAAGCAAAGGTATACGACAACTCGACTCAGCTACAAGCGTTGCTCAAGTTGAACCTCAACAATTGGAAGGAATCCAAAGTGAAATTCATCACACATTGGTTTGATGAATTAAATCACCTCAACAAGCTCCGTCCTCCCAACAAGCCCCTTGAGTACCATACTGTTAAATCAGCATTGTGTCAGGCATGCTATTCCAGCTTCCAGCTAAGCGAACAGTTTGCCAAAGTCAAGGATCCAGGTGGGACGAATAGCACCGTGACGGATGCGGTTGCCGAGGCCGCTGCTATCCACGATCTTAAAATCACGCTTTTACTCGAAGCAACTCGACTTGATTCCCAGTCCGCGATGTCTGCTCCTCGGTCGACCGTACGTGCACACGTTCATGATTTTTCTTCTGAACCGAACCAAAACCATGATGACTATGCTCTCCCCATCGAATTTGAAGGAGACTATCAGGATTATGCTGTGTTTAAGGCTGGACGTACCCCTGACCCTACCACAAGGTTGCCTACAAACATATGGAAGGCCCTGTCACGTCAGGACATGAAGAGTTGGCTCAGTTTTTCTCCGGAAGGAAAGAAAATCGTGGTTGCCTCATTGCGACACGACTTACTTAACACGGACCAACCTGACCCCAACAGTGTCAAACCCATTACCCGGAAGGCATATCAACATGGACATTCGGTATCATTTCGAGAAGATGATACTTCGACCAACGATGAGCATGCCAATTCCGCAGCAGACCTACATCCTGCTGTAGAAAATGACCGTAGAGGTGTTTTCCATGCATCCCTAGGTGTATACAAATCAACGATCTCTTCGTCCAAGGACCAGCGACCTCTCAAGTCTTCCGTGTCACCCGCGCATCCCGCTCGATTCCTTTCCGACAACCCTGACATTCAGTACAAAAAGGACGGTGACACCCAAAAACCTGTAGGAACATCATCATATTCCGCCAATTTTCATCAGTGGTATGATCCTAACGAAGATCTGACCTTTCCTAACGATAGCTCAGTAACGTCGTACACATACAGCATACACAAAACTACGGTTACTAGCCCTGGTTTTGCCATGGTCGATCGCGGCGCAAATGGCTGCATCATCGGCAATGATGCGTGTCTCATCTCCAAGGATATCCCACCGCGATATGTTAACGTCACCGGCATTAACAACCATCAGGTACAAAATATCCCCATTGCTACATGCGGAGCATATTCCATGTCGAACAGAGGCCCCGTCATCCTCATTTTCAATGAATGTGCCTATACAGGACGACACCCTTCTATATTATCCTCCAGCCAGATGGAAGCATATTTTTCCACTGTCGACGACACATCCATCAAAGCGGGCGGCGGACAGGTTATCACCACCTCCGATGGCTATGCACTGCCTCTTAGCATACGACACGGTTTACCATACCTTGCGATGCGAAAGTATACGACTGTTGAGTTTGACACGCTCCCACATGTTATCATGACATCCGATAAGCATTGGGACCCATCTGTTCTCGATACCACGATCAGTGCGAAGGATGAACAATTTCTCCAGAAATATCCTCCCCAACCACAGCAACTCCCTTATGCCGATTACGACGAATATGGGAACCCACGTTGCCTTGAAGGATTAGATATCTCTGTTTCCCCCGGGTCCTCCACGGTCACATCCCTCAGTTCGTATTCCAGCCATTCCACTCGATCTCCCTTCCTTCCTATTGATGATCATAGGGCCAACGATTGCTCCTTTTGGCTTACTTCCACCGACTACGCTCATCAAGAACGTCTCGCATGCTGCGCGCCAACCGCAGTCTCTGGAACAGTCACTGCGTTTCCGACGGATTGTACTGCCAGTGACACTACACGTATTGCAGCTACGCCCCGCGAAAGATACCCCAACAAACATGACTACTTATCCCTGAAACCTTTCTTTTGTTGGGTTTCCACCAATCGCATCAAAGCTACGTTTGAAAACTCAACCCAATATGGTTCGTTAGCGGTTAGCCCTGATGGAAACATTTTCAAACGTTTTCATTCTCCTCAACCGGCCATGAACGTTCGACCCTTCAATGACGATGTTATGTCTGATGCTGTCTATTCAGATGTCCCAGCAATTGATGGTGGCTCCAAGATTGCTCAGATCTTCTTTGGCCGCAAATCACATATTATACACGTTGAGGAAATGCGTACCACCGGCGACTTCCTATTTTGCTTCCAGAATTTTGTTCGAAAATGGGGCAGGCCCATTCGCCTCCTTTGCGACCACGGTAACTATCAATCCAGTAAGAAGGTCGTCGATTACCTCAAAATGTTATGGATTGGACTCTGGCAAAGTGAACCGTATCACCAACATCAGAATCAATTCGAACGCCGATACCAAACGTTCAAGCGCATTGTCAATTGCGTCATGGATCGTAGAGGCACACCACCACACCTATGGCTACTGTGCATGACATACGTCGCGGGTCTCCTCAATGTTGTTTCTGATCCTACACTGTCCGATAAACAGCCGATCTTCATTGCCACCGGTACACTTGGCGACATCAGCGCATACACCAGTTTCTTCTGGTTTGAACCTGTGTATTTCAAAACCAATGACTCTCCTTTCGGTACCCAGTCTACCGAACGTCTAGGTCATTTCGTCGGCATCGCCGAACATGTTGGCAATGGACTCTGCTTCCAAATCTGGGATCCCGTTACCAACAAGTTACTTGACCGGTCCGGTGTCCGATCTGCTCTTACGCCTGAGTCCCGTAACAAACGCGCGGGCCTATTTACTGATGATGGTTTCATCAAATGGCGTAACGCCAAGGATTCCTTGCCCCGTTTATACGCCACTGGAGAAGCTCCAGCATTCAAACATGGGGAGCATACCACTCACAGTAAACCCATTGACGAGCCTACGAAACCAAACAGCTCAGTTCCCCCTAGCGTTTCACCCGCTGATTCTGACACTGCCGATGACACCGTTCCATCTGTACCCAACAAACAACCAGATACTACGCCCCACGCATCTGGCACTCAACCAATTCTTCAACCACCCGCCCACCCCTCGTTACCGAGCTTTCTTTATAAGAAGGTCGATGACAGCCCAAGCTGGTCACCTTCTCCACTCCCTAACAACCATGGGGAGAATCTTGATGGTCCTCCTACGACACACATCTTCAGCAAGACATCTGATGGCGTTCTCCTTACTGAAAATGATTTTGACCCACCAGAATTAGCATACTTTGATGTTAGTGACGTCACAACTCCACACACCAACCCTGCTACTCCTTCAGTAGACCCATCACAGGTAGTTGTTACCGATGAAGAAGGTAACGCACAATTTGACGATGACGGTAAACCCATTACCATTCCTACGATCCCGATTGCTGATCTACAAGGACGCTCCTTCCTGGTAACCAATCCGGATGGCACCCGGAAACGTCTTACCATCATCGATGTTGAAGACAGTCTTGAACGCAACAACGACTTCATCAAGTTCAAGTGCAAACACTCCGATGACGAACTTGATGATATCATTGCATACAATGATGTCACGAATTACATACATCGTGATTCAACACAAGAAGACGGCAAACTCTGGTCGTTTCGCCGCATGCTAGGACACCAAGGTCCACTGGATAACAAGCACCCTCAATACAAAGGTTCCAAGTATAACCTTTGGATTGAATGGGAAAATATGGAACGCACATATGAACCTCTGGCCAACATTGCGGCTGATGACCCTGTCACCGTTGGAAAATATGGGAAAGACAACAACTTGCTTGACCTCCTGGGTTGGAAACGCCTCAAGCGAATCACCAACCTAGCGCGACGAACCAAGAAACTTGATCGACTCGTGCACCAAGCCAAACTACGTTCTTTCCGTACCACTCCGTAGTATCAATATGGATTCAAAGTGCCTCGTAACGACGAAGAAGCCCTCCAATTTGATCAAGCCAACGGAAACACCAAATGGGAAGATGCCACCACTCTGGAAATGGCACAACTCAATGAGTACAATACATTCATTGATAAAGGCGTGTACAAGGCAAGCTCCATTCCCCCGGGATTCCAACAGATCAAGGTACACATGATATACGCTGTCAAGCACGACGGTAGACACAAGGCTCGTCTCGTTGCTAACGGTAATCTCACTGAGGCCCCCATCCACAGTGTTTACGCAGGTGTCGTATCTCTCCGCGGCCTACGTATGTGCCTATTCCTAGCTGAACTCAACGACCTAGAAGCATGGGGCACCGACATAGGCAACGCCTACTTAGAAGCAGTCACCTGCGAGAAAGTATGCATCAAGGCAGGTTCCGAATTCGGATCGCTGGAAGGTCACCTGTTGATCATTTACAAAGCCCTATAGGGTCTCAGGTCTTCAGGCAAGTGCTTTGGAGACTTACTCGCGGCTTGTCTCGTCAAACTCGGCTTCGAAAGATCCCGCGCAGAACCGGAAATATTCCTCAAACCCGGAACGAACAAGCATGGTGAACGTGTATATGAGCTTATATGCACATATGTCAATGACCTATGTCTCTGCATGGCAGATCCCAATTCCTTCTTGAAGATATTGCAGTCGTCACCATATAACTTCAAACTGAAGGGATCCCGACCTATGAACTTCCACTTAGGGTGTGGATTTGAGCGCGACGAACACGGTGTTCTATGCATGAATCCCATAAAGTTCATTGAAAAGATGGAAGCGCCTTACAAACAAATGTTCGGATGCAAACCTAACACTAGGTTCCAATCACCCATTGCGGAGAACGATCATCCCGAATTGGACTCCTCAGCCTTTCTCGAAGAAACCGGTATACAGAAATACCAAAGTATGATCGGTTCACTACAATGGATCATCGCTATTGGCCGTTTCGACGTACAAACAGCCGTGATGACGCTCTCAAGTTTCAGAGCTCAGCTACGAGATGGGCATCTCGAACGTGCAAAACATATCTATGGATATATCTCCAAGTTTAGACATTTTAAAATCAGATTTCGCATGGAACCACCCGATTTTATATTGACTAAACCCGACACCATCGATTGGTCCAACACCGTCTATGGGGAGCATTCTGAAGAGCTACCCGACGACGCTCCTGCACCGCTTGGAAAGACAGTAGTGTTGACACATTTCTATGATGCCAACCTCATGCATGATATTCTCAGTGGTAAGGCTGTAACCGGCATTCTTCATTTCGCGAACAAGACTCCCATGATGTGGTTCTCGAAGAAGCAGTCTACTACGGAAACAGCCACCTTTGGAGCTGAATTTGTTGCAGGAAGGACTTGCATCGAACAGATCGTCGATTTACGTCACTCATTCCGATACCTAGGAACACGAGTCCATGACGTCTCATATTCTTGGGGTGACAACGAAAATATGATCCAAACGTCAACCTTCCCTTACGCAAGGTTGCACAAGCGTCATAATATTCTGTCGTTTCACTACGTGCGAAGCATGATAGCGAGAGGTTTCATTCTAATGATGCACATCCCAGGTAAGGATAACTGTGCAGACATTCTCACCAAGCATTGGAGTCACTCAGTTGTGTATCCACTGCTCAGGCCCATCTTCCACTTCTGTGGTAATACCGGCGACCTTCTTCAGGACGATAGAAGCATCATGTAGAGCGTGATGACCCTTCACAAGGAGACATGGGGAGTATTAAATTCCTTTCGTGACCAGAAATACCAAAGCTACCAGAGGGTAGATTTTCTATTCGTACGAATCGATGAGTCCCGTATTAATCCAAGTAATCGATTCCCACGGCATATCGATTCCCACGGCGCGTCGATTCCCATCGCGCATCAACGGTGAGCAATCCCTGTTTTACAGTATTGCCATTGTTCTTCGGTGAGCAAACTCTGATTTCATAAAATATCACACGAGCTACGGGAGCAATTCCTGACCTTAATGATAAACATACCATGAAGTCTTCCTAATGGAACAAGAGAAGAAAACCGTTGGCGTGTGATTCTCACACAATACATATACATGCATACAGATATATATGGTCAACGACCGATACATGTACGGAAATAATCAGCGAGTAATCTCAGCACTACGCAACAGCAGTTGCAACGTATTCATCTCAATAAAAGAGATATCTTGCATTTCGGCAAGATTTCACTTTATCTCATACTTTTAACATTCAACTGATTTAAATCCCAAAATTCACACTAGTTGCTATCAACTACTTGTAATCTACATACTAAGGTCTGTCTCGCTGCAATCTGAATAAGTCACAGCAAGAAGAGATCTGGCGTCTCCCTAGCTTCGCCTGTAGTCCGATTATTGGTTGCGAAAGTATCCAAACATATTTATCACGCGTAGAGTACAATCGTTCGTCCACTAACACACTAACGCAGCGTTGCTGTTCCTCAGAAGCCTTTGAATCAGTCTCTCAACGAATCGGATTCAGAAGGAAAATAATATGGAGGAGGAATGCATCGTGCGAGGTGTTCCTGATGAACATAATTGGTAGGTGTAAGCCAGAAGGAGCGGTCGTTGGTTCCATAATCATCGATAGGGAGAAAGGGTGATCGAGTACAATGACTGGAGTACGAACTGAGAGACGTAACCGTGGACGAACCAGGAGATACAGAGAAATCCAATCCTTCAAGACAACGTGGATTCCCGTATTCACCGTATTCAGGATACGGAAGTTGGTGCAACTGAGGTGGATATTTCTGAAGGAAGGTTTCATCCTTAGCACTGATTATGGTATCGAGAACGGATGGGTCCCAGTGTTTATCAGATGTCATGATAACATGTGGGAGCGTGTCGAATTCATCAGTGGTATATTTTCGCATGGCGAGGTATGGCAAACCATGGCGAATACTGAGAGGCAATGCATATCCATCGGAGGTGGTGATTACTTGCCCACCGCCTGCTTTGATGGATGTGTCATCGACAGTGGAGAAGTATGCTTCCATCTGACCAGAAGACAAAATAGAGGGGTGTCGTCCTGTGTACGCACATTTGTTGAAAATGAGGATAATGGGACCTCTATTGGAAACGGAGTAGGCTCCACATGTTGCAATGGGAATATTCTGCACTTGGTGATTGTTGATGCCGGTGACATTGACATATCCTGGCAGAATATCCTTGGAGATAAGGCATGCATCATTACTGATGATACAACAATTTGCACTGCGGTCGACCATGGCGAAGCCGGGATTGGTGACCGTAGCTTTGTGAGCACGATAGGTGTATGAAGGTACTTGTTTATCATGTGGGAAGGTTAAGTCATCTTCAGGGTTATACCACTGATGAAAATTAACGGAATAGGATGATTTTCCCACAGGTATCAGAGTATCACCGTCCTTTTTGTACCAAATGTCAGGATTCTCAGAAAGGAATCTTGCGGGATGGGCAGGCGACATGGAAGACTTGAGGGGCCGTTGGTCCTTGAGAGAAGAAGTCTGAGACTTGTATACACCAAGTGATGCATGGAAGACGCCTCTACGGTCATTTTCCACAGCTGGATGAAGGTCTGCTGAGGCATTGGTATGGTTATCACTGTTCGAGGTGTCATCTTCAAGGAATGAGATGGAATGCTCATGTGTATATGCCTTCCGGGTGATGGGTTTAACGGAATTGGGATCCGGCTGACCATCTGGGAGCAATTTGGACCGCAACAATGCGACCACTATTTTCTTGCCTTCCGGGGAAAAGTTCAGCCAATTCTTCATGTCTTGACGTGATAGGGCCTTCCATATCCCAGTAGGCAAGCGTGTGATAGGGTCAGGTGAACGTCCAGCCTTGAATACCGCATAGTCTTGGTAGTCACCTTCGAATTCGATAGGGAGAGCATAGTCGTCAGAGTTGTGCCCTTGTCCTGAGGAGAAGTCGTGTACATGCGCACGCACTGTGGACTTCAGAGCAGACATTGCGGACTGAGAATCGAGTCAAGCCGCTTCGAGTAGGAGCGTGATCTTGAGCTTGTGGATAGCAGCGGCTTCAGCAACTACATCTGTCACAGTACTATTCGGGCCGCCAGGATCTTTGACTTTAGCAAACTGTTCACTTAGTTCAAAGCTGGAATAGTAGGCTTGACATAATGCTGATTTTGCAGTATGGTACTCAAGGGGCTTATTGGGCGGACGAAGCTTGTTGAGGTGATTCAATTCTTCAAACCAATGTGTGATAAACTTCACCTTAGATTCCTTCCAGTTGTTGAGATTCAACTTCAGTAATGCTTGAAATTGAGTCGAGTTGTCATATACTTTGGCTTTTGATTCACTGTGAAGGTTCACAAAATCAAAATATGCTTGACGTCAATTGCGTGTGAGGGAATGGCTGTGGACGCATGACACAGATAAGTCGCTTTTGAAGACTTTCAACATAAGAACCCAGAAGAAGACACACTGTTTGACAAAAAGATCACGTGTATAGCCTTGCAGTGCAGCAGGAGGCCAAGTTTCATCGAGAAATGATTCGGTGTCAATGTCGTATGCCTCAAGTTTAGCCTTGAAACCCACGAGCCAGTGTTCGGATCTTGAGTCATTCGTGAGGGGTGTGAACAACTTTTCATCACGTGATCTTTGGCACCAAGATTCGTACTTCACTTGTTGAGGGGACTTGTTCTTATTTGTTCCTGGAGGAGGAGCTGGAGGATTCAGGATAGATTCATTCTGAAGACGCAGTGCACGTGTCATACAGAAGGCACTGAAAGTGTCGTACGAATATGACGTTACATCCTTCCAATTCTTTTTGTTCTTGCGCAGGTCATTTGAAAAGTCCGCAAGTGCTTCTATGGTCCGTTGGATGGATCAATGGAGTTGGGTTGGTAGTCCACTGCCAGTATCCATGTAGGTAAGCTCGCGGGCAAAATCATGCTCGACGAGTGCATCGAGGAAAATAGGCAACTTGCGTAATCCTCCTTCTCGGAGAGCCTCACACAGATAGCTATTTTCTTCCTTTGTGACACAGAATGTGGATATGAGTGTCAACTTCATATGGGCATCAAAACTAGGAAAGCTGGTTTTGGTTGCGGCGCCGCCATCTCCAGCATTGTTCCCACCACCAAATGGATTAGCAGGCATGTTCGATCTTGATGATTCCGATTCGTCAGAGGAATCGCGTGATGAAAGGAAACTGCTCCATAGACGATTTGCGATTGGCATATGCCAGCGTAGGGATTGTGTTTAATTCCTTTCCTGTTCTTTGTGAGCAAGCCACGTTAGTAGAGCTTGCGACTGTTAATCTATAATTTTCCTTCTGAATCCGGTCCGTTGAGAATCTGATTCAAAGGCTTCTGAAGAACAGCAACACTGTGTTAGTGTGTTAGTAGACGAACGATTGTACTCTACGCGTGACAATTGTGATTGGATACTTTCGGCAACGGATAATTGGACTACAGGCGAGACTATGGAAACGCCAGATCTCTTCTTACTGTGAACTTGTTCAGATACAGCAAGACAGACCTTAGTAATGTAGATTGCAGGTAGTTGATAACAACTAATGTGAATTTTGGGATATAAATCAGTTGAATGTTAAAAGTATGAGATAAAGTGAAATCTTGCCAAAACGCAAGATATCTCTTTTATTGAGATGAAATAGGTTGCAACTGCTGTTGCGTAGTGATGAGATTACTCGCTGATTATTTCCGTACATGCATTGGTCGTTGATCGTATATATCTGTATGTATATATATATTGTGTGAGAAGCACACACCAACGGTTTTCTTCTCTTGTTCCGTTAGGCAGATCCTATGATATGTTTATCATTATGATCAGGAATTGCTCCCGTAGCTCGTGTGATACTTTACAAAATCAAAGTTTGCTCACCAAAGAACAAGGGCAATATTATAAAACAGAGATTGCTCACCGTTAATGCGCGATGGGAATCAATGTGCCGTGGGAATCAATATGCCATGGGAATCGATTATTTCGGTTGATACGGGACTCATGGATTCATATGAATAGAATAGCTACCGCTGTGTAGCTTTGGTACTTCTGGACACGAAAGGAATTTAATACTTGAAACTTCTTTGACAAGAGATCACCACTCACATAGCAAGACAAGAGTGGTAACCATTGCTCAAAAATCATTTCTCAAAAAAATGACAATGTGTAAGGTTACTGTTACCGTGTCGTTGATTTCGTAAACCTAATGTGCAGTGATGCCGTCGTTTAGCTCAACATACCTATACTTCTTCCTTCATTGAAAAACTGGAGAGAAACATAACGTTGTTGCACTAATGGGAGAAAGAGTTAAACAATTTCATCACATGAATTTGAAAAAGAAAACCTGCAACGATAACCTCAAAAAAGTGATGTGAATTTTTGGTCTGCAAAACCAGGAAAAGGGCCTGGTAAGCAACGCCGTTGCAAACAACGGAAAAACGGTAAATTGGTGAGTCCATAAAAGTAGAAAAGATTGTGGGATTTAAATGGGGGTGTGGGGGTGTGGCACCACAACTACAAAAAGGGCTGTTCTTGCAACGACATTGCTAATAAAAAATAATATGAGAAAAAAAAGGAGGGTGACCAATGACGATTATTGTGGTGGAAAAGGGGTGTGTGGGTTTACCCCTAAATTCGAAATTTGTACTATTCCTTGCAACACTGTTGCAAAAAAAGGAAAATGGGCCCATTGGTTAATTGGTGCACATTGATTGAATTTAGTACTAACTTGACAAAAAAAGAAGGGGTGGTTCCCAATTAATAAGAATTGGGTAGGAAAAGGGGAGGGGTGGGGGGGGGGGGGCGCCTATAAAGACAAAAAGGGCATCTTTTGCAACGCCGTTCCAAAAAAAGGAAAAAAGGGGATTTGGGGTGTGATCCCATAAATACAAAAAGAGCATCTTTTGCAACGCCGTTGCAAAAAAAAGGAAGATACTACTTAACAGACCAATGTCATTCTTACGTTCGAAGTTTGATACTTATCAGAACATCTGCCGGACCGATGTCATTCTTACATTTGAAGTTTGATACTTAGCAGAACATCTATTGAACAGATGTCATTCTTACGTTCGAAGTTTGATACTTAGCAGAACATCTATCAAACCGATGTCATTGTTACGTTCCAAGTTTGATACTTAGCAACATCTATTGAACCAATGTCATTCTTACGTTTGAAGTTTGATACTTAGCAACATCTATCGAACCGATGTCATTCTTACGTTCGAAGTTTGTTGCTCACGAGCTTGTGTTAATTTCACTGCTTGCAAATTTGTATTTTTTCACTTTCCATTCAAATCGACAAACCATTCAAGTCGACAAACCATTCAAATAGACAAGCATCATTTTCCAACTTATCTGAGTAGAGTGTTGTTTCTTGCAAGCAACACTTTGTCCGAGAATGTGGGATCCGACCCTCTTCATCACATGCCACATGTGATTGTGTCACGAGCACAACGATCCGTTCTCAGATATTTCAGTCTGAAATAACAGCCTTGTACTGCAAAAGAAGTAGAAAGCATTTGATTAGGGATTAGTTGCTGGAAAGATATTGTTTGGACTGCAGCCTTACATAGACGTCTCGAAAGCACAAAATCTGCATCACTTGCCTATATATCAACAGGAACAAGCCCCTGTTTTTCGTGACATAGGAGTTACAAGTTTGAAAATCAACGGCAGCAGAAAGAACAACGACAACGAATAACGAATTGGCAACAACGTATCGTCAACAACGTATCATCAACAACGCATTGGCAACAACGGTAAAACGAATCAGAACGGTACAAATGAGAGAGATAGACAATGATTATACTTCCTCTGGCATTCCTGATAATGTATTCCCTCCCTTCTGTTTTTCTTCTTATTTTCATAGGACCGGATCAGAACAACGGATTGGAAACAACGGATTGGAACAACAGATCGGAAATTGGCAACAACGGATTGACAACAACGGATTGGCAACAACGGATTGGCAACAACGATAAAACGAATCAGAACGGTACAAATGAGAGAGATAGACAATGATTATACTTCCTCCGGCAATCCTGATAATGTTTTTCCTTCCTTCTGTTTTTCTTCTTATTTTCATCGGACCGGATTGGAACAAAGGATTGGAAACAACGGATTGGAAACAACGGATCGGAACAACGGATTGGAACAACGGATCTTTCCTGGTGTGGCAAATCTTTCCTTGAGGTGCATCGTAATCTTCCCTGTAGGTGCGGCAAATTTTCCCGGTTGGTGATAATTACGAATTGATTGGCATGTACATTATATTATTCTGTTGTTATTATTTACTCTACGTAGTACATCAATAGATACTCACCCATTTTGTTCAATTATCATATCATATACTCAAATAGGATTGTCGGCAATGACAATGGCAACAACTCATCGAACCGCAGAGAGCAACAACAGCAACCGGGAACGATCGAATCGCAAAGCAAGAGCAGCAGCGAGAGCAAGAGCAGCAAGCGGCAGTAGCGAGAGCAACAGCAGCAAGCGACAGCAGCGAGAGCAACAGCAGCAAGCGGCAGCAGCGAGAGCAACAGCGGCAAGCAGCAGCGAGAGCAACATCAGCAAGCGGCAGCAGCGAGAGCAACATCAGCAAGCGGCAGCAGCAAGAGCAACAGCAGCAAGCGGCAGCAGCGAGAGCAACAGCAGCAAGCGGCAGCAGCGAGAGCAACAGTCGCAACCAGGAACGATCAAACAAACCGCAACCGGCAACAACCGGAACAATCCAACCGATTCGTCGTCATCCTCCAACAGCAAATCGATTCGTCGTCATCCGATTGAACTGATTTGTCATCATCCTCCAACAGCAGATCAATTGAGCAACAGCGAGAGCAACAAGCGCAACAGGGAACGATCGAACCAACCGGAACGATCAAAGCAGCCGCAACCGGGAACAATTGAAGCGGAAAGCAAGACCAAAAGCGAGAGCAACAGCAACCTGGCATCCTTGTCGACCAAGCAATTCGTCTACTACTCCATCCAAAACGGCATCCTTGTCGACCATGAGAAATTTGTTTTCAGAACGAGCTATGAAGCAAAGAAGTAATAGGAAACATGAGAAAAGAAGTAAGCAGAGAATGTCTTCAAACTTTCTGAGGATTGCAGCACCGGTGTCAATGAGCCATGAAACTTATACAAACTTTTCCGAGATAAAACCGATGAAGAAGGAAAGGGATAGGCATTCTACTTGCAAAGATGGTGTCAGTACAATAGCGTTGAAAAAGAAATACCAAACAACTGTGGTCAAAAGTAAATACATGGAGACAAATTGGGGTGGCAAGATAGAAAGAAAGAAGAAGTATCAACCGGAACAGGCTTTGTTGATCGAAAACTTTGATACATTGGATAGTGAGAAAGATGAGCATATTGTTGCGTTTGACGATACTAATCCGTCGTTGCGCATTTTTGCAAAAGTTTCCAGAAAATTTGCAAAACGACACCTGGCTTCGAAGAATAATATCAAAGTTTTAAGAAAGTTTGCTCCGGAAATTGTTTGAGTCAAACCGACAGTTGCCAGAGGTCAGAAGCGTGGCAGTATCAACGATGATTATGCTATCATTGGAATTAGACCAGAAAGATTATCTTCCAATAATGGTGTGTACGTATTTAAAAGTCATGTGAAACCAAACATGAAACTTGAGCTTGAAGAGACAACAGTGGGAATTGTGAAGCATATGCATCATAGTTTAACTGACATCAAACCATTTGTTGAGGATGAAATGGATGTGTTGTCTCAGATTCTGACTTGTATGCAGCTCAATGCCATTGGGCAGCAGGCATTAGCTTTTTCGATTGGTCACAATTACCATTCTCGATGCCATGTTGATGATGATATGTATTATACTTGTTTAACAGTCATTGCTCCATCGGGAGTGCCTGCTGACGAAGTGATTTATTATTTTGTCTTCCCAACGTACCATATCAAAGTGCCGTTGCGTTCTGGGGATACTCTGCTGTTTAATCCTTTAGTGTTTCATAGCTGTTCGAATCCCAAATACGAAGGGTGTTATATTATGAGCGCCTATGTATTGCACAAAACTGTACTAAGAAGTAATCAATTATAATAATAACTTGCTACTCCGCATTTCGTGCAATGCCGTTGCAGAAAATAGAAAAAAGCAAAATACACATGAAAAGGGGGGTATGACTGTACCGTACTAGTATACCATCCAAAATACGGAAATATGGCATTTGGTGCAACGCCGTTGCAGAAGATACCGTAGAAAAACGCAAAATACACATGAAAAGGGGGGTATGACTGTACCGTACTAGTATACCATCGATATTACGGAAAAAAGGCATTCCGTGCAACGACGTTGAAGACACCAAAAACCCATTTTCTGCAACGGCGTTCCAGAATAGTGGAAAAATGAAAAACACGGAAATCAATTTAAGTACAAATATAACTGATAACAAACTTGTTCGTTCAAGTCATGTGCTGTTTTCACCATCTCATACTATTGATTCTAAATCCTTCTTTTCCAATGCAGCCATTGTCTCATGGAAATTACACAACCATTGTTCACGATTTCCCAGCACAAAATATTGGTCAGGACTACCATGGTTCCTAACAACGGCAGCTTCAGACTCAATGGCGTTGCAGTCAAACAAATACAATTTGTTCCGCAGCTCACCTTGCTTTACCAACGCATGATGGTGTTTTTTTCCTTTATCCCTCTTGCTTGGTATGGGGTCTGCAGAAACAAAGCAACAAGCGAGGGCATAATAATCATCGTGCAATAATTCGAAACCACTAACGGAGCTACCCACGGGGAAAGGACCTTCAAGGTAAAGCAGGCACAGAATCTGACATGGATAAACTTGCAGTCCGCGCCCATTGAGGAGGTCCAGTTGAAAATAGCCCAGTTGTACCATATGTTGGATAATTGTCCAGAATCAGACTAAAACGATGCATGGGCACAAAATAGTAATTTCATCTCACAATATTTGTCATACCTCTTGTGCTCCGTGGTTCCATGAAGTGTGCTGGTGCCCACAGCCGGGAGGACCACGTTGCAACAAAATTTGAGAACATCCGATAGAAACCAGGGTACACTTGTGTTTTTTTTCATCCCACTTCATGTAAGGGAGACCATTCATCACACCAATCCAAAACAAAGACCCAGCTGACCAACCACCCTCGTCCGAGAACTGTTTCGCGGGGTTCGAATTTACTTCTCGCGCACAAATTTTGTGCGTGATTTTAACACGGCAATATTTCTGGACACCCTGAAATTCGCGACGATCGTATAAGGGTATATGTAAACTCAGCACTATTTCTGTGCGCGTGATGCACATTACTCTACTCTCAAATAAAAATAATTTATTTCAGTCTCTAGCAGAACCGAATTATTATTCTGTACGAACAACACTTACTTCTATTAACGAATAAAAAAGAAATCTTGAGTCAGTATTAATTCCAAAATATTAATCTACCAAACAACAATTCGATTCTGCTCCCCTAGTTGTGAATTATATTTCTTGACTACAAAATTCCCTTTTTAAAATGTAGATTCTATTATGCTTGATTTATTCCTATTGCGACGTATTACGAATCCTCCATTATTTCTAATATTCTCAAAATTAAGTTCAAGATTAGTAGTAGTTTTGTATTATGTATGTACTGTTATTTTCTACATTAGTTCACCCATAGATAAACTTTCATTCATCAATGCTGTTATTGCCGGATCAATATAGACGTTTCTTTTCTTTTTCTTTTTTGGTCCACTACAATTAGTGGAGCTGCTACTAGTAATATTTGCATCGCCCTGCTTATTGTTGGTGTAATTTGTCGAACTTTCGTTCCTAAATCTGTCCCTCATCATTTCTTCCAATTTCCTTCCTGTTTCTGGGTGTTTTCGCATCTCGCCAATTTTGTCGCACAAGTCACTGAACAACTCGCGACCTTCCTCCATCCATCCATTTCTGCTTCCACTGTCTGAATCGCAGAATTTTTTTTTTGTCGCAGAATCGTGGCATCACCCTTTCGCCGCTGCTGGTTCACCCATACATGATGCTCATTGTAGATTAGTACCAATGCAAATGCTTCATCTGCTATAGTAAATATATCACTCAGCAAGTGCCTCTCCTTCCGTTGTTTGAAATTGGAATTTGTCGGATTGATTGCCGACATGATTCTTGTAACAAAATAATAAAAATCTTCATCTTCCGCGTCTTTGTATGTTCTGTATTGAGGGTTTAAAATACCTGTGTTTTCATATTCTGTGTCTTGAATAACTGCAACAGTACCAGGGAATGTGATAGGGACTCGACCTTTTCTGTAATCGTCTGTACGGAAGTATCATAAGTATCAACGGGCAGCATGTTAGTGTTGTCGGACCAAAAATAGATTCTCAAAATCCTAATTTCAACAACCAATTCTCCCACCTGTATTTACCTATCCAGTTTTTTCTCGCTAATGTTTGTGAGTTGTGCCTCAATGCAGTCAGTACTGTCCCTACTCGTTTCCTGTAAAAGGAACAGAATGCCGCAAGTGGAATATTTTGTGGCTTCATAACCGCACTTTCTCCAACAGCTTTATTTATTACAAGCGCCGTTACCTTGTCATTGATAGGGAACTTCATGTTGGGGTACCAATGTTTTTTGACGTAATCCCTTAGCTGCTTCTCCACTCTTTCACTCATATCACTCAAAGCCTTAAGCATATCGTTGTCTATTATAAGTCCATATTCGTCTGTAATTGTACTTACTGCTCGTTCTCTTGTGTCGCCGGCATTGTAACTCCCCTCTCCCTGCATGGTTGCCTCCGTTTGTTTAGGTACCATTACTACCTTTCCCACCCCTATATGTGGTGCCCTCTCTTGTTTCCGTAAGTGTTTTGCCACTTCCTCTGCCAATTTGTCATATTGGATATTTTTCATGACATGTTCGGCAACATCCTCTAAATTGTAGCATTCTCCGTTAGATGTTTTCTCTACCACATTGGTTTTTGTTCCTTCTTTCTGTTGGTTCGTTACTGTAGTGGTGGTTGTGTTGGTAATGGTCAGCGCTGGTTCGTTACTCTGGTTGATGGTGTTTTGTTCTTCCGTGTTTGTAGTAGTAGAAATTGTGTTGTCGGAACCATTTTTTTTACTGTTGCCCTTTGATGCGTTCATAGTTGTGGTATTACTGTTACACACTTTGTTAGTAATTGCGGTGTTTGTTTTCACTCTTTTTTTCTTACCGTTGTTGTCCCCTGTATTTTGATGATCACCGGACCGGATGGTTTTGTTGTTTCGAAGGGTCTTCCCCTCGGATTTTTTGCTTCGTCGTGTCTTTCCGATAGCATTCATATTTTTTTATTTTATTTTCTGAATACGGTGTCGATCAAGAATCATGTGTTTCTTTTTGTGTGGTTTTGTGTGTGTACTAATAATTTGTCGGGTTGTGTACGGTGTTTTGTGTTGTGTGTGTTGTGTGTGTCGTGTGTGTGTGTGTGTGTACGGTGTTTCGTGTAGTATGTGTACGATGTTTTGTGTGTAGAATTTTTCCGTGGGTTCTGTACTATGTTGTTTGCCCGAACATCTTCTGTGTGTTGTCTGGTTTTGGGCGCGCTGTTATATTTGTAGCAGTAGATCACGTACCTGTGCCAGCCACCCCTCCCGCGCCATAATTTTTTCAGAAGGGAAACATTTGATCACACTAAGGTTATGTATTTCAATCCTCTAGTCACATGTAGAATCTCGTAGACTGCTGCACCTAACATACCGTACTGTCTTGTGTGCCATTTGTATCTACAAACCACATCATTGTCTGTACTGTGTGTGTCAAAGTTGTTCCCAATATGCATTTAAAAGTTGTTCCCAACATGCATTTCGTAAGTCATGTGATATGCATTCATGGCCTGGTACAAAAACTTTGGTAGTCATTACCAAATGAGACTGTTTGTGCCCTGGAATTGCACCAAAAATACCCTCATCATGTTTGCCATTTGTAGAGTCAAACCACAACATTTTGGGCATTCTGAGTGGCAAAGTTGTTCCCAATATGCATTTGATGAGTCATGATAAATGTATTCATAGTTTTGACCGGATACTTTTGGAGTCAGTGAATGTATTCATGGCTTGGACCCGATACTTTTTGAGTCATTACCCAATAAGTTAGTTTGTGCCCTGGAATTGCACCAAAAATACCCTCATGTTTGTCAGTTGGAGAGTGAAACCTTAAGATTTTGGGCATTCTATGTGTCATAGTTGTTTCCAATATGCATTGGATGAGTCATGATGAATGCATGCATGGCTTGGACCCGATACTATTTGAGTCATTACCCAATCAGTTAGTTTTTGCCCTAGAATTGCACCAAAAATACCCCCATGTTTGCCATTTGTAGAGTCAAACCTTAAGATTTTGGGCATTCTATGTGACAAAGTTGTTTCCAATATGCATTTGATGAGTCATGATGAATGCATTCATGGGTTGGACCCGATACTATTTGAGTCATTACCCAATAAGTTAGTTTGTGCCCTGGAATTGCACCAAAAATACCCCCATGTTTGCCATTTGTAGAGTCAAACCTTAAGATTTTGGTCATTCTATGTGCCACAGTTGTTCCCAATATGCATTGGATGAGTCATGATGAATGGATTCATGGCTTGGACCAGATACTTTTTGAGTCATTACCGAATAAGTTAGTTTGTGCCCTGGAATTGCACCAAAAATACACCCATGTTTGCCATTTGGAGAGTCAAACCACAACATTTACAGCATTCTGTGTGACAAAGTTGTTCCCAATATGTATTTGATGAGTCATGAGGAATGTATTCATTGCTTGGACCGGATACTTTTTGAGTCATTACCCAATAAGTTAGTTTGTGCCCTGGAATTGCACCAAAAATACCCTCATGTTTGTCAGTTGGAGAGTCAAACCTTAAGATTTTGGGCATTCTATGTGACAAAGTTGTTCGCACTATGCATTTGATGAGTCATGATGAATAAATTCATGGCTTGGACCAGATACTTTTTGAGTCATTACCCAATAAGTTAGTTTGTGCCCTGGAATTGCACCAAAAATACCCACATGTTTGCCATTTGGAGACTCAAACCTTAAGATTTTGGGCATTGTATGTGACAAAGTTGTTTCCAATATGCATTGGATGAGTCATGATGAATATATTCATGGCTTGGACCAGATACTTTTTGAGTCATTACCCAATAAGTTAGTTTGTGCCCTGGAATTGCACCAAAAATACCCCCGTGTTTGCCATTTGTAGAGTCAAACCACAACATTTTGGGCATTCTATGTAACAAAGTTGTTTCCAATATGCATTGGATGAGTCATGATGAATGTATTCATGGCTTGGACCCGATACTTTTTGAGTCATTACCCAAGTAGTTAGTTTGTGCCCTGGAATTGCACCAAAAATACCCCCATGATTGCCATTTGTAGAGTCGAACCACAACATTTTGGGCATTTTGTGTGACAAAGTTATTCCCAATATGCATTTGATGAGTCATGATGAATGTATTCATTGCTTGGACCGGATACTTTTGGAGTCATTACCCAATAAGTTAGTTTGTGCCCTGGAATTGCACCAAAAATACCCCCATGATTGCCATTTGTAGAGTCAAACCACAACATTTTGGGCATTTTGTGTGACAAAGTTATTCCCAATATGCATTTGATGAGTCATGATGAATGTATTCATTGCTTGGACCGGATACTTTTGGAGTCATTACCCAATAAGTTAGTTTGTGCCCTGGAATTGCACCAAAAATACCCCCATGATTGCCATTTGGAGAGTCAAACCACAACATTTTGGGCATTCTGTGTGACAAAGTTGTTCTCAATATGCATTTGATGAGTCATGATGAATGTATTCATGGCTTGGACCAGATAATTTTTGAGTCATTACCGAATAAGTTAGTTTGTGCCCTGGAATTGCACACAAAATACCCCCGTGTTTGCCATTTGTAGAGTCAAACCTACAACATTTTGGGCATTCTATGTGACAAAGTTGTTTCCAATATGCATTGGATGAGTCATGATGAATGTAATTCATGGCTTGGACCAGATACTTTTTGAGTCATTACCCAATAAGAAGTTAGTTTGTGCCCTGGAATTGCACCAAAAATACCCACATGTTTGCCATTTGGAGACTCAAACCTTAAGATTTTGGGCATTGTATGTGACAAAGTTGTTTCCAATATGCATTGGATGAGTCATGATGAATATATTCATGGCTTGGACCAGATACTTTTTGAGTCATTACCGAATAAGTTAGTTTGTGCCCTGGAATTGCACCAAAAATACCCCCGTGTTTGCCTTTTGTAGAGTCAAACCACAACATTTTGGGCATTCTATGTAACAAAGTTGTTTCCAATATGCATTGGATGAGTCATGATGAATGTATTCATGGCTTGGACCCGATACTTTTTGAGTCATTACCCAAGTAGTTAGTTTGTGCCCTGGAATTGCACCAAAAATACCCCCATGATTGCCATTTGTAGAGTCGAACCACAACATTTTGGGCATTTTGTGTGACAAAGTTATTCCCAATATGCATTTGATGAGTCATGATGAATGTATTCATTGCTTGGACCGGATACTTTTGGAGTCATTACCCAATAAGTTAGTTTGTGCCCTGGAATTGCACCAAAAATACCCCCATGATTGCCATTTGTAGAGTCAAACCACAACATTTTGGGCATTTTGTGTGACAAAGTTATTCCCAATATGCATTTGATGAGTCATGATGAATGTATTCATTGCTTGGACCGGATACTTTTGGAGTCATTACCCAATAAGTTAGTTTGTGCCCTGGAATTGCACCAAAAATACCCCCATGATTGCCATTTGGAGAGTCAAACCACAACATTTTGGGCATTCTGTGTGACAAAGTTGTTCTCAATATGCATTTGATGAGTCATGATGAATGTATTCATGGCTTGGACCAGATAATTTTTGAGTCATTACCGAATAAGTTTAGTTTGTGCCCTGGAATTGCACACAAAATACCCCCGTGTTTGCCATTTGTAGAGTCAAACCACAACATTTTGGGCATTCTATGTGACAAAGTTGTTTCCAATATGCATTGGATGAGTCATGATGAATGTATTCATGGCTTGGACCAGATACTTTTTGAGTCATTACCCAATAAGAAGTTAGTTTGTGCCCTGGAATTGCACCAAAAATACCCACATGTTTGCCATTTGGAGACTCAAACCTTAAGATTTTGGGCATTGTATGTGACAAAGTTGTTTCCAATATGCATTGGATGAGTCATGATGAATATATTCATGGCTTGGACCAGATACTTTTTGAGTCATTACCGAATAAGTTAGTTTGTGCCCTGGAATTGCACCAAAAATACCCCCGTGTTTGCCTTTTGTAGAGTCAAACCACAACATTTTGGGCATTCTATGTAACAAAGTTGTTTCCAATATGCATTGGATGAGTCATGATGAATGTATTCATGGCTTGGACCCGATACTTTTTGAGTCATTACCCAATAAGTTAGTTTTTGCCCTGGAATTGCACCAAAAATACCCTCATGTTTGTCAGTTGGAGAGTCAAACCTTAAGATTTTGGGCATTCTATGTGACAAAGTTGTTCGCACTATGCATTTGATGAGTCATGATGAATGTATTCATGGCTTGGACCAGATAATTTTTGAGTCATTACCCAATAAGTTAGTTTGTGCCCTGGAATTGCACCAAAAATACCCCCATGATTGCCATTTGGAGAGTCAAACCACAACATTTTGGGCATTCTGTGTGACAAAGTTGTTCTCAATATGCATTTGATGAGTCATGATGAATGTATTCATGGCTTGGACCAGATAATTTTTGAGTCATTACCGAATAAGTTTGTTTGTGCCCTGGAATTGCACACAAAATACCCCCGTGTTTGCCATTTGTAGAGTCAAACCACAACATTTTGGGCATTCTATGTGACAAAGTTGTTTCGAATATGCATTGGATGAGTCATGATGAATGTATTCATGGCTTGGACCCGATACTTTTTGAGTCATTACCCAATAAGAAGTTAGTTTGTGCCCTGGAATTGCACCAAAAATACCCCCATGTTTGCCATTTGTATATTCAAACCACAACATTTTGGGCATTTTGTGTGACAAAGTTATTCCCAATATGCATTTGATGAGTCATGATGAATGTATTCATTGCTTGGACCGGATACTTTTGGAGTCATTACTATCCAATAAGTTAGTTTGTGCCCTGGAATTGCACCAAAAATACCCCCATGCTTGCCCTTTGGAGAGTCAAACCACAACATTTTGGGCATTCTGTGTGACAAAGTTGTTCCCAATATGGTTAGGGTTACATCCTGTTCGCAAATTCAGTAATTATTTGTTCGTATATGTGGACTTCTCGCAAGTTATTTACCCCCCTATACCATGTACGTACATTCAGTACTAGCATGCAGATTCAGTACTAATAAGAAAATTCTTCGTACTTCGAACGTCGTACGTACGAGATTCTTTTTCGAACGTCGTACGAGATACGAGATTCTTTTTCGAACGTCGTACGTACGAGATTGATTTTTTTTTCGTACGTACGAATTATCTAGTACCAAAAACGTGTAGAATTCTACAGGAGATTGTTTTTTTTTAATCGTACGTACCTACAACGTGTAGAATTCTACAGGAGTTGAAGTATCCTTTTTTTTTTTCTACCTCGCAAAAAAAAATCTCTCTCACACAAACACACAGTAATTTTATTTTCTACCTCGCGACAAAAAAAATCACTTTTTCTACCTCGCGACAAAAAAAATCACTTTTTCTACCTCGCAACAAAAAAAGGAATCTACCTCGCAACAAAAAAATCACTTCATAATCTGCCTTCTTACATCCGACTTATTTGAGTAGAGTGTTGGTTCTTGCAATCAACACTCCGTCCGAGAACGTGGGATCCGACCCTCTTTGAGCACAACGATCCGTTCTCATTTATTTTAGTCCGAAATAACAGCCTTGTACTGCATGACAATAGAAAGCATTGGACGAGAGGGAAATTGATGGATAGATATTGTTTGGACTGCAGCCTTACATATACGTCTTGAAATCAATGAACCTGCATCCCTTGCCTCTATATCAACTGGAACAAGATACTGTTTTTCGTGACATGGAGTAAGAAGTATTCTACGGCAGCAACTACAATTTCATCGGGTCTATTGTCGGAACGACGGTAAGTGAACAACGTGAGATAAATCAACAATGCTCTGCTGTACCAACCAAATTACAGATGATGTATTTTCTAACTTTGGCTTTTCTTCTTACTGTTTCAGGGACGACAACGAGGCAATTTTCGAATCGATCGGACGAATCGAAGGAGGCGTCGGCGTCGGCGTCAGCGTCAGCATCGAATTGATCGGACGCCAACAGCAATCGTCGGAACAGCAATCGCCGGCAACAGCAATCAATCCGCAAACAGCAATCGTCGCCAACAGCAACAACAACAACAATCGTCGGCAACAGCAACAGCAGCAACAGGAACAGCAACAGCACAGTCTTGGTTAGTGGCGTGTAGATTATATTATTCTGTTTTTATTACTTACTCTATGTACTACATCAATAGCTACTCACCCATTCTGTTCATTTATCATATATTATTTCAATAGGATCGTCGGAAAAGCCACCGGGAATCCACAGCTCGGCAACGAATCGGCGGCACGGCAACGAATCGGCGGCATCGAAACGCTCCTCCTCCTCCTCTACCGGCGCTCGGCAAGGAATCGGTAGCATTGAATCGCTCCTCCTCCTCCACCAGCGATCCACCAACCTCGCTGCTCCACCGGCAAGCGGCAACGAATCGTCGGCATTGAATCGCTCCACATCCTCACTGAAACGCTACTCCAACAAATCACGGAAACGCTCCTCCTCCACCAGCGCGCGGCAACGAATCACGGAAACGCTCCTCCAACGAATCGAATCACGGAAACGCTCCTCACGGAAACGCTTCTCCAACGAATCACGGAAACGCTCCTGACGGAAACGCTCCTCCAACGAATCACGGAAACGCTCCTCCTCCACCGGCGCTCGGCAACGAATCACGGAAACGCTCCTCCAACGAATCGCGGAAACGGTACTCCAACGAATCACGGAAACGCTCCTCACGGAAACGCTCCTCCAACGAATCACGGAAACGCTCTTCCTCCACCGGCTCTCGGAAACGAATCAGCGAAACGCTCCTCCTCCACCGGCAATTCGACAGCAAGCGGCAGCAAGAGCAACAGCAGCAAGCGGCAGCGAGAGCAACAGCAGCAAGCGGCAGCGAGAGAAACAGCAGCAAGCAACAGCGAGAGTAACAGCAGCAACCGGCAGCAGCGAGAGCAACAGCAGCAACCGGCAGCAGCGAGAGCAACATCCGCAACCGGCAGCAGCGAGAGCAACATCCGCAACCGGAAACGATCGAACCAACCGCAACCAGAAACGATAACACCAATCGATCAAACACCAATCGATCAAACACCAATCGATCTGCAACACGAATCGCTCCAACACCAATCGATATGCAACACGAATCGTCAGCAAAGGCAACGGAACAATCAAACCAACCGGGAACAATCGAAGCAACCGGGAGAACGAATCGATCCAACACGAATCGATCCAACTCCAACACCAATCGATCCAACACCAATTGATCCAACACCAATCAATCTGCAACAACAATCGATCCATAACAACACCAATCGATACAACACCAATCGATCCAATACAAATTGATCGGCAAAACCAATCGATCCGGAACACCGATCGATCCGGAACACCAATCGATCCGGAACACCAATCGATCCGGAACACCAATCGATCCGGAACACCAATCGATCCAACACCAATCAATCGAACACCAATCAATCGAACACCAATCGATCCGCAACGGCAAATCGATCTGCAACGGCAAATCGATTCAACACCAATTGATCCAACACGAATCGATCTGCAAAACGAATCGATCTGCAAAACGAATCGATCCAACAACACCAATCGATCCGCAACACCAATCGCTCCAACACCAATCGATCCAACACCAATCTATCCAACACCAATCGATCCAACACCAATCGATCCAAAACACCAATCAATCCGCAACGGCAAATCGATTCGTCGTCGTCCTCCAAATCGATTTGGCGTCCCTAACACAACGGCAACGGCAACAATCCGTCTCCTCCAACAACAATGGGATTCAAAAGATCACCAGAGAACATTGCAGCAAGAGCCAAAAAACAAAGAGCAAAGAGACAACAGGAATACAGAAGTCAATGGAAAACGTCTTCAAATTTTCTTAAGGTTGCTGCACCGGTGTCAACAAGCCACAAAACTTATACAAATTTGTCTCGGATAAAACCGAGGAAGAAGGAAAAGAATAGGCGCTCAACATGCAAAGATGGCGTCTATACAATAGCCCTGAAAAAATATTGCCGAGCAACTGTGGTGGAAGGTAAATACATGGAGACAGATTGGGGTGGCAAGATAGGAGGAAAGAAGAAGTATCAACCGGAACAGGCTTTGTCAATTGAAAACTACAATACATTGGATAGTACGAAGGATGAGCATATTCTAGCGTTTGATCATTCTAAACAATCATTGCGAATTTTTGCCAAAGTTTCACGCCATTTTGCGGAACGACACCTCGCTTCGAAGAATAATATCGAATTGTTGAGACAGTTTGCTCCTGCCATTGTTGGAGCAAAACCAACCGTTGGAAGAGGGGTTAAGCGCGGCAGTATCAATGATGATTATGCTATCATTGGAATTCGACCAGAAAGATTGGATTCAAATATTGGTGAGTATGTTTTCAAAAGTCATGTCGATCCCAGCATCAAACTAGAGCTAGAAGAGACAACAGTTGAAATTGTGAAGCATATGCATCATAGTTTAATTGACGTCGAACCATTTGTTGCGGAGGAAATGGATGTGTTGTCTCAGATTCTGTCTCGTACAAAGCTAAATGCAATTGGGCAGCAGGCCTTAGCATTTTCGATCGGTCGCAACTACCATTCTAGATGCCATGTGGACGATGACATGTACTACACTCGTTTGACAGTAATTGCTCCGGCGGAAGTGTCTGCTGACGAGGTGATTTATTATTTTGTCTTCCCCACGTATGGAGTGAAAGTTCCATTGAGGTCAGGAGATACTCTATTGTTCAATCCATTAGTATTACATAGCTGTTCGAATCCCAAATTCGAAGGGTGTTATATTATGAGCGCCTATGTATCTCGCAAACCTGTGCTTAGAGCTAACCCTCTATAGTAATATTAAAAAATAGTTTAAAGTTAGCCGGTACATTCACCCTTGGTACTCAATCGGAACTGCTGTCCGAGCTTTCGCTCTCTGAACTGGATAGAGAATCACTGGATTCGTTATCATTCAATGCTATCTCAAACGGTTCCAACTGGATGTCGTCCTGTAGTGTGCATGCGTTGTACAAAGATTCGTAAGACGGTGGTGTAGCAGCATTTTTGCTTTCAAAATAATTTAGCCATGAGATCCGATTCGATATCACTAGCCAATCGCAATTGGTTATGGACCCATCAAGGCCTTGCTCTGGAACAACTGCCAGCTCGGAATGGATAGTGTCGACATGAAATAGGTACAGTGAATTCATCAGGCGACCACGTTGGACAAATTCAGAAGCTGTTTTCTTAGGCACATCTTGAAACCGACGAGCCACAGCATACATTCCGTTTGTATCAATTGGATAGCCACCAATACTACTGTATGGCTGCTTCAAACTCTGTACAGTTAAGAAGCATACCAGATGGCACGGTATGAGCTTGGGATTGTTATTTAAATCAAAGTCCAATTTCATCAAACACCAATCCATCCAGACGGAGTTCAGCAGAGAACTATCCGATCTATATGAAGGATGCGAGCGAAATATAAAATTAGGACCCACAAGCAACATCGAAACGATTGTGCTCTGTAACTCCACAAATGTGTGAAGGATTCTCCAATAAAGGTAGCACAGAATCACAAACAAAGTCGAGTATGTCAGAAGGAAAAAATGGTTTGCTTTTGTTCGTAGAACGAAGCCACTTCATTGTTGATTCCCCATTTTCGGTTCTCATTATATGAAAATGAGAACCGCCACCATCAGGTCGTTCAATTGGAGGAGGATCAGGCGGATGCAAGTTGAAGTGATATGTTGCCTGGCTTAGCATCATTTTCTCGGACTTTCGCTTCGCCGTTTGACCGATTAGTGATGCAGCATTACCTTGCGTGTTCTTGGAAGGAGCTTTAATCTCAGTTTTATGGTGAGACTCATTCGGAGCACTATCCCAGCCTGCGGGGCTCCCCCATAAAGAGATATAATCTGGTAGGTGAAAGTACAGGTGATTCTTGATTAGTTTTGTTCCCATCCCTTTCCTGTGACATGTTGAGTTTATACAATTAATAAAGTGAACAATTGTTTTTGGGAGATTCTTTAAGGAACCATATTTCATTCGACCGTGTTTAAGAAATTCTTCCATTGATAGAATTAGCTGAATTACCTCTATCTGTTTCTTTACAAAACGATGGTCACCAATAATGTCAGATCCATGTTTGGAAACCATAGCGATCAGAAGAGAAATAAGCATTCCAGAGAAATCATGCCCTTCTTTCTTCGTAGTTGATAATAGCTGAGTCCCAAATTTGGTGCGAGGAAAATCTCTATCAGACTGGCGTGATAACAAACCACCGTACCGTTATGCTAAATGGCCAATACTGTTAGCAACAGCCACACCGTGCTTCAAATTGGGGGCATAAACACATGGAACACTTCCGCGGAGCAACAATTCAATTGACTCGATGGCCCGTTTGGCAGTACCAAGCTGGTGCATGTGCAAACATTCACCGGGAGTTGCAAAATGAATGTTGTTCTGATTAGTACCAAAGCATAAATCATGAAATACATTCCTTATGTTGTGATGAGAGTTGTTTTTGAAGTTCTTATTGATATCGTTTAGATCTGTGCCGGGAAAACAATGGAAATCAACAGGTGACCACTTCTTTGTTGCAGGTTGAACAGAAGGAATGTTTATGTTTGGAGAATAACAGTTGCAGTGACGGCACATCCGCATGACACCCTTATTGAAGGAGCCGTATTTTCCACACAATTTATCGTGAAGTTCTGTGTCGCCAATAACATAGGCAATGGCAAATTTCATTTTTACCCTCCACTGTTGATTTGCGTACGGAAGATAATTCCATTCGATACCACCGTCTTCGTTACACGCGGCTTTGAAGGAACGAAACGCTACTTCCAAACCATTGTGAAGATTCTGAATTTTTTCCTTTGAAGTGGCAGGACGAGAGTGTCTGGTTGACTCCCATTCGGGGTCGGGATGGAAGTAAATAGTTGTCCATGCTTCAGGTCGAGAACGAGTCTCCACATTAAAAATACCAAGTGTCATGTTCAATGGTGTTAACGTAAGTCGTCCGTGCGCATCCAAAGATATGCCGTCCATGTAAAATATAATAGGAACAAGAATTTCTTGCGAATTGGGATTGCAAATTTCTTTCCAAGAAGATTTCCACCACGAGCCGTGATGCAATTCTGAGATTACAGAATTAGGATTCAACTCAGGATTATTGTCGGGAGACAGAGGGGTGGAATAGTCGGGAAAGGAGAGGTTTTCTTCTATCATTAGCTGCTGGTCAGAAAGAAGAGAATAAATGGCATCCTTAAAAGAACGGACATACACCTGAGTGGGCTTATTATCAGGTAACCAATTCAGTATATGAGGATGAAATTTCATATCGGAGAGACCAAGATTGGATTGGAGATTGTCAAAAATTGCTTGCCGAGATCTAATTTTGGCATCGCAAAAATCAAAACCCGGTCTCATTTGACTTTTCTTTGCCCACTGGAAAATTGATTTGAATGTGTTCAGTGGCAATTTATGTCTGGCCATTAAATTCATGAGTTCCAATTCAGCAAGAAGATGAGGGGGCGGCGGTAGTTTTGTGTGGCTTTGAAATGCATCCTCTCTTTCGTTCAAATTAATGCTTTCATGAAAAGATGGTGGTGGAGGGGCGGGCTGAGCAGTAACGACATTAACAGCAGAACCATTAGCGTTATCTTCTTCGTTGTCTCCACAATCAATGTTGTTGGTAGAATTGTTGTCGTTATTTTCATTTACGTCATCGTCATTGTCATCCTCGTCATCGGAATTGTCGATATCATTATTCAGCGGGAATGCATCTTCATCTTGAACAGCAGAAACAGCCATGTAAGATTCAATGGCGTTCCGATCCATTGGCGGTAAAAAGACATCATGTACAATCTGTTGGTTTAGAACAGAATGAAGACCCGTCGCTGACTGACTTGTGACAGTGTGTTGCTGGGAGAGATGGGAAGGGGGAACAGATGGACCGTTTTGTGTCATAGTCATCCCAAAATCAGACGGAGAATGTTGAACAGACGGCAAGGTAGGCTGCACTTTGATAGAGGTGGAGAGGTTATAGATCTTTCGTTTAATTAGACCCTGACTATGGTAGAAATCCCGGCACTCATCAAGACAATAAAGATGTCTTCTTAGGCCAACGGAGACGTATTTCAAAGTACCCTGCTTGTTTGCCGTGGATTTATATCCTAAAAACTTGGAGTTTTTGCCATTCAGCGCGCAACAATGGCAGTAGAATAGAAGAGGGGTTTTGATAACAGGAGGCATTATGTTGCGGAGTTGTTTGAAGGAAAATATCAGTAGATGGGGTCGAAACGAAGGAGATCACAAAGATGAATCGTTGAAAGGAAAAAATTACATGTGTTACTTTGTGTGTGATGTGTTTTCTTGTACGGTAGATTTCCTTACTACCGTACTTCGATTGCAAAAATGGTCCGTAAAGTAATTACTACTTAGTGATGATTGCAACATTCCTTGTACAATATGTTTAGTAGTGAACAGTACGTACAGTCAACTCCTTAAGAGGGTTAATACACAGCGCCGGACGGGTCAATCCCATCAGTTATTCCAAACATTTGTTGGCAGGCGCGTCAGTTCTTCCATAAGGTGCACGGAAATGTGAATCGAAATGGAAATCGTGGACAATAGCGTTGTTGATTATCGAAATGGAAATCGTGGAGAATTGTTTTGTTGATTGCGATCAAGTTGATTCCGACTTTCATGTACCCGTAAAACCAACTAGTACGCTATTTTTGCATGAGTTATTACTAGTAGATACTAGTACGAAATCGTGGACAATTGCGTTGTTGATTATCGAAATGGAAATCGTGGACAATTGTTTTGTTGATTACGATCGAGTTGATTCCGACTTTCATGTACCGGTAAAACCAACTAGTATGCTATTTTGCATGAGTTATTACTAGTAGATACTAGTAATACATTATTTTCGCTAGTACTTCATCATTATAATTGATTATTTCATTATCTTTCCGACGAGGAAAACAAATACCAACGTGTTAGGTGTTACTACGACCTAATCTTCGAATAGATAATCTACTCTACTGATACTACTAATACTAATCATCCAATCGACAGTCGAACCAACCATGGAGGGAATTTACAAACTACAAAAGGTGGTTCAGGAACACCCAGCCAATCTCGAACAAGAACTCCGGAAAATGCTTGTTTATCACAAGAAAGAGACTGCTCGAATCCAAAAAATGATTCGTAAGATTTGTGCAGGAAAAAGAAATGATCCAAACGTTAAAATTGAAAGCGTCGATCCTACTAGCAATGATCAAGTCGATCCGAATGTAACCAGCAGCATCTATCCACAAAGCGGGTTATTTGAGAGGAGCGAACAACATTGGAGTGGCGATTCCGACGGTGTAGCTTCTGAAAATACAGCGGATCTTCCTGGCGTTAAACACGAACAAAACCCTTGAGTGCAATAGCCCGCCTGGGGTGAATTCGACTTGGAGTTGACATGGAGTTGGAGCTGGGATTTGAGTTGGAGTTGGAGGATTTGGGTCGGAGCCCATTATACCGGTATGGTGGAAACATGTTGAGAAAATGAAATAAGTCATTCGTGCACAAGTTGTACACAAAATAGTGCTTGTCACGAAACGAATATGATATCCTTAACCCTAAAATAGTTATTTTATTTGAGGAGTGACGAGATATTTGTCTCAAAAGTAAAGGTGTGCGACGCGCGAGGTATTTTAGTAGACACGCGACCTAAAAAGGTAGGAAATTTAAAAAATAGGGTCGAGAATTGTAAAAATAGCGCGCGATAGCCCGCGGGGGGTCGAGAAACAGTTCTCGGACGCTCCTTAGGATGATTTGGTCCGGTTATGGGTCTATGTTTGAACAAATCAAGTTCACGGTCAAGTCGATCAATAATTCGATACTCCATCACTAAGTTGCAAGTTTGTTTGATTAGTGTGGACTTGTTTTGTTGAGTTCTCTTAGCAGGAGCCTTCACTTCAGTTTTATGATTGCTCTCCTCACTCGCAGCAGAGTCCCACCCAGTTGGAGGACCAAATAATGTCATGTACTGTGATAAATGAAAATACATGTGATTCTTCACCAGATTGTTACCCTCTCCCTTACTTTGTTGCAGATTGTTATTTATACAGTTGATGAAAAGAACAACCATTTTGTCAAGATTCAAAACACCTTTCTTGTCTTGTTTGAAAACCTCGTCAAACGTTCCAGCGTATTTTAGGAACACTTCCATACCCAACAACAACTCAATGGCATAAATACGGCGGTCAATTTTGTCTTCACACTTTCTGCTCTTGTTCTCAAGATTGGATGGCGTCTTTTGAGACAACAACAATTGACGACCTCCAGCAGACAGAAGTGATAGCATCTGAATATAAAGCATTCCAATGTACTGGTTCCCCTCCTTCTTAGCTGTATGTATTGATTCTGAAAAATTTGTTTGTGGGAAGTCGTGATCGGATTGCCTCTGAACAGCACCACTGTAGTAACTAGCTATCCTTTCCATCTCACTAAGAAGCCGCTGGTTATTGCCTAAAAAGTCCTCATAGAACGTCTCTGCTGCACGCTTTGCACAACCAAGTTGGTGCATATGGAGTCTCTCTCCTGGCGACGCTAGATAAATATTATGTGGGTTTTTCCCAAAATCAAGATCATAAAAAGCGTTGCCGTTATGTACACCGTGGTGAGAGATGTTTTTGAAATACTGTTCAACATTCACTCCTTCGTCTACCCTTGGAGCAGTTAAATCAGATATATTCCAGAGCCGAATGGATTGGTACTCTTCCCCATTTTGGTGCTTAGACACTTGCATGTTACCACTTTTAACTGAAACAGGAACCTTAAAAACATTCACACAAGCGTTAATACCAAGTGCTCTGGGACAATTGCAATGCCTACAGATCATCTTTGAATTTGATGTTTGATAATGTCCACAAAGTTGGTCATGCTGGGGAGTATCACCTACTATGAAATAAGCAACCACAAATTTCATTTGAACAGACCATTTCTTCTTGTTCCACGGCAAATTAGACCATTCAATACCATCCGTTTGGTTGCAGGCATCTTTCAAAGATGAAAAAGCCAAACGAAGGCCAGAGTGAAGATTGTTCACATTGTCAATTGATTCAGCACCTTTATCACCTGGACATGTTGGGTGATAATATATAGCCTCCCAGGCATCGGGCCGGGAGTTTTGAGTTACGGTGTTGAATATGCCAAGAGTCATGTTCAGTGGGGTAAGAGCGGTTTGATCACTATTGTCAATTGCAATTCCATCCATGTAGAGAATAATAGGCACCAAAATTTCATTCAATTTGGATTTGCATCTCTTCTCCCAAGTATTGATCCACCATTCACCGTGATGGATTTTGTCAATATCAATATTGCCTTGAAGTTCTGGATAATGGACTGGTATGGTTGGGTCTTCAGTATGGGGGAATGACAGGTTGTCTTCCTTCACCAAAGTCACATTTGTTAATAGGGAATGAAGTGCTTTTTGGAACGACCGGATGTAGATTTGTTTGCGACCGGAAAAGTCAGCACTCTTTGATTTCTTAGAACACCAGTCAATAAGATGAGGTTCAAACCAATCACCTTTTATTTCAGGCACAGCTGCAGAAATCTCTTTCATGACACTTGCCCTGGTCTTTATGAGATTGCCTTTAGCCCATGAAAATAAATTAAGCCACTCCGATTTGATAGCCCATTCATACAATTGTTCCTTCTCTGCAACTAATGGTATGCTATGATTCTGCATGATTTTCATTAACTTGATCTTGACCTTCAGTTTGTCAGATATGTTCCTTCCTACATTGGGCATGGGTTGTGTAATTACTAGCGTGTTTGAATCACAATGGGAATCGTCAACATCAATGTTGTTGCCTTCTTCATCATTGACACTCAAAGAGTGGGGGGCATCTATGCTCTCACTTCCTTCTTCCTCATCATCATCATTAGGAAAGAACAAATTGTCATCGGAAACAGAATCATCGTCATCCTCTATCTTTGTTAATTCCCAACCAATCAAGGCACGCCCAATTGGTTCAACAGAAGGATCATACATAACTTGATTGTCGAGCACCTCTGGTAATGCGCCGTCACTACTCTGTGGACCGTTACAGGTGTTTGTTAGACCTAATTGTTGAGTAGCATCCTTGAGCTTCTTCTTCGATTTTCTAATGAATAAGGAAGATGCAAAATCATCTACCCCCAAACACCGGTAGTAATAAGAATAACATGTACTCGTACCCAGATTACTTGCAATATGGTCCAGAAGACCGGGAGAAACAACTACTCTCGTTTTCTTTCTTAGTCGCGCTGTAAACAAGGTTTTTTTTTTATTCTTTGTAACCTTCTTCTTTCCCCTACCTATAGTGATCAGAGGAGAGTCCCGGTAGCAATGTACACAATATACCTGATATTTGGGAGTGTGGACCATCGTTACTACTAACGTCGTACGATAGCCAGTAATAACAGTAAAAATGGGGAAATGATTGAGATTGAAAAATTGCGATCATGCACAGTTTGTTTCAGGCATAAAATTCAGTAACATGCCACTAATTTGGAAACAGATGCCAGTGGGGTAGGAAAATGCAATGTGCATCAAAATATTATGAGTTTGACATTAATTTCAATAAATAGGATGAAATTACAAAGGGGGACCAGTAGAGTTCGACCCAAATATGCGCGTGATTCCAAAATAACCCTGAATCTCGTTTGTGTGACGTAGCCTTCTTCATAACTTTGGTCTTCATCACAATTTTCATTTCTTAGATCTACTCTGAAAAGTAAATGGCAATCATCTTCTATCGGCAGTCACCATGGCAATTCCGGTCTACAATATGTAGCTGGCTCTTGAAGGGACGCCTTTGGATGAGTCTGGCTCTTCAAAGGCACGTATTTGTTGGGCACCAGTTGACCTGTGGGTAATGATGCAACTAGTTGCTACTAGTTGCATGCGCAACCATTCACAACTGTTGACAGATGGTGAGAACCATCAGCGACAGCAGTGGTTCCTGGGGATTAGTAATAGCTGTTTGTGTTAGTTGTTATCATTAGTAGTGTTAGGCAATTTTTGGGAGGGTTGTTTTGGCAAGCAGTGATTCCATTGGGTTGCATTTGGCGAGTGTCGATTCGATTGGTTGCATTTGGCGTGTGGCAATTTGATTAGATTCCATTTGGTGAGTGTTGATTCAATTGGTTGCATTTGGCAAGTGGTGATTTGATCAGGTTGTTTGGTTGGGTTGTTGGCAAGTGGCATTTCAAATGGGATGTATTTGGGTTGCAGTGAGTGGCAATTCGATAGGCAAATAAATGGCTTTTGCAGTCCCCAGCTACCCAAGTGGCAATTCTTTTGCATTGTATTTAATCGTTCGCAGATTTGGTTGGGTTGCAGAGCATCTGGCAATTTGGCAAGATCCTGTTGGGTTCTGTTGGGTTGCAACCACATTAATATTTGGTGATTTGGCGAGTCTATGTTGGGTTGTCATCATTTGGCGAGCCTACATAGGGTTCAAGTCACCATTTTCAATTTCGCGTTTGGCGAGTCTACGTTGGGTTGCAGATCTACGTTAGTTGCAGTGTATTATAGCTTTGGGCCGTGACAAGTAGGGTACGTAGGGCAAGTCAAGGAGTGGGCGAGTTGATTTGGCTTCTACATTGGCTTCTACGTTGGCTCGGTACTACTTGTCACGGAAATATTTTGCTTGCTACCGGAGATGGTTCAGGACACACCAAACACTGTTTTCTAAACAGGCACTGGGTAATCCCATCGCAAGGACAGGCTGGTGGACAGACTACTGTTAGGGATCGTTTGCTCCTTAGCAACTGGGCAGTGTCCCTTTTGCATACTCCGATTTGTTTCTCGGATGAACAATAAATGACTAGGTGTGGCTTGTTGTACCTGCATTTGCTTAAAAACCTGGTGTCATTGGTGCCCTTGACTACTGCACTTGTACAGTACGGTCATGAAACCAGTTTTGTTGGGTACCTCCTCAGGACTAAACAATCAGCCATTAGCAGATATTTTTGGTGAATATGATTGGTGGATATTATTTTTTGTCTGACATTTTCTATTTACTACTATGCCGAATGAGAATTTTTGTTGGGTGACAATTGCCCAATTTTTAATCATTACAAAGTATTAAGTATTCATGACCCGGCGGACAGAAGAAGAATTTGTTCCAGGAAATGGGTTAGATTATTTCCTTCACTAGTACAAAGAAGTACAAAGTATGAAATAGTTTACAGTTAGTCTAGAAATCACGCGGTTAAGGACATACAGGCGGACTATGGGACATACGTCTGACAGACTAGACCGTTTACTCGTGATAGTTGCCAAGGCAAATAACTGTTTATACGATTCATCTCAACGCACATACGACCTCTAATGAGGGGCCAATAGAGGTGCGATCTGGATATCACCTAATCTTAATGCTCACAATTTTAGAACCTAATCAATATTACAGCAACCTACCTACTGCAATCTAATGACACGAAGTAGAAAACAGAGTTTATCAGACCCAATGATTCTAACCAAAAGAGTGTTTAGTCAACAATCGGCTACCGTTCAAATGAGAGACGAGTGTTCCAGCGGTCCACACGGCAATAGATGAAGCGAGACCGATTACCAACTGATCACCGGTTAATCAAAGACTCTCCTGAAGGCTATGTCCATGTTTGAGCACTTAGATGGGTAATGGCACTAGTGCAGCCGGGCTTGAGCTAGTATCTCTTGCTTCTCTCAAACGACATAATGGCCTAGGGGAACAAGCAAACGCCATCAATACAATGTATTGAATTCGGGGCCAGAACAGCCGCAGTCTTTACATTCAAACGTAAACGTGTCCCAATTCAAGCATGGAAGAGGCCCACATGGCGCCTCAAACGACACGATAAGGACTGGTAATACACCTAGGTGTACATAGAAACGGCAACAAGCCGATGGCCCCAACAACAACACCAACAACTAGAGGCATACAGCCTCACGGTTCGTAGTAGGTGTGAATACAGCTAGGAGGGATCAAGACCTCCATACGAGTAAAATAAGATACTACCACAAGGTGGGACAGCGTACAGACGTGTGCACTAAGCTGTTCTTAGCCTCTACACGGAGAGGGCAGTTGAATTATTCTAGAGTAATTTCAACTCCCGCCGAATAGGGGGATCCGTTGGACTTGTAACCGTAAAATAACGGGAAAACAAACCAACGGCTCCAATTCCTGTGGAAACAATTCAACGGCCCCAAAATTCCTACGGGAACAAGTAGCGGGCCGGATCAAACGGCCACTAGATTCCCGCACGAGTAAACCCAACGACCGCAGAGGGATTCATAAGCCAAATCAACGGCCCTGATTCAAATCGGAACCCGAACAGTTTGCTTAAGTATGGGGCAACTGAGGAATTTGCATTCGGAATAGAAACATTTGTAGAATTTTGCAAGGAGAAACCACTAGAAAATATCTACTACTAGTGATATCGCGAAGAGAGTGATTATTTGAGAAATCCAGAATCCCTTCAGAAAATCATTCATATATCACTTACAGAACAAGCAAACAACCACTCCAGAAGCAAATTACCCACCATGGTGAGAGGAAGACCAGCTCGTCAGAACCAACGAAATAACAACGACGCAGCCGCTAATCCAGCGGCTGCCGCCGCTAACCCAGCAGCCGGTGGACCAGCCAACAATGGGCCAGCCATTCCTGCCAATCTCGGCTTTACAGTGGCGCAAATGGAATTCATTAGGACCATGATGGATACTAACCGGGCTCCGGCGCTCACACAAGAGGTTCAAGATGCAATTGAACGCGCTAATCAACTGGAGGAAATCCCTGGATACGCAGGGGAAAGGACTCTAACCCCAACTGAATTAGTGTTCAGAGAAATCTTGGAATCTTTTGGGTTGAACCGGATTACAGCAGACGAACTTTTCCGGACTGGCTACAGCAGTACCAACTCCCTCCGAGACATGGATGAATCTGCAATCAAATCCCTGGTGAATGGTGTCAACAAGACCAAACACAACTACTGCCCGGACCCAAAACAAGTGTATGTGGGGAGGGTCTTCAGGGATCGGCTCAAGTTGTTTGTGGCTTGGATTGAATTTCAGCCTCTCATTGGGGCTACAGCTACTCCAGTTGACTGGATGGCTGACCCGGATGCAGAATCCAAGACTCGAGCTCGCCTCAAGTCCCTCAAGGAGGATGACAGCAACACAGCGGCCGGGGACCTTACTCTCCCAGAACCACTCACTGCAATGTCAAAATTCAAGGAATTTGATGAACGATTCAGGGAGTATCTTAGACACAAAAGGGGTGTCACCAAAACATCTCTACTCTACACGATTCGGAAGGACTCTATAGTCGGCGATGCTGAGAGGGGGGGGGGGCGTTGGATCTGCCCCAACAGATATGTATGCCAACTGGAATGAATACTCTATACGATGCACGGTTCATTCAGGATCCCACTGGACCAAAGACAACAATACACTATGGGGAATTCTTTTCAAATTGGTAGGGGCGGGCCCCGGTCGGTCCTACATCCAAGGTCTTGGCTCAGAAGGGGATGGGAGAAAGGCATATTTCACCCTCTATTCTCAAGCATACGAATCAACGAATATAAGACTTCTCATAGAAGAAAAGAGGGCCTTCCTACAGAGTTCTACCTATTCCGGGGATACCAAGAACTACAGTTTCGAGAAGCACAAAAGGCAATGGTATGATGCAAAGGAGTTCCTGTTGCGGCATAAGGCTTTCCCACCGGAAGATCAGTTTGTTACTGACTTCTGCCACTCTATCTCGGATCCAAGACTTGAAATGGCAGTCCAATTGGTCCTAAATGAAGCGGGTGGCATGTATGACAACTTTGACAAGGCTGCCGCCCACTTCACTCAAGCGCTTGGTATCAAGAAAATGCAAGCCAGTCGTAAAGGCAGTCGCAGAAACATCTCTTCCTTCAAGGGAAAAAGGGGCAACAAACGCAACAATGACAGCAACTCCTCCAACAAGAAATCTGGCAACAAGAAACAGAAGACTTCCGGTACTTACGATGGACCTCTTGAGGGTAAAATCTATCCAAAAGAAATCTGGGTCACTATGTCTGCGGCCCAGAAGAACCAAGTCTGGGCCCTCCGCCCAGCTCTCAACTCCCCTGCAAAGTCTGCACAGGTTTCTCTTGTTGACGCCAAAGGAGACAACACTACAGCAAAGGGGCCAGCTGGCGACCAATTTGGTAGCCATACTCACAAGAAGAAGAACCAAGATTGATTTGCCGGCCGGGGCCTGTCGATTGTATCCCGGGTAGGCCGGCCGATAGTCCATATCAAGAGTTTTGGCTCACCATCTCAAGATAACGGTCGATGCGAGTTGGACAGCCAAGCTGATACAACAGCCGCAGGATCAAATATGGTATTACTCAATTCATTGGATTCTATCTTGACATATGTGGATGTTGCACCATTTTCAGATACCTACTCACCACTTAAGAATGTCCCTATTGCCCGTTGCGCCACAGCTTGGACTGACCCAACTGATGGGATTACCTACATCTTGGTGTTTGGGCAGGCTTTGTTCTTTGGCACCAAGTTGCAACACAGCTTGGTATGTCCCAATCAAGTCCGGGACTGCAACTTCAACAAGGTTGAGGACACCCCAAGGCGATACGACTCCAATTCTACACACGGGATTACATTCCGATCCAAAGACACTGAACTCTTCATCCCTCTCAAAGTCGAAGGAGTCATATCCTATTTTGATTCCCGCAAGCCTACAAAGAAGGAACTGGCAACCTGTGAACACATACTGGCTACAGATACCCACACCTGGGACCCCTACTCCGCTCACTTTGCAGAGGAGGAAGAAGCCACCAATGCCTCTTTCCCGTGAGTTGTTGCTACTCTTTCAGGGTGCCTGCCGGCTTGTGGGACCCCAGTCAAATATTCATCCACGATTCATCCTGAACCACTCGGCACAGGGTACGACACGAACCGGCTACTCTATTTGGCTTCTGTCTGTACTAATAGAGTTCCTTCCCAACGCACCGGATATACTCCAACGGACGTTTCAACCAGGTTGATTTCAGCCCTTGCTGGAACCACCGGGGAGGACCAAGAAAATCTTCGAAATTCAGCAAATTCTATGATTTCTGATGTTTCCACCAAGCCTTCATTGTCTTCATTATCTGAAGCTGAGCTTGCCATTCAACAGGAAGCCAAGGCTCGCACCAAGGAAAGGAAGCTGTTAAGGCGCCAACAAGATGTCCTAGACCAAGAAATGTCTCTTGACAAGAAGTCTTTCATACGACGGGGACAATGGGGACCTCCAATAAGGATACCTGACAAGGTTGACAGGTATGATGCCAAGGCCATTGCTAAGATGTGGAACATCAGTGAGAAGCGGGCCAAGGCTACTATTGAAGTCACTACCCAAGATGGCATTCGACAACTGTCCCAGCCTATTACAAAGAGACTGAAGACACAGAAGTGGAGGAACAGGAGGATGCTCAAGGGCCGATGGTATGCTGACACTATGAAGTTCAAGGTTCCCAGCATCATTTGCAATGATACAGCAGCCCAGATCTTTGCGAATGGAAAGGGCTATGTGGCCTTCTATCCTGTCAGGGGAGAGGTCCGATGTCATGATGGCTTATCTTGCTTTATCAATGAAGTGGGAATCCCAGAACACCTTGTTACAGATGGAGCAAAGGCCCAGGGGAGTCATGAGACACACAACACTGGTTGGCACAAACTCAGGTCGGAGTATTGCATCCGACAAACATACATACAACCTCACTGCTCTTGGCAGAATACAGCAGAACACAGTGCCGGGGACTTGAGAAGGGCAATTCGTTGGATGACTTCTAAGAAGGGCAGTCCCAGGAGGTGCTGGGCCTTCTGTGGAATGTTAGCGGCCGGCCGGATGAACCTCGTGGCATCAAGTGATTCTTCTTCGATGGGAAGGACTAGCTTTGAATTGGTACACGGATACACCCCAGATATCACCCTCTATATGATCCACGATTGGTACGACTTCATTTGGTGGTATGATCTAAATGGAAAGACAAATAGGCTTGGCCGGTGGCTGGGCCCATGTGGAGATACTTTCGGTGGTGGAGATTGTCACTATATCTTATTTAAGACTGGAAAGGTTCACATAACAAACAGCACTCGGGCTATATCTGAGGAAGAATGGAGACATCCGGATATCCTATCACAGTTGGAAGCACACAACAAAGAAATCAACGCAAAAGTAGGCGATGAGGTTAAACCTTCCGATACTTATCTTGAAAACGAACTTGGCGAACCACCTCTGGGCCTATTTGATGGCAAATATGAGGGAGAGGATGAAGTACTCATGGCAGAAGCCGAGGCCTCTTCCCCGGATGTTGATGACTTATCTGGTAAGGATCTTGACGAGTATCTTGGGACCGAGGTATTACTCCAGATAGGGGACCAACACATCTGGGGACTAGTCAAGAGCCGTTGCAGGGATAAGGATGGTGTGCTGATCGGTGAAAAGAACAACAATCCCCTCTTAGACACGAGGTCTTACGAGGTCGCTATGCCAGATGGATCTATTGAAATTTATACAGCCAACACACTTGCAGAGAGTATCTATTCTTCTGTTGATGACGAAGGGCGCATGTAATGTCTGATGGATGAGATTATCGATTTCGAAAGGGATTCGGAGGTCTTAACTATCGAACAGGCTACTTACACAACAAAATCTGGACAAACTAGAACAAAGCCAACAACCAAAGGATGGAGGTTCCTTGTTAGGTGGAAGGACGGCACTACGTCCTGGGCAAAGTTAAGTGATATGAAGGAAAGCTTCCTGATTGAAACAGCAATATACGCCCGTGAAGAAGGCATCATAAATGAGCCAGCATTTAAGTGGTGGGCTTATAAGGTACTTTGGAGAAAAGACCGGATCCTATCTGGCGCTAAAACCAAGTACTGGACAAAGTCCCATAAGTATGGGGTTCGGCTCCCTAAGTCTATTGCAGAAGCAAAGGCAATTGATAGAGAAACGGGGACCGATCATTGGGCTTGGGCTATTGCAAAAGAAATGAGGAACAGCTCTATTGCTTTTGAATTCAACGAGGAAGACAAGATACCAGTGGGGCATACCAAAATAACCATGCACATGGTCTTTGATGTCAAGATTGACTTAACTCGGAAGGCCCGATTAGTCGGAGATGGCCACAAAGTCCCAGAAATCTCCAAGGAATATACTTATTCCAGTGTACCCAGTAGGGATTTGGTTCGATTGTTCTTCCTAGTAGCAGCACTTAACAACCTCAAGGTACTCAGTGCGGACATACAGAACGCTTACTTAACAGCACCCATCAAAGAGAAGTACTTCACAATAGCTACAGAGGCCCAAGAATTCGCGCCGGAGCTATGTGGAAGGCCCTGCAAGATTGGAAGGGCCTTATATGGACTCCCAGTTGCAGGGGCATCTTTTCGATCACACTTGGCTAGTCACTTACGAGAGCTTGGTTATGTTTCTTGCAAGGCTGATCCTGATGTACATCTCCGATCTGCGTTCAAACCAGATGGCTCGGCTTACTACGAATACTGTGTGGCCTACGTTGATGATATTCTTGTATGTGGAATGGATCCAAAGTTCCAAATGGATGCGATAGAAAGGCAATTCAAGTTGAAGAATGGAACAGTTGAAGAACCTTCTTTCTACTTGGGAGCTGATATAGGAAAGACCTACATAGATGGTAACCCGTACTGGTCCATGGCTTCATCTAAGTATACTGCAAAAGCCATCAAATCCGTTGAAGAAGAACTACTGACCGGAAAATATGTGTTTAAGGTACTACCCAAGACAGCGAGATCACCTTTGAGCGCTGAGTATAGGCCTGAGATAGATGCGTCACCAGAACTCGATCCGGAGAAACAAAACTACTATCAAGGTTTAGTTGGGATACTCCGGTGGATATGTGAACTTGGTCGATTGGATATCATCATGCCCGTGTCACTTATGTCTCGATATCTCGCGCAAGCCAGGGAAGGTCATCTCAACCAGTTGTTTCATCTGTTTGCATACTTAAAGAATTACAGCAAGTCTAAGTTGGTGTTCGATGCATCTATGCCCGAGGTAGATGAGTCAAATTTTCAGTCGTGCGACTGGAGTGAGTTCTATCCAGAGGCCAAAGAGCTATTGCCTCCAGATATGCCTGAACCAAAAGGAAAGGCTGTCATTACTACATGTTTTGTAGATGCGGATCATGCGGGATGCAAGGCTACCAGAAGATCTCATACAGGAGTCATCATCTTTGTTAACAGAGCGCCTATTTTGTGGTTCTCTAAGAGACAAACGACCGTTGAGACATCTACATTTGGCTCAGAGATAGTTGCACTCAGGATAGCAATTGAGATGGTAGAAGGGCTAAGGTACAAGCTACGGATGATGGGCATACCTATAGAAGGACCTACCAATATCTATTGTGACAATGAGTCAGTCGTGAAGAACACTACACGACCAGAAAGCCCTTGTAAGAAGAAGCATAACAGTGTTGCTTATCATAAGGCACGGGAGTGCATAGCAGCAGGAACTATCCGGATTGCAAAGGAGCCAGGCGAGTCGAATATCGCGGACTTACTCACTAAACTAATGAGTGGGACCAGGCTAATTGAACTAGCGATGAGGTGTATGTGTCGAGATGGGGTTGATGAAAAAATGAGGCCCGCGGGATAGGTATCTTCTACTAGTCCTATACTACCACGAAAATACGGGGACTCTAGAAATCACGCGGTTAAGGACATACAGGCGGACTATGGGACGTACGTCTGACAGACTAGACCGTTTACTCGTGATAGTCGCCAAGGCAAATAACTGTTTATACGATTCATCTCAACGCACATACGACCTCTAATGAGGGGCCAATAGAGGTGCGATCTGGATATCACCTAATCTTAATGCTCACAATTTTAGAACCTAATCAATATTACAGCAACCTACCTACTGCAATCTAATGACACGAAGTAGAAAACAGATTAGCGGCTCGTACCGGTATTGTTTCAATTGTGTGAAAATTAAGGGACAGCGTGCGTGCACAAATTTGAACAACGGCAAAGATGAGATTACAAATTAAATTCTGCTATCCTCTCCAATACTGATACAAGTACTACCTGGTACATTATGGTATTGATACCAAACAAAGGATGGGCAAAATTATTCACCATGGTAAACTGATGGCAACTTTTATTAAGGAAGTAATATGTTGATTTAATTCACAGGTCTGCAAAATTGTCTGTAGCAATTGCTGTGATCACAGCAATCTATAGTGATTGGCAGTGATTGTTTGACTGTTTTTTTGTTGCCGTATTTTTCGACTGACAACAGACTTTTGGCGTCATAATTCAACAGAACGTAAGTGCTCAAAAAAATCATGCCTCAATGGGGAAACAAACAAAAAGAAGAGTTAGCCAGACTCTTTGAAAAGGGTTTGGTCAATCCAGGCCATACAAAAGCAAGCAAAATTGTTTCTTACTACACACTCTCTCCTGAGTTTGTGAAAGCATGCTCAGTGAAACATTTCCGTAGCAATGACCAGAACTTTGCCAGTCTTTACCTGGGAGGACAGGCCATAAAGGGCAAACAACGCGGTGAGTATAGTACTGTGTTCTAAACAGATCGAAGTTGCAAAACCTTGTCCCTACTAACATGAATCCATTTTATTGCAGAATCTTTTCTTTGCAGCAAACCTGAGGTGATCAAAGAAAAAGGTTGAGTCCAAACCAAAGAAATCCAATAGTTTAGATATTGAACCTGAAGATACCAAACTCAAACCTGAAGATATTGAACCTGAGGACATTGTTTTTGCAGACGGAGAATCAGCATTCAAAGAAATCATGATGGCAAAATCTACCATGTATAAGGGCGAGATTGAGCTCAAGCTCCCTGTTTGTTCACACACCTATCATTCTTCCAACTACATGTGTGAACATCTCATCATTGTGCCACCAGCTTCATTTGATGGTGCTGAAGGCTCCTATCAAATCAAATTTGATACCAAAAACACTGAATTTTTCTTGAAGTTCAAACAAAATCCTGTGTTGGATGAGCCACATCACATCCATGCCTACCAAACAGCAGAGCATGGTCGTGTCTTTGCAGATGATTTGTTGGCGGTGCAGACCTTCAAGAAGTCTGCTGCTTTTGGTGTAGGAAAGTGGTACACCTTTCGCCACAAGTGTTCCTGGCAATCTAAATTTTCTGAGGATCTTGGGTGCATCAATCCACTTACTAGGTGTAAAGGAACAAGTGTACCTCCTTTTGAAAATGTTGATCTTGTCATTGGGCATGAGATGTATCCATTATTCATTGTTGAGATAAAGTAATCAAACCTCTTGAAAAGAAGACTGCAGTTGTGAGCACTTTCCTTTCAAGAAAATCTTTCTCATCACCATCTCCAGTAAAAGGAATCAATTTGGCAACGGATCCAACTGCAAAGATGGCACTTTTCATGAATTAAATGATGGACGGAGGTATTAACATAAACAGCCCTACTGCCTTGAAGGGGATGGCACATCAATTGTTGGCTGAAGACAAGATGACTGACAAGGATCCATAAGCTAACGAAGTTTTTTTGAAGAATTGTGGAACAAACTGAAGTGAAGCATTGGACGACGTTGGGAGCTTGCCAGGAGAAAGTGGTTATCTCATGAGGTTCTGCTTTTTTGATGAATTCATCCAATCATCCTCAATTGATCCAATTAAGGCATTTAGTGAGGCAAACAGATGTCTACTTGATTTAGAACACTATTTGTTTAATATGGACAACGGAAAAAATTCACAGTATAGCACAAGTACCTAAAGCAAATGTGAATGTAATAAGAATAAACAAAAAAAAATTAAAGGGACAACTTGAGCATGATGCCAATTCCAGCAACGATAAAGAAGCCGAAGTCTTCTTTATATATTATTTCTCTGAGCCTGAGCACTCAATAAAGGTTGGATCTCATCATTGCTTTTTCAGTCTCTGTGGCAGAATGGCTCTTTGTAGGATGGCTCTTCTACCTCCTCGTTGTCACCAAAAAAGAGAAGGCTTTTTTCACGAGGAGTGTTCATTTGTTGGGGAGTTAGAGGCTCAAAACAAGCAATAGCTTGTTCAGCAACATCCTCGTCAATTTGACTGGCGTCTACATCTGCAAGTTCCTCTGAGCATTTTGCTTGGATGAACTTTTCATAATCGTCAATGAATTTTTTGGCAACACTAGTATGGTCCTTGTATGCTGCAATGACAACGGTTGCAATTGCCAAATTCCCATCAATTGCCACGTTGTTATCACCAAAAAAAATTGGGACTGTCCCAACTCCACGCTCCAACACGCCAATTGGCATTGATGCCAACTTGAGGTCTGGTCTGAGCTTCAATTGACCACTTCCTTTCTTCAGGCAGACATGAACCAAAACCGCTCCCTTGAGAGCAGATAGAAGATTCCATACCTGAAGACTACGATCACCTAGTGCCACAATGTCCACCATGGCAAGCAACAAGTTCTCAATAGCAGAACGGCTCAAAACGACATAGACCATTTTGCTTTGAATAATCTTATTGTTTTTGTTGCTGCTATAAATTATGAGCTCTTGTTGTTGTTGCAAGAAAAATTAGTCACAAAATTGAGAGACAAATAACGTCTCCATAGGTCCAAAATGGACACGGTACTCTTAATTGAACCAAAATGACGGTCAGGATCTGGAGGTCTTAACAGCAGCCAATATTAATAATCCGTCCAACGCAAATGTGAGAGAGACATGTGTGTGTGTGTGTGTGGGGGGGGGGGGGGGATAGGTGTGCAAAGCTCTCCAAATCCAAGCTCCATTGAGATGTGCTTAAGAACGGCACATGCAAAAAACATCTTTTGATGCTTCTCAAGCTTCTCCTCTGGTGTTCCTTTACCAACAAATTTGGACCCTATGCACTTCCAATTTGCAATGTGCCTATTGTAAACCTTGATTTGCCCCTGTGCTCTCTTTTGAACCTTCACTTGCTCCTCGTCTCCAATAACTTCTGCAGAGCTAAGGCATACAATATGGTCACTCTTGGAACGGTAAATGTCATGCCTCCATGCGTTCACCCTCTTCTAGCTCGTGCATGAGCCCTTGTCGGAAGATGCTTAGTAGATCATTTCAATCACCTGGGAGCTATGGTCCAGATATACAAACAATATCAGATGACAACAAACTTGTTGCAACCTTGTAGCGCAATGAGGGGCAGTTCAGCTTCTTAGAATAGAGTGCCTTGTTTCTTGTGAATTTGCCTGGTTTGGTTCTGTGTGCAACAAGAATTTGTTGAAACAGGCAGTCCATTGTATCCCCACCAGCCAGTGCGTCATTGTCACAATCATTTGTAAAGCAATTACTCCATGCATTTAGGATGGAAAGTGCAATGTTTATCAACTTTCACAAAGTCTTGTCGTCTGTTGTTTTCATCTGATTCAAGGGCTTCACTGTTGATGCCATGACTGTTATATTGGCATATTGCTTGAGAAAACGCAAAACCCACAGCAAATATTTTTCTTCGAATCTGTTTGGAGCCACTCCATGTTGCACAATGAGCTCCCAAACCTGTGCCTGCATCATAGCTGGTATTCCGAAAAAGGATATCATCTTCCATTCTCTGCTGTTGTAGCGGATTATACGATTGTGTATCAAATTGGTGGATCAAGTCTTGCAAAGGCATTTTGATCCTCTTTGACAATCTCATACCATCCTCCTTCACCAACATCCCAGCCATCTGCTGCATAAGAGCAGCCACTGCCTTGTCTTCCTTGGAAGGTTTCTTGGTGGGCGGCATTTCGCTGATTTTGTTGTTGTGATGTTTTTTATAATTTTGTGTTTGTAATTGTTGCGATTGTTTCTTTCACTGCTGCTACTACGTCTAGCAACCTGGGTCAAGCAATGTCACCAAAAATTTCAGCATCAATTGATTGGCACTGTAGTGGCCATTAGTAGACCTGCTACTAGTGGCCATTCTTGCCAATAGTGACAGAATTGGCAACCTGTTGGCATCACAGGTGTTGTACCGGATTAGCGATCACTGTATCAGAGGTGCGGCAATATGTGGGTGATTTGCTCCTCTTGCAATTTTAACAAACAAATCATCAAATCTACGGGCAACCTGGTGTTGGCATCACCGGATTAGCAATCACAACTGTATCAGAGGTGCGGCAATATGCGGGTGATTCACTCCTCATGAAATTTTACCAAATGAATCATCTAATTCATCTCCTCAAGTGAATCAGCAAATCATCTTTGACGGCATCCACTTAACCCAGAGATGAAGTGGAGCTGCTGTTGTTAAGGCTTACAGTCATCAGCAAAATTTCTGTTGGTGGACACCAATTCACACATACAGGAAAAATTCTGTTGGTGGACGACAAGATTCCCGCAGACAGCAAGATTCCCGCAAAAAAATCCAGATTCCCGCAAATCCATTTTCATTTCCAACAGAGTATGTTGGACTTGCGGGAAAGTTGGGATTCTCGCTGCTGGAATCTTTTTCTGTCTGCAGGAAACACACCTATTTCCCGCACCCTCATTATGTATAATAACTGTTGGCTTACTTGCGTGCGGCGTGTAATTTGCTGTAATCAGATATGAGGAGCAGGGTTGTAATTCTGGGCGGCCCTTATGTAAAGTCCAAAAATTATTATGCGTGAGTGTTTAGTACACGGTGTAACCTCCTGAGGTCAACACTGAGGGCTTGCCCGACGTGAAGACCAAAGGAGATCTACACTAGTAACATTCCTAAGGTTGAAATGGAGTGCAACAACACTGAGACCAAAGGAGGGTTACTTCCATGCAATTAGCGAGTACAGTCAACAGTTATTGACATAACCCGACTTGTTTGGACCAATTTTCCCTTGTAACCCATGTGGGCGTGATTACTTTGATGAGCTACAAGCACTGTCTTCCCCAATCTAGAGAGATGTATATTCTCGCTCCAGCGTCCGAGCTACAAGCACTGTCAGCTACGATCTAGGGAGCTGTGTATTCTCACTCCGGCTTTCGAACAACGGCAACGACAACAACAACAGCAACAATCTCTAGGGGAACAGTTTATTCTTGCTCATATTCCTTGTAATCATGTGATGAGCTACAAACATGTATCACATTTCTAATTGTGTTTGAAAATTACATTGCAAATTGTATCGCTACTAATCACATTGTGAATCGTATTGCTAATCTTAACGATTGTCATCTCTTAGTGATCGTATCATTGCATTCTTGCTGCCTGATCATGTTGTTGTTAATCGTTGGTTGTAATTACTTGTATCAGCCCATCAGTTTTTCTTTGCTCCTACAAGCTACAAACGCAAATCCATTTGACATAATCGATACTGCCTCATCATTGCGGACATTTTTGTACCAGTTTGGTCTCCTGGCTCCCAAGAATATTGAAGGAGATATTAATTTTTAACTGTATCGTCACCATCAACGATTGCTGATTACTGTATCGGCACCTCCCAAAAAAAAGTGGACTGGAGCCATCATTTTGATAGTAGTAATTTTACAAGCCAAAAGTGTAATTACTGAGTAATTACAAAAACCAAGGAGTGATAACAGCTCTACTAGTAGTAGTACTAGTAGAGGTGCTACGATAAGTATACGGGGGGAAGAAACCAAAATCAGCCGAGGTGCAGTGAGTAAGTCAAAAAATAACTAGTGTTTTTAAGTGTCGAGCAGCTGGATTTATTAGTAGTACTTCGTAATTTAAAGTAGTAAGTAATCCTGTGCCCACGATTACAAGGAAAATCGGTCCAACAAGACCGTTACGGTTCGTACCGTAGTACGGTACGAGTAATTACTTGTAGTCCCAAAAATTTCGTGAAACTTGTATTGATGTAGCGAACCGAATGTAAGGAATGGTAGTGCCACGTGGAACGTACGCCGTACGAACCAAAGAACACCCTTGAGTATGCAAGATCTCACTGTATCACCACCGTAGGTACGAACTCTACGATCACTCCGCACTGCATGCAGCAATTCCCCTGTAAGCAGCAAATTACAGGCAAAGCACCAACAAGCCGGAAAAGGTTCCCTCCAACAAGAACCAAGCCTACAGCTCACTCTTTTTGCTCCTAAACCGATTAGCAGTAGAATAAGTAAAAGGCTTATACGTCCAGGCCCGATAGTCTTCCCTATCGTACCCGTACAAGCCTCTCTCTTGGTCGATAGTCCCCCTATCGATTCCCGGACGAACGGCTTCTCCCAACGCGAGAGCTGCATCGTATCGATCCCGTACAAGCCCACTTGGTCCGATAGTCATCTATCGTATCGCCGAACCTACGTGAGGATCACCGGCAGGCCCAACGCGCCTACCACGTGCTCACCGACCGACCGCAACTCCCCCCCGCAGGCAGGACACCGGTTCGACCTTAGCGACACGGCAATAGTCTTCCCTATTGTACCCCTACGCGAGTAAGCCACCGCGCTCTAAGCTGACCGACTCAGTAGGTAAAGCTTACACCGCCGACTATTCTGCAGGCCAGGAATCCTGCCCGACCTTAGCTACACGACGATGAACTACAGGGAGTTCTTCCTAGGGGAAGGGCCCTTTGGGGAAGCTCCTGCGAGGCATGACATCTACCAAGCCATCTACACCCTCTTCACTGAAGCTGACGGGGAGCAGCTTCTCCCGCTCCTCCTGGATATCTTCAATGCACAAGCTATTGGCGGCTTGGGCATCTTCCAAGAAGATGCAGCTGGGGTGGACAGGCTCCGCGTCATCCATGGCCTCCGACGCTATCCGGGGACCATCACCCAGCCCTCCGCCAACCGGGGCCGAGCCTTTGGATACATTGATGATGTTGAAGGACACGAGGTGGAGCTGGTGCGGGTGGACACAGCCCTGCTGTCAAGGGCTGCAGCAAGCCGGGTGTACCTTCTAGCTCACCATGAAGCCAACCTATCACAACACCCCGAGAGAGATTACATCCCTGCCATTCCTGAAGGGACCGCCCACACCGAAATGCTCCAGGCTCACAAGGTGTGCTTCCTACCCTTTGAATTCATCCCCCTGGTATTGTGCAGGGGCCTCACCCCGAAGCAGGCCTTCCAAGTTCTCCAACCCCACATCCACCAGCAAGGATTGGGGGACATCTGCAAACCTTTGTTAGATACACTCCGGGCCGTGGGGACACAACCCACCACTCTTATGGGTGCCATCCGGCTCCTAGAACCGGGACCGGCCTTCAGAGCTGAAGCCAACCTCCGCGCCTACATGAAAAAGAATGTCCTCCTTCGAGACCTCCCAGGCCTAGCAGGCCCGGCGCCGGCAGACCCCTCCCTCACAGCCGCCTTCTCAGCACTCACTGACCAGCAACTAAGACTGAGTGAGTCCCTAGACCAAAGACGACAAGAATCCTCCAAGCTGCACTCTGTAAGAGAAGTGTGGGGGAACCTGTACACTGAAAGGCTCCTGCTACTATGTGGGAAAACAACCGAAGCCGATCTTCCCCCCATCTACACAGCCTGGGCCAAGAAGAGCAAGCATGAAAAGACCCACATGGTCCTCCAAAGTCAAGTGGCCACAGATGCCTACAACCTTGGCATCCAGGCGCCACTCATCACCACAGCAGTACTCAAGCGGTTCCAAGATTGCAACTTCTATGGGACCGACCCCTTTGATGTAGCAGATGGCATACTCCCCCTAGCCTTCACCCCCCCAGGAGGATCAGCAGCTACCCTCAAGCGCGAGCATGAAGCGGCCGCTAATGTAGCAGCATATGACACCATGATCTCCACCCATGGGAACTATAAACACTGCACATCCAGTACTACAAGTAGGTAGGCTACTGAGGCTATCACAAACGTAGTGAGTGATAGCAGAAGATTAGAAGAGAACTTAAGACGCAAGTCAGCTACGGTAAATTACTCGTACCGCACGTCTCTTTTATCAAAGTACCTTACGTCCCCGGTAGGGTCCCGACTTCGGAGCTTGTCCGCGGAGGGAAAAACAGATATTCGATCTAACGTAATCAATTGCGAAGGTTTTGTGGCAACAATATTCGGCGATGCTTCATTTTCTCGACCACTATTTGATTTATTTCTACTTTATTTCAGCCCTCTCTCGACCGATACTATTGTGTGCAATGTCACATCAGACCGCAGCTTGTAACGCAGACAGTGATACAAGCAAATCCAATCCTAAAGAACCTGCTCAGAAATCTTCCTACCAGCGAGAATTTCCGGAAAGATACAGTGATTCAAGCAAATGCAATCCTAAAGAACCTGCTCCGAAATCCGAATCCTTCTACCAGCGAAAATTGCCGGAAACATGCGTGGGATTCGCTTCCCGCCAGGGAAAGACCTTATTTAAGAAAGCTCTCGAAAATAATGGTTTGAAATCGTTCTACAACCTGATCGAGCAGCATCACACTCAAACTGAACCTGCATTTTGTGGTGTCAGCACATGTGCGTATCGGCTCATTCTTGTGCATGCTTCGAACGAATTTCTTTGTGCTCGCAATCCTTCGTCTTTCTTAATCTTACATGGCATTTGATGGATCCTTTCGATGCGACTGTCTACACACATTGCATTCTTTAAGTGGTAATGGTCTTGAATGCTCTTGCAGTTGATCCCGGCCAGCAATGGAAAGGCCCTTGGCGCTGGTATTCAGAAAATATGCTCAATTGTTGTGTGGACCTCGAGGAAATAAAAAAGGACGGAATCACCCTCAGAGACTTTCAATGCCTCGCATATTGTCAAGGTTTATCGGTAGAGACACAATATTGCGATGAAACATCCAGTTTAGAAAACTTTCGACGAGCGGTAGAAAGAGCTTGCCTGGAGGAAATGCTACTCGGAAACGAATCCGAAGTCAGCGGAGAAGACGGCAATAAACTTTTGGAATGTTTGGTCGTTTCGTACAGTCGGCAAGCGTTGGGGCAAACCGGTGATGGGCATTTTTCACCTCTTGCTGCTTACGACAAGGAGTCGGATTCAGTCTTGATTTTGGACACTGCGAGATTCAAATACGGTGCACACTGGGTCAAACTTCCGTTGATTTACGAGGCAATGAAACCAATCGACGAAGCTTCTGGCAGGCCACGCGGCTATACATTGCTATCTTTTGTACCGGAACATAGGGGGGAAGACGTGGTCGGTGACACGATCATCGAGGAGAGTGCATCCGCCACCTTGATGCAAACGGGTTCACTATCGACGCAGCCTGCCTCTATCCTGTTTCGATCCAAAATGAATCAAAAGAAACGGCGGCGGCTCTACAAGGAATACATCAAGTCTTTGCGGGATGAAAAATACGAGGAGGGGGACATCCCATACGACGAGGTACGTTCGTTTTGGTGCAAAGAAACCCATGGACCCATATCCGTGTGGGAAATTATCGTGCCGACGCGGGTGCACAACGAGGAAGGAAAGAACATGCTCCTCCAAATACGAATGCTGATCGCGGAATTGCGGTACACGACCATCACTCAAAACTCCACGAATCTGATGGGAAACAACTGCAACAAGAAGAACCAGGAAGGCGGCTGCAGCCCATACACTCTCTGCGACAGCTCACCGGCACTGTCGACGAGCAACACTGCATATGTCACCGCAGAAGAAACCCTGTATTTGATTTACCTTGCAACACTGTCGGAAGAACGCAGGAATAGTTTTGTTATGAATCTCGAATCGGAAGCATCAGGTGTCGTCCGAAAACAGATTATCAAGGAAGCAAACATGATCGCGAGCGCTATCGAGGTGAGCGATCAGCTTACATCTTTGTAGTATTCGTTAGAGGCTAATGAAAAAACCATTGTTTCTTAACTCGATCGCCAACGAGTTTCCTTTCCTACCGTAGCTGCCAAACGCAGATCTGTGTCGACCGAACCGCTGTGAGGCGCAACAAACTGCTGCGACTCTCATCACGCAACGAAACCGTGATTTGTTCGCGACTCATCGGTACCAAGAGGCATGCTCTCCCCAATGGATCGATGAGTTGTTTCGCGTGCGACTCGGTCCTCTCTGTTTGGCTGATACACGAATGGATTTTTCGTCCAAAGTCCGAAGAACATTTAGCGCATTTGTGAATCGACACGTATTTTTTCGAATGCCCAACGCCGACTTTATCGTTGGTTTGTGCACGACATACTTCCCATATTTTCTAGAGATTGTAGGGGCGTTCTGTGCACCCTGTGAAAAAATGGTTTCCACTCCGCAATCCGTTTGCTCTAGTAGCCCGGGGTTTGCTGGTTCATGAGTTGCGAAACGCAGTACTGTAATGGGCTTGTCAATCCTACTGACATTCGTGCAGTACTCCACCTTCACCAATCCCATGTTGCAGTCTGAAACTTCTGATAACATCCCTACTAGTCTAACGCAATGGAAAAATAGTGAAGTACGGGTTTAGAGGTTAATGCCATGCGGACACGTAGAAAATGTACCAGAATCTACAGAGCATCAGCGCGTATCATTAACCTCTAAATCTTAACCTGTCCGCGCAGCATTCCTACAGCATTCCTACAGCAAAAACACTACCAAAATTTACCACAGAGGTGCAAAAACACCACAGAGGTGCGAAAACAGCGCCGAATCGTTACTACCTATGCTATTAGTGTGTTCATTCCTCCCATAGCGTTGGAGTAAATAAGCTACAAATACATCTATGAAGAGCCCTTAATGTGGGTATTCATCTGCCTGCGCTACCAACTTTTACTGATCCTTTGTTAATGAGATACAATAGCGGGGACAGGTGCTTATATGGCAGTTTTTTGCCTTGTGAGTGAAATAACACGTAAAAAACTAAGCTCATAACCCGTCTTTTTAACGTGAATGGCATTAACCTCTAAACTCATACTCCTAGTAATGAGTGATTCCCACCTAAGGAAAACGAATAAAATTGATAAAAAAAACCCATAAAAAGTATGTGTTTTCTATATACCGGTAGATGTATTCACTTCTTAATAAAATTTGTCAGTCAACGTGTGTCCGACTGACAGTTTTTATTCACTTAACTAACACTGAATAGATTTCAACGGAATCTTAAAATCAAAGATTTCAGTCTGAATCAATCGTGTGCACCTCTTGCACCTCTTTTGCCGGGCACGTTTTTTTGGTGATCATCGCTAATTTTGCTGAGCTGAAAAATTGCAAACAGTCCGGAAAAGGAAGAAACCCAACAACAGTATGACTTGTCTCTCCAGCAAGAGACCAGCCATTAATTCAACTTCAAGGATCGCGGCACGAATAGCGACACAACAACGACAACAACTACAAAACAACAACACGACAACAAGTTCTTTTCTTTCAAGCTGACTCAGCAGCAAGGCAGGGCAATGTCCATCTACCCCTTCACTACAATTGCTATCGTTGCTCTTGCTAGTTTATTAGACAATTCATCGGAAGATGAATCAATTCGATCCGGATCCAAATCAATTCGATTGTTCCCCTCAGAAAAAGAAATACCATCCATCATAACAATCAACATGGCACCAACGACTGGCACTGCTGCAACAACTGGCAGCGGTGGAAGGAAAGCTGGCATCTCCAACTACACAAAGCCTGAGTTGGAGAACTTGTTCCGTTGCATGAGAAGTTTCCTACCAATTGGACCAGAAGAGTGGGACGCCGTTGCAAGCCTACACCCCTCAAAAATATCCTGGTAGGGACACTGATTCAATCAGGAGCAAATGCATTTGGTTGTACCAGAAGAAGATGCCAACTGGTAATCCAATTCAGAAATGGGATGTTAAACAAGCCAAGGAAATCAAGTATCTGATTGGTGATAGAGCCTCCATTATGAATGGAGAAGAAACGTTCGATCTTGAAACAGGGGAGTTTGTCCCTGCCAATGAGGAGTCGTCTGATCCTCCACTCTGTCAACCAACTCAACCAACTCAACTGATTCAAGCAACAACTCAATCGACTCAAGGAACCCCACCAGCTCTTCTACTTGGTCAACCAACTCAACCAACACAAATCGATGAAGTAACGGAGCTCACGACTCCTACCAGTACTATTAGTGGTGGTATCAGCACTAGTAACAAGAAGAGAGCTTACAATTGCAAAGCAGACAAGGACACACACTTGATGAGTGTGATTGCTGCAGCATTGAAAGAGGGACGAGAGGATCAAAAGCTTCACCAGCAGGCTTTGGAACTCCAGTGACGGCAACAGGACAAGGCCAATGAAGAGAGGAAGGTGGAAGATCAAGAGAGGAAGGTGTTGTTGCAGGCACTCATTGCTCAACTTGGTACTTGTGGTGGTCCTTCTACTGCTGACGGGAAGGCCCTCAAAAGAAAACTGCAACATCTTCGACTCTCGTGTGCTGATGATGATGCTGATGACAGCAGCAGCGAAAGCGATTTCGAATGAGATGTTAGTTAGTAGTGAAGACGATTCGTTGATGTCGACTACTTAGGAATCGAATCAATTGATTAGTTAGTTAGTTAGTTAGTTAGTTAAAATAAAGGAATCGATTATTAAGCTCAACAGCACTACCATTGTTGCTCCAGACAGAAACTTAGGCTACAAAGCAGGCAATAGAAAAACTCTATTGCAACCCCTTTAAAGAGGGATCCAAAACAACTAGAGGTGCGCTGGAGCAAAATTATTTGAACGTGTTGTCGACTGCTCTAAATACGACTAATCGATCGATCAAATCGATCGATCAAATCGATTGATCAAATCGACTGATCAAATTGATCGGACGTGTTGCCGACTGCTCTAAGCAAATACGACTAGCTAATGCAATCTAATTTGTAATGTTAATTCGTAACTGCTATTGATTATCTAATTTATCTAATTTGCTAATCAATCGGATCAAATATATCGTTTGCAGTTTCTCTTGGTACCAATTCATACAAGAAGAAACCTTCAGTCTTACTCATGTACGTATTGAGTATGGTGTTGATTCCAATTTTAGCTGTCTGGAAATTGTAGAGACAAACAAGGAGCTTCAGAATAATCTTCCTATCTCCTGTTTCTTCCAGGAGCATGCTGTCCTTCATCCGGGGAAATCCCCCTTGGATCTGTTGCATTCCCCATTCAGAGAGCTGCCGAACGCTGGTAGCAGCGCGATTCACTGTAAGATCTGCCGCATTGAAGGGATCACTTTGGCAACTCCACATGAGGTACTATGGCTTTCTAGATAGTTTGAAAGCTGAATTGACAATAAGCTTTGCTAGGTATTCATCATACATGAGTTCCCTTTTTTCAAACAGCCCATAGTCAGCTTGAGTACTATCATGCCAACAGCCTGGAGCATTCAAGATGCAACCCCGGATCCTGCCGTCCAGAACAAAGATGACAACACTGTTGACATATGTCCCACAAGTCCAACCATCATTGTTGTATTGGTTCTGTTTCATCCAGTTACCAGACTGTTGGAGATGCAGTTTAAGACCATCACAGGCACCCCACACTCTGTGAGGTGCTAACACTGGATACTTTGCAGCAATAGCATCAATGTATTGTTGAGTCTCTTCTTCGTTTGGCAAGCAAACCTTGGCAGCAGGATGTCCTTGCAATGCAAAAAGAAGGAGCTTTTGTCCAAATTTCAGCCATCTGTACATAGGAGAAGCTGTTAATCCAAGCGCTAGAGCAACTGCTCTTGCTGCTGATCCTCTGGTTTGGAACCAGAATAAGACAAGAGCAAGGCACCCAGTCGCATTGAATCGATTGCGATTGGCCGAGCAATTGGCCAAGCGCAGCATCCGGGTCTTCTGTCTAATAGCTCCAGTGTTCGTATCAACAGCGTACAAATTGTAGAGTGGCTTGAATATATCTAGGAGCTCCCTGAATACTACATGATCAACTCCACAGCAGTTTAGAAGTGGTTGATCATTGCCAGATCGGTAGAGATAAACGAAAGGAGATTGGCTGTAATGCTTAATTGCTATCCTAGGAGTTCTATGATCCCTTCTTCTCTTATCTTCCTCCCCAAGCTTTGGATTGTTGTAATCGGGGGCTAACCTATCATTGTAGTATCCAAGCAGTGCTAACTCCAGGGCCATGGTGATGATTGTTGTGTTTCGCGAGACAGTGTTTGCTTGAGTGCTTGCTTGCTGGAGAGAAATGTGAGCGTTTTAGCGAGGATAGCTAGTACTAGTAATTCGTATCAGCAAAGTCAATCCTAATCATACGGTACATGAAATTCTGAAATTTTCAAATGCTGGCCTGCAGGCCAAAAATAGGCCGGTAGGTGGCGCGGGTAGTGATTAAACAGACAGTTACTGTTTCTTCTTTAGGGATTCCGAATTCCAAATTTGGCAGTTAATAAAAGTATTGGTCCGTTGGGTGTGATAAAAAAGTATTCATTCTATATACTTTTTATTAACTTTCGATTCTATTCACTTTCCCTAGGTGGGAATCACTCAATAATACCTGGGCCCTGGTAAAAAAATCGATTGAGACAGAAAGTTCCCTCGGGAGACAAGGAAAATCTAAAATCAGTTTAGTCATGGAGAAAATGGAGTCCCGTAAGCGTGAATATCCATCTTTCGCGCGATCAGAGGCGAATGAATCCAGTGCAAGATTATTTCGGATCTGTTCTCCTGTCGCCACGATACCGTAAGATTACCGTACAAACGATATACTGATCTAGTACAGCAAGTACGAGTACCGTACGCAACATCAGACAGAATGTTTGATGTGCATAATACGATACTGGACGGAACAGACTTTTTCTTATTTGATGACATCCGGCCTTCGCTGACCAAGAGACAGCCAAACTGCAGTTCAATCACAGCAAAAAAATCCATTACTGAATAACAATACCATGTCCGGCGGAAAAATCATTCTCGACAAAGCTCTCCGCTCCGCGGTGAATCTTTCTTCGTCCAAGCTCCCCTCCGAGCTCACAAAGTCGTCTACGGCGCTGTTTTCGGCTCTCTCGGGAACGAAATTCATCCTTCCGGATCTTGCATACGACTACAACGCATTGGAACCAGCCATCTCGGCGGAGACCATGGAAATTCACCATTCGAAGCACCACCAAACCTACATCACCAACCTCAATGCTACCATGGAAAAGATCGATTCAGCTATGGCTGCAGGAAACGTTTCGGAAACCATTGCCTTGCAGGGCGCCCTGAAGTTCAACGGGGGTGGACACATCAACCACACCTTGTTTTGGGAGAATCTCTCTCCCGACAGCAAGTTCCCAACCGGTGGTCCGCTCGAAGCCGCTGTCGAGGCTCGATTTGGAAGCCTGGATGACATGATTGCAGAGGTGAGCGCCAAGACCATCGCAGTTCAAGGATCTGGATGGGGATGGCTCGTGTACGATCCAAAGTCCAAGATGATTGACGTCATCGCCATGCCCAACCAAGATCCTGTCGAAGCAACGACTGGGTTGAAGCCTCTTCTCGGAATCGATGTCTGGGAGCACGCCTACTACGTTGACTACAGAAATGTTCGACCTAGTTATGTCAGTGCCATTTGGGACATTATCAACTGGGACGTCGTCGAACAACGTCTCGTCGAGGCCTCCAAATAAGGAGTGCTGCATGGAGGCGTTCTTTTTAGATTTACATTGACTATTTCTCAACTTTGTGGACAATAGGTTTGATCCACGAGACGCGCCGGTGGATCTCAAACAAAAATGAATATGAAGCACGTTTATTCAACATAGTGATATCGGAAAGCTTTAAAGTAATGTTCTATGCTTTTTGAAATACGAGTGGCTATGCGAGTAGGATTCGAAGAAGGCAAAACACGCGAATATAATCAGATAGTCTCCTACATTTTGGAACGTTTGGCGTCTTGCATTTTTTCTCGTTTGCCCTCGGCACGGTACTGTCGTTTCCGGTTGACCTTGCGGGCGGCGGCAATGGCTTCATCCTTTTTGGCATTTTTCTTGATCTTTTCGATCTTCGACTCTCGTTTCTTCTCTTTGCGAGCCTTGACCTTTTCGTTGCGGATCGTGTTGACAGCTTGCAAGAACGTGAACTTTTTCTTCTCACTCTTCTCCATCACCACAGCACGTTTCGCAAGGTAGCCATCTTTTTTCTTCTTGCGCTCGTCTTTGGGCTTGTTGGCAAAAGGCAGATCGCTCTCGAGCTTTTTCGGGACGCGAAGCTTGCGGAATTTGCGTTCTGGACGTTCGATGGGCTTGTAGATAGAATCCGGATTCACCTCGATTGGTGTACCGGTTTCCAGCTGCATCAGGGCCTTATTTCTCATTCCATACCACCCACTGGTTCCCTTTGATGATAGATGGTTGGTCACAGGATTGTAATACTCTTTCATCTTGACGGGCATCCATGTGCGGCAGAAGATAATGTCAGATCGAATGATCTTGTCTTCAAACGTTGCCCGGAAGGAACCCGGTTGGCCTTCCCGGATGGCCTTTTTAACCTGCCCACGGATACCGCTGACGGTACGAATGGCTGCTCCTTCGAAGCGGCTGACCTCTAGATCGCTGTTGAACATTCCAGAAATGAAAGCAGTGTTCTTGTAAATTTTAGTGGGTGTACCCACGAGTTTGAGCTTTTTGACAACTGGGAAGTTTGCGTTGAGTTCCAGAACAACGCCCGTAGCGGCGATGCGAAAGCCAGCAATATTTTCTGACATTCGCTGGATAGCCAAAATACCTGTGTTCGGAGGGGTTAACGGGCCGTAAAAGGTTGCGAAACAATGCATGTGTTCCGGTGTGTACTTGAGGTAGCGATGGCGCCCATTGTCGTCCTCGGTAGAAAATGTGGGGATGCTCTGGAAACGTCTCCAACCAATGCTGAACACCAGTGGATCGTTGCACTTGAGAATCTTTTTGTGCCAACGATGCTTCTTGAATCGGCAACGGACAAACCCGAGGTTTGTTTCTTGAGGAGTCAATCCACCAATCACGAGAGGTTGCTCCGGGTTGTAGTTTTCGAGGAAGGAAGCCGGAATGCCGTCGATTCGAATTCTGCAGTAGATACCCTGACGGAAGCCTTCGTGGCGAAGACGCGAGCGCTCTCCGTCCTTGCCAAACTCTTCGTGGTTCCTCTTCATTTTCTCTTCTTTTTGCCGTTTGAGAGCCTCTAGATACTCGTTCTCGGCTTCATCGTCTTTCATTTCTCCCATTCCTTTTGATTTCTTCTCATGATCATAATCATTGTCAAACCCCTTCTTCTGTTTGGCTTTTTTCTCCGCATGGTACGAGCGGATTTCTGCCTCTGTCATTCCCTCTGTCGAATCTCCACTTTCATCGTCAGAGTCCTCGTCGTCATCTTCTTCGTCCGACGACAACACCTCCCCGTTGGGCCCAAATTTCACACCGGTCTCGAGATCTGCAAAGTCATCAAAGCCTTCCTCGTCGTCATGATCTCCTTTTTTGTCCCAGTTTCCGGTCACGAATTTATCTCGGATCGATTCGATCAAGCTATCACCGCCCTCTTCAAGCCACGCATCCATGCTCAGTTTTTCTCGTTCACCTGCAATCAACCTAGACGAATCTTCTTCACCTAGAAGAGAGTTGGATTGCAATCCATTCTTGGAATTCGATGTATTTCCGGTATGCTTCGTAGATTTTTTTAGTTTGAAGAATTCATCATCTTCAGAATCGCTCTTGTCACCATCATCGTCATCGTCGGTGACAACCTTCGTATTGTCTACACCATAGATCAGCTCTTGCAGATTCACAATGGATCCTTTGCGTTCGAGGAACGACTCGACGGCTCTATCGGCAATTCCAGTCTTCCAAGAACTACTGTTTTGCGACGTTTTGTTCTGTCCTTCTTTCTCGCTCTCGTCATCGTCATCTTCCTCGTCCGAGTCATCCTCGTCCGAATCACTACCTTCGCTTTTATTGGAATCGTCCTCGGCGTCATCATCGGAATCGCTGTCATCCGAATCGCTCTCTTCACTTCCGTCATCACTGCCACTGCCACTTTCATCGTCTTTGTTGACTTGATTTCCGCCGGAAGTCGCGTCGCCTCGAACTCGATAAGGAAGCATCGAATCGGTGCTGATTTCTGGCACTTCGTCGTCGTCACTGTCGCTCTCGTCATCGTCCGATCCGGCTTCGACGGCCTTGCTTCCCTTGAATAGTCTCAGGGTGGATCGATCCATTCTCTCGTCGACAGCAGCGTCAACGTCCTGCAACCCTTTCAACATGCCCGCGGGTTCTTCCGGGTTGTATTCGGGTTCGTCCATGTCTTCGTCTTCGTCACCGCTCTCGTCGTTTCCTTGGATGTCCACCTTTTTGGTGTAGTTGGCGCGTCCGATGTCAATGTAAATCGCATCCTTGTCAAAGGATACGGCTCCGACGTTCGACAAGGGCGCAAAGAGCAATGCATCCTTCTTTCGCAACGATTTTTGTTCCTTGTCGGGAATCGGACAAGGGTCCGGAAGCGGGCTGATTTCTGCCATGCTGTAGTCCCCAACCCCGATGAGATGGACCTTGGTTCCTTTCTTCATGTGACTTCCCCGTACCCACCCGTAGAAGGTAACAGTTCTATCGCAATCCGGATCCTTGTCGGTTTCGTTCGGGTGTGTAATGTCTTCGTGGCGGTCTACCAATACGTATGGATGCGTGTTGCGCCAGGTGAGTGGACGGAACTGCAATTATATATATATATATATATATATATATATCACAAACGACATTTGCGTTCAACCAAAGCATTGGTGTTGGAAATCAATCAGAGTTTGTGAGACAGTGAACACCCGGTGCTTTCGGAACAAATCCAAACTCGTTCGTGCTTCAAGCATTTTCAATTTTGGTTCTACACAATTTCTGGAAACGAAAATCTCCGACACGTTATAATTTCTTCTCACCTTGACTCTGGAAATGAACAACGTCAACTGTTTGCATTCGTTTTTCAGATACTTTCCGTTGATCACACCCGAAAAGTAAAACATCTTGGCACCATCGTAAATTTCGGTCCAGAACCGGTGCTTGAGCAATTTCTTGGTCTTGCGCAAATTCTTGGCCGTCTGGAATTGATCGAGATGCGTAAAGACTCCCATGACCTTTGGAAATCCGTGCGTCTGTAGAACGTTCAGAAACTCAAAGGTCTCCATCTCAAAGCCGAACTTGGCATCGACGCACAGCAAGACCAAGTCCGCGATCTTGGCGCAATCCAGCATGGCCGAGGTGTCGTCGCTGGGGCATTCCAGCAGGGTGATGCGTTTGTGCTTGGAGGTGACGACCGTGATGGGCCCCGTTACGGTAGTCAGGTTGTGGTTGGTGTACAATTTGACCAACGAACGAATCAGTGTCGATTTCCCGACGCCCTTGGGTCCCATCACTACGACCAGGGCCGGCGGGGATTCGTTGGGGTCGACCGAACGACGGTCGGTGAGCGGAACATACTCCTTTTTCTGAGATCGGTCGAGGTTTCGCTGGATTGTTCGCTGGGTTCTCCCGATGTTCGCAACCGAGAATGCTCGATGATTGTGGCGTTCCTTCCTGGTCCCTTCTTTCTTTGCCTTGTCGTCCTTCTTTCGCTCCTTGGCACCGCGGCCTTCCTTCTTTTGCTTGTGGCGGTGGTTTTCGATCAGATCGGCGCCCTCCATGATGACCACAACCAGGGAAGCAAAGACGACGCTCCTTTTCTATGCTGCAACTCCTGCCTTTGTCGGATTTGGAAAACCTCTATATTAATACTATTAGTCGACGTTGTCTGGTTTCGCGGTTTGGTCGTCGCTGTGGATATCGAACTTCGGTTTCGAGTTTTCGCGTTGTCAGTCAATCAACGAGTGAAACGAAAACGTTCCAAAACTCAAAACGGTGGTTGGTCGCCAATACCAAAAACAAGTGGAACAAACGGCCAGACTTGTTTTTCTTTCATAAAAACACTACTAGCTACCGGTAGTAGTACTAGTACTACTAACAATAATACTTCATAATACAAATTTTTCATTACATTCTGCTCTTGACCATGGCTCCTATGAATCGGTTGTAAGACACCCACTCCTTTTTACCATTGCGTCTTTTTTGTCGCTCCAAATGGTTTGGTTTATGCGAGAGCAAAGAGTACACTTTCTAACTAGTACTACTACTAGTGGTGCTTCGGACATAGTATGTGACGTACTAGTAGTACTAGTACTAGGCAGCAGCTACTACACTACAATTCCATGGGCCCATTACTGGGACTATTACTGTTTGGTCTTTACATGATTCTTTTTGACCCCTTTGCAGAAGTTTGAGACTCCTCTTTGTTATCACTGAAATATCAAATGCCATTGGTGGTTTTGAACTCCAGCAACACAAATATTGGATGGTTTGTGCTTTTTCTTGTAGAGTACTTGAAGGCCATTATTTGTGGTTGGTTCTGTTGTGCTTATTGCTACTCATCATTCCAAAACCTTTGGGTGGGCAGAGTAGCCTAATTGTACAGCTTAGCGCAGCCAAATCATCGGCCCAACCTAAGAAGAAGAGGAAACTGCTGTGCACTGCAAGAACATAATCATGCTGCAACATCATTGTGACAATGTACAACAAGAATGGTGTTCCAACAGGCACCAAAAGCAGTCCTCCAACAAGAAGGATAACAGAGCACTCCATGTCCTCCTGCATATTACATTCCATCATCCCCAGAAAAAGGGTACAGTAGCTAGTAGGACTACTACTAGTAGTAGTACTAGTAGGCAACTGGATGTCATGGAAGCAATGTTGTGCTGGTGGTTTGTGAACATGCTGGACATCATAATCATCCTCAATGCCCCCCCCCCCCCCCCCCCCCCCCCCCTCGAGTACTACTATGTGACGTAGTACTAGTAACTTTTGCGCCCAAGATGATACCAACAAGCAATGTGGATCATGCACCTGGTGGATGATTGGTACTACTACTACCGTTGTACTAGTACTACTAGTAGTTTGTTCTTGTTTCGTTGCCATCATTCACGGTCGTGTTGGTCTGTCTGTCCATGCACGCGTTGCGCGCGACGTTCTGTTGCTGAAAAAACCAGCATTGATTTTTTTTTTTCGAGTTTTTGGCACGTCCCTCCGCAAAGAATGATCATAACTCTCAACTCTCAACACACAACACACAAGAACTCACAACTCAAGACCGACAGAATTGTTGGAGGTTCAGTTCGATAGGATGGCAATGATTGTCACGGTATTTCGGAACTAATATTTCTTCTAAACTATCATCAATCGAAACCCCATTAGCAGAAGACGACGCGACGCAACAACAATGACGGAATCCATCTCCCCGGACATGGACGCCATACTCGACGACGTTCTCGACGAGCTCGACGACAGCGACAGCGACAACGGTGTTGAATCAACGGCACCAGCACCAGCATCAGCAACATCGATGAACGATGAAAAACGCGTCCCGTTTGGTCCTGTTCGGCCTCCCGTAGCCTCGGCTCCTGCTGAAGTCGCATCCAACAACCCAGAACCTTCGGCCGAGGAAGAACAACTACTGGCAGAATCCTTTTGTCGCATGTTCCAAGATTTGGCCGACGGAGCGGATCCGAACGGTTCCGGTAACGGAGCGGATCCGAACGCTATTGGAAACAGGCTGATGCAACAAATGCAATCCGAATTGAAGCAGGCAACCAGCGGAAACGACAACGACTTCTTTGACTTGGACGACAAGCAACTCCAAGAAACGATGAGTGCAATCCTGGGGGGAATGGGGGATCTCGCTGCTTCGAATCCGAAGTCAAATCCGAAGTCGAATCCGAACGCGACGGAAGCACCGGCTGCTTCGACTGCGACTGCGCCGCCGTCGCCCGTCACCACCGATTCCAACACTACGCATGCTCCGTCCAAACCTAGCACGACCGAGAAACAACCCGAGAGCACAACGAAAGGCCCCGTCAAGACGCCGACTACTACCGATACCGCATCCGCATCCGCTTCCGACGAAGAAAAACTGCTACAGGGACTTTTTCGGGGCTTGATGGCCGCCACCGATGGTGCCGGGGACAACGACAATCCTTCCGAACACGAGGACGTTCCCAATCTCGACGACTTGTTTGCGGGTTTGGGCGGTGGTGACTCGGGGGATGCGGACACGGACAACTTTCTGGACGGCATAATGGAACAATTGCTGTCCAAGGAATTGATGTACGAGCCCATGAAACAGGTGGCCGAGAAATTTCCCTCCTGGCTCGAACGCAACCAAAAATTTCTCACCCCGGAAGAATGGGATCAGCGAAATCGCCAGCACGAATGCTTCCAGCGATTGGTCCGGGCCTACGAAGAAGAAACTGACGACGACGACGACGACGACGATAACACCAAGCGCCGACAAACGCAGCGGCTCCTGGAACTGATGCAACAAGTCCAGGAATACGGGCAACCCCCAGTCGAAATCATAAACGAGATAGCCCCGGGATTGGAACTGGACGACGAGGGGCTCCCGAAAATGAACCTGCCCGGCGGCGCGATGCCCCCATTCATGGGTATGGGCAATGGGAATCCCGGGGAAGAAGAATGCCGGATAATGTAGTAGTAGACCAGACATATCGTGCGGGTTGTATGCTAATTATCCGGAGTTCAAAGCACATAGTGTACTCAAAATGTGTAGTTCGTGAAGGTTTTCTTGCAGTCTACCGTTGAGTGCATCCATACAATAATAATCTTAGCGCCCGAATCGGACGAGCTGCCGACAAATAAACTGTCGTTTGCACCTTCTGACTCAAACTCTACAATCTCTACGTGTATTGCAGTATGTACAGTATTCATTTATGTATTTGTTACGCCTTTGCAACTCGCAGTTTCCAGAGGTCGTCCAACCGCTTCGGAGCCGCGTCGTCTCCCGACAAACCACCAAACACAAAGAGTGTTCCCCCGTTGTCGTCCAAGGAAACCGCTCCGTCGGACCATCCGCGGGTCTCGGGACCCTCCGAATCATCCTGCTGCGGAATAGTGGTCAGGTAGTTTCCGGTGGTTTCGTCCAGAAGCACCACGTCGTTTTCGAATCCTCCCGCTCCTTCGTGACCCTTGGCGGACGGATCGACCTCTCCGCCAAAAACCACCGAGACACCCGCACCGGGAAACGATCCACCGATGCATACGCTACGGGGCCGCATGTCCGCCAGGTTCTCCCCGAGGGGCTCTTCGGCCCACCGACCCTTTACGACATCGAAGACCTGCCCGTCGTTGGATTCTTCCCCGATGAAACCCGCTATGACACCCAACGAATTGCCGGAATCCAACGGAACAAACGTTGCTCCACCCCTGCCCTTCAGGTGCTGTGATTTGCCCAAGTTTTGCCAGGTTTGTTTCGTGAGGTCGAATCGGTGGATGTCGTTGAGTCGACCGCTACAACCGCAGCCTCCAAAGACATACAGGCTGTCACCGATGCAAAGCATCTTGTGAAAGGATCTAGCCTCCGGAACATCGTCTCCCTCGTCTGCGTTGGGAATCACCTCGGACCATTTCTCGCTCCCGGGCTCTCCGGAGCAGTCCAATTTCCAGAGATCGTTCATGGCCTGCTCTTGCATCTGAATTCCGGCTCGACCCCCAAAAGCGTAAACGGTGGAGGATTTCTTGTGAAGAGCCTGCGCATGAGCAACACGCAGTGGGGGAGGATCACAGGAAATTGCACGCCATTGACCCTCGGCCGTATTTTCGCTAAAGTCACACGCCCATGTGGCGTCCTGGGCTCCCAAGGGCGTCCGGGCGATGTGTTCTCCTCCGTAAATGATCAAGCGAGACGCGGATTCGATCCAGCTGACTCCATGGGAACTTCTACTGCATGGTTTACCAATTGGATGCTTGGGGTCGATCTTGGGAAGAATCTTGGTCCATTTGAGCGTTGGTGTCATCGCAATACTACTGGTAGATATGATTGATACAGTAGAATTCTGATTTGCACAGCGGTTGATACTGGTATGCCGAGATTTACCGTACGGTATCTTTCTGCGGAGAAATAATATTACTCAAATACGGTATTTCTTGATCGTTTTTGATTTTTACCTATCGGTTCGTACTCGTACCGCATGCAAAATGTATGAAACGGTTTTCGGAAGCGTGCTGTATTATTACCGGTACTACCTAAATGTAATCTTACGATTCATTCCGTCGAACAATCGAACCAGAACTTAGTGAGGAAAAATAATTATGTCCTACCTACCGTACGAGTTCGTACAGTATTCTTTTCAGTAGGGGGGGGTAATGAGAAAAGATTCATCAATTTGATTCAAGAATCATTCGGTCAATCAAGTATGACACCGGTATGTACCGGTAATTACGTAACCGAGCGTACAGTAAAAGAGAACACATACGGTACGTAGAGCAGATCGTGGGATAAGAAAATGCAACACAGGGCGTCAGAACATTTTCGAACCATTACGCTCGACGAAATTTCACATCACTTAGGCATGTTCCTACGACTCGGTTCGGCTCGGTTCGGCTCACCTCACTTGGCACATTCAACACCTTTACTCGGAATTCTTGGCCGGATGCATGGGAGACTATAAATTTTCACCCAACAGGTTCACATGATAGGGGTGACGAATCGATCAACAATGTGAACAATCTTCACTCTGGCCTTCGTTTCGCTCTTTCATCTTTGAAAGATGCCTGAAACCTAACAGATGGTATCGAATGGTCTAGTAATTTGCCGTGGAACAAGAAGAAATGGTATGTTCAAATGAAATTTGCAGTTGCTTATTTCATAGGTGATACTCCCCAGCATGACCAACTTTGTGGACATTATCAAACAACCAATACAAAGATGATCTGTAGGCATTGCAATTGTCCAAGGGCACTTGGTAATAACGCCCATGTGAATGTTCTGAAGGTTCCTCTTTCAATTAAAAGTGGGAACATGCAGGTGTCTAAGGACAAAAATGGGGAAGAGTATCAATCCGTCCGGCTATGGCAGATGACTGATTTTACCAATGGTGGAGGAAGGAGTGAATGCTGAACAGTATTTCAAGAATGTCTCCCACCACCGTGTACATAACAGTAACACCTTTCTATGATCTTGATTTTGGAGAAAACCCACATAATATTCATTTAGCGTCACCAGGAGAGAGACTCCATATGCACCAACTTGGTTGCGCAAAGTGAGCAGTGAAGATGTTCTGTGAGGAACTTTTAGGAAATAACACGCGGCTACTTGGTGACATGGACAGGATAGTAGCCAGTTACTAGGGTGCTGCTGTTCAGAGGCAATCCGATCACGACTTTCGGCAAACCAATTTTTCAGAATCAATACATACAGCAAAGAAGGAGGGGAACCAGTACATTGACATGCTTTACATTCAGATGCTCGCACTTTTGTCTGCTGAAGGTTGTCAATTGTTGTTGTCACAAAGAACGTCAACCGATCTTGAGAACAGGAGCTGAAAGTGTGAGGAAGAAATAGATGGATGTATTTATGCCATTGAGTTGTTGGTGGGTATGGAAGCGTTCCTCAAATACCCTGGAGCGATTGACCAGGTTTTCAAAGAAGACAACAGGGGTGTTTCAAATCTCAACAAGATGGTTATTCATTTCATCAACTGTATAAAGAACAATCTACAATGAAGTAAGGGAGAGGGGAACAATCTGGTGAAGAATCACATGTATTTCCATTTATCACAGTACATGCGATTATTTGGTCCTCCAACTGTATGGGACTCTGCAGCAAGTGAGAGCAACCATGAAACTGAAGTGAAGGCTCCCGTGAAGAGAACCCAACAAATCAAATCCACACTAATCAAGCAAACCTGCAAGCGATTAATGGAGTACCGTACTATTGATTGACTTGACCGTGAATTTGATCTGTTTCATCATAAATTGTTTACATGACCAAATCATCCTACAGAGGGTGGTCTGTCAGCTGGGTTGAAGTTTTTTATTTGTGTTATGGATGGTTTGCCTTACATGAAGTGGGACAAAAAGAAAAACGCAAGTGTACCCTGGTTTCCATTGGATGTTCTCAAATTTTGTTGCGGTGTGGTCCTTCTGGTTGCGGGCACCAGCACGCTTCGTGGATCCACAGAGCACAAGAGGTATGGCAATTGTTGTTTGATGAGGTTACTTTTTCATGCAGAGGTTACTTTTTCACGCACATCCATTGTTTCAGTCTGATTCTGGACAATTGTCAAACATATGGTACAACTGGGAAAATTTTCAACTCGACCTCCTGGACGGACATGGATTGCAAGTTTATCCATGTCAGATTCTGTGCCTGCTTCATCTTGAAGGCCTTTTCCCCTGGAAGCTCCATCAATGGGTTTGAATTAGTACACAATGGTTCCTAAGCTGTTGCTTGTGGCTTTGTTTCTGTTGACCCAATATTGAGCAAGAGGGAGAAAGGGAAAAGATGCCGCCATGCATTGGTGAAGCAAGGGGAGTTGCAAAACAAATTATATTTGTTTGACGGCAATGCCATTGAGTCTGAAGTTGCCGTGGTCAGAAACCTTGGTAGGAAAGATCACTACCTTGTCCTTGGAAACTGGGAACAATGGTTGCTTAATATCTGCGACACAATGGCTGGGTTGGAAAAAAGACATCGAATCAATAGTGAAAGCTGGCAAAACCAGTAGTGATTTGTAATCCTTCCTGGAACGGCGTTGCAGGTAAGTGAAGGTAATGATTCTATTTTTTAATTGGTGGATTGAAAGTTCCGTAAAAAACTTTCTCTATTGGTGCAACCCCAACACAATTGATTTTAACATGGTTGATGGTTGCTCCATTTTTGTTTAATCCCGGAACGGTGTATTAGAATTATGTTTTTCAGTACTGTACAATTGTGATGATTTCAATTGGTGGAAGTTTGGTCAGATTCTGGTCTGTTGTTTGGAACTTTCTTTTGAAATAAGCACAATGTCTGGAACGGCTTTGCAGGGTTAAGTGTCTGCAACGGCGTTGCAGATTTAATTATCTGGAACAAAAAATAAGCACAATGTCTGGAATGGTGTTGCAGGGTTAAGTGTCTGGAACGGCAATGCACATTGAATTGTCTGGAACAAAAAATAAGCACAATGTCTGGAGCGGCATGGTAGGATTAAGTGTCTGGAATGGCGTTGCAGATTGAATTGTCTGGAACAAAAAATAAGCACAATGTCTGGAACGGCGTTGCAGGATTAAGTGTCTGCAATGGTATTGCAGATTGAATTCCCTGGGACAGAAAAATAAGTGTTGGTTCTATACTTTTTTTCAACCTTTCTTCACAATTACATACCACGTAGTCATTATCCACCAATTAGTCAACCAAATTGTCATCAGACAGGCACCATTCCCTGGATGGAAATGTACACATCAGTTAATGTGCTTTTTTACTGGCTGCGCCAGCTGGCACCATGGTTTTGCTGGAAAACTATGTCCATTCATTTCCATTTTTTGTTGTTCTTTCGAGTCTGTTTTAAGTCCGATGCCAATTGTGTCATATCAGTGTATATCTGCCTTCCTGTTCAGTGTGGGATAACCACATAGAAGGTAGCACAGAATGCTGATACTCAGACCCCCAATGTGGTTTGTGGCATAAGTGTCACCTTTCTCATGGTCCGGGAATGATTTGTAGTGGACGTAGTCCAGTGCAATCGCTGCAGCTTTGGCTTCCTCAAATCTTCCTTTTCTGCTGTTTAGCATTGTTCTTACAATATTTGTCAGCTTGCATCTATCCAGGATTGTGAGTACAAAATGTCCATTTCTGTTGTATCCCTTTATCGTTCTGGAAAAATACGCCGACGCGCGTACAATCTTTTTTTGAATTTTTTTTTTTGGTACCTGATGACACGATCGTCGTCCGAGTTCTTTCAAGGTCTATCACTCATACTAGTGTGAAATAACACAGAGAAGGGGGTTTTATTACTTAAGTTGGGTATTTTTGGCTAATTTTGGCAGAAATCAGCCAATTTTCATACATTGGGTCCATTGTGTTTTGCAATTTTTTGAGTTCTTGCCATCGTTGTCGCCCCCACCTAGAAAACACCAAAGACTCCAACAAAATCCCACGCCCTTTCCACACAAATTGAAAGGAGTGGTGAATTTGAAGTAATAGTTGCTGTTGTCGAGGTCAAGGTTTTGTTTGCAATCTGTGCCTCGCACAGCAACAAGAACAAGAACAAGAACAAGAACGACGACGACAATGATAATCCTGATTTTTGTTTGCAATCCGCGTCTTCTTTGCCATCCGCCCCGGCCTAGAAAACACCAAAGACTCCGACAAAATCCCACGTCATTTCCACACAAATAGAAAGGAGCGGTGAATTTGAAGCAATACTTGCTGTCGTCGAGGTCAAGGTTCTTGCAATTGAATCGTGATTTTTGTTTGCAATCCGTGTCTTCGTCGTTGTCCGCCCCAGCCGGCAGCTACTTCTCCTTCTTTTGTCTCTTTGCTTCCTGTTCATCATAGTTGTTCTTCAGCATCACCTTCTGTGATAATAGATCAGCAGACCGGTGGAAAGGACCATAGCAATCAAGACACAAATGGACATTGCAACAAGTAGCACACTTCAACAGCAGCCCATCCTTTCTAAGTCCAAGCCATTTATGCATAGCACACTGTGTCTGCTTCTTCACCTTGAAAGGAAAGTGGTCTAAGTTCCTCTGCAATCTACATCCCAAAGCCCCTCCATCTATGAGTGTCGAGTCATTCACCCTAGCAGACTTTTGACTGGTGGTGTTGTCATTGCTTGTTGATGTTGCTGCTGTTGTTGTTGTTGTTGTTGTTGTTGTCAATGGAGATACATCAAACTGATCAGCAGTGGAGGAGATAAAGAACATTTGGGCTTCTGGTTCCACTTCAACTGTTTCAGGATCTACCCAGTACTCGCCAATAGCTCTTCTGAAGTTGTACTGAGCTTTATAACAGGGGTTCTTAACACCTTCTTGTTCGCACACACTCAAGTACAGCTTGTAGGCATTTGTAAGGAGCACTCCAATAGCCCAAAACATAACAGACCACCACCACTTTCGATTCCGGACCCACCTATCCAGCCTGTACACTCCTCTAATCTGATCAGTAATATCGACGTCTCCCATTTTGTTATTGTAGGTGTCAAGTTGGTTCAATTGTAAGAATTTCATCTTTTCTTTCTTATCGGTCTCCACGTTGTAGATAATCTTCTCCTTCTCCACCCATTGAATCACACTAGTAACCATACTCAAATCGCAAACAGGCTTGGTATCATACACACTGGAAGCAATGAGAAATGCACACTCTGGATCACCTTCAAGGACAGCAGCTTTCACAGTTCTGCACACTGCCCGCTGAGCGCGTATGTTCTTCAGCTCTTGTTGGAAAACACAGTCAGGGATACCACAATTTGCTTTGCGCGTTACTCCATGACACAGGACTCGTTTTGAATGCCTAAAGGCAGCCTTGCAGAACATAACTGAGTAGAGGTTGTCCATTCCAACATGATGATGCTCATCCTTGAGGGAATCAAACAGCCACATGGTACGCAAATGAAGAGGTGAAAGCCCCATGTCAAGATACTTTTTTGGAGCTGGATCATTCCTCATGTAGACTTGATAGCAATATCTGTTGTCACAGAGCGCATCAGCTTGGAAGCCATCACCCTCCCTCTTATATGTGATTTGACGTTTATCAATGTGTTGACCCTTAAAGCGCATAGTCATTCCATCCACTGCAATGCTTCGGGATAGCATCCAAGCGGGCGGGCACTGCAAATTCATCCACTTAATCAACGGGCATATCTTCCAGTTTGGATACTTCTTCCTTGGAGGAGTAGGGACACAAGGATCTTGGCAGGCAAGGAATGACTTGAAGTGCTTGTGTCTCTTCATTGGATTGCCCACTCTGTTTGCATCAGTGATGCTATCACCTTGGCGCCTTGGCTTTGTGAAGGCGTTGTGATAATAATATACGTATTTAAGTAACTTTAACCACTGAAGGTGGATCTAAACTACTCAGTCTGTATCCAGACTTTAACGTCGCCTCAATCAAAGAGAGTTTAAGCCCCAAGTTGTAGAACGACAAATTTGTCAAACGAATCCTGAAAGCAAGCAGGGAGAGTACAAGTGAAAACTGTTGAAGGATACCGGTAGCATAATCCGAACTGGGAGCAGCTACCAACAAACAGGCAGGAGGAAGGGTAAAATACTGGGAGCCGCAGGGTGGGCAGAGGTGGGTAACTGGGGGAAGAACTAGGAAGGGCACCGGGTGGAGCACCCTGGGTGCGGAAGGTGGTGATACAGTGGGAGCAGCGCTGGGGACAGTGCCAGGAACCACACTGGATGCAGCACAAGGAGCAGCACTGGTGGGTGCAGAACCGGGTCATACACTGGGGGAAGCACTGGGGTGCAGAAGATGGGGATATATTGGAAGCAGCGCCAGAAGCCAAACTTGATGCAGCTTGTACCTGGTGAGAAACTGGAATCAGCGAGGGGTGCAGAACCTGGTGAGACACTGGGAGCAGTACTTGGTGAAACACTGTAGCGATGTGGGCTGCAGTGGGGGAGACACTGGGAAAAGTACTGGGGAAAGCGCTGGGTGAAAAGTTTGGCCCATCCATTAGGATCCATTCAGCCAAGCCCTCATCAAGGCAGCCTCCTGGCGATACGGCTGCTGGGAAGGGAGAGGGACTGCATAGTGTCTCCTGGCAAGCTGGATGGTCGCAAGCCATTGACGCTTGGCAGTAAGAGTGTAACCACGGAGCACTTGGAGGGGGATCTGGAGGAGGGAGTGAGATGGAGGCAGTGCACCGGCGAAGCCAATGGCCAATTCAGATGAGATGGAAGCATTGAGAGATTGGTGTTGTTCTGACTCAAGCAACCCTCCAGTGCCATGGAGCCGTTGGTTTCGGTACGTCCAGAGATCCCAACAAGTGAGGAAAAATTGATGAATCACTACAGTGGCCCATCTACGAGGAGAACGCTTACTACCAATTGAAGAATAATAGTCAGCCTGAATCTGATGCCAGAGGGGTGTCCACCTCCCAAGGAACCAGTTGTGCCAGCCAATCCGACGCTGAGCCCTTATAGCAGATGCAATATCAGGGGAGTATGAGGAAGGGTGGATACGCCTACCTTGACGGACCCTAGTGGTAACATCCACAATGGCAAGAGCCAGTGAAGGGTCTGTAAGCTCAGAAGTAAGGCGCTGTTGCAAAGGGCCCCGAAAGGAAGACAAGCAGTGCTGGACAGCCCCGGGGTCGGCACATGAAAGAACATGGGAAACCTTTTCCTCATCTTGGGCACACAGAGGGCATCGGGAGTGATCCTGGTGCTGGTAATGAAGGAGCTGATTGCCCACACCAATACAACCAGAAGCAAATTTGACAAACCACCGCTGCATACCAGGAGGGAGGCGCTTGAAAGCAGAGTGATGGGCACACCAATGGATAGAATCGGAGACTTGTGGTGGAATGGAGATGTCGTGGTGAGTTTGCCAATAGTGAAGAAGTGGGGGACCTGAAATAAGAATGTGCAAGGCATCTCTGTCAAAGCGAGAGCATTTGAGACCCTTCTGTGAGAGAGCCCAGGGCTCAAACACAAGTTGGGGATAGTGGTAAGGAGAAGAACGATTCATGGATAGAAATGCCTTGGCCATGCCATCAACTTGATGATTGCGAAGCGCCCACCAGTCAAGAGAAAGACCCTCTTGATGACCCTGAACCCACTTGAAGGTGACAGTGATGGGAAGAGCAGAGAGCATATTGCGAATGGCATAGACATAGTCAAAAGATTTCTGAGAGATAGACAAGGGCCAGGTGCCCTGAGCCTGTTGAAGAGCCCTATCCCCATCAAGGGCAATGGTGAGTGAGCCGGAGGTTACATCATATAGGTCCACCAGAGCCATACAGCAGGTGAGGACACCAATGATGCCAGCCAATTCACTGCGGTAGGAAGACTGATCTTCAGGGGAGCCACTGACAAGGTTAGATCCAGTGAGGAACAAGGAGGGAGACTTGGTGGAGGTGTTGGGGGAAAGGATGAAGGAAGATGTACCACGGAGGAGAACGGGATCATAAGAGCCGTCACAGACAGCGCTGGCAGAGCCACGCAGAATGGCATCGGTAAGAGCCTGGCATCCATCCTGGGGAAGGGAGTATTGATGGAGAAGGACTCGGGGAGAAGCGCAGAGAGCATCAAATGCATCCTCTGGGGTGGCAGGAAGACACTGAAAAGGATCATAGGTCAAGGGGTCCTCGTCTGGTGGATGAGAGATAAAGGAGGATTGACCGACAATCCGGAACACATTCCCACGGGAAAGGAGGGATACAATAGTGTCTGCACTGGTAGGTTTAGCACAAAGGATGGTAGTGTTAAAGCTATAACGACCTCTGCCTTGCGAAGATCCGACCCTCCAACCAGTAGGGCATTTGGAGAAGAGCCGGTCAGTAGAACGGCACAAAAACCAGGGCCAAACAGAGGAGGACTCGGTTGACAGCCAATGCCCCAGGTGAAAGGAGGGGTGGAAAGCTCGGTCCGAAGGCAAAGCCAACGGGGGTAAGAAGGATTGCCGAAGGGCACGTTGCCAGAGCTGAAGGGCGGGAAGATGCCACGGAGGGGGGCAACGAGGCCAGTCAAGGTGAGCGCGAAGATGGTTGGAGGACTGCAGCTGGAAGGCCATAGGAGAAAGCCGTGTGCCATCTGCAGTGCAGATATCAGCAAGGGAGATAGCCTGGAGAGACATCCTGATGAGATTCAGAAGAGACAGGTCAGCGCCCCGAAAACCAGCAGTGACAAAAGCTTGCATGAGGTAGCAGTCATTCACTCTAAGCAGAGGAAGTGTAGGAAAGTCTTCCACCATACTCACAGGGTGCATAGAAAAGAAATGCCACACATGCTTATACCAGCAAGGAGTGATATAAGAGGCATAGGGCTGATAGGGGGTAATACCGAGATGGAAAGGGATCCCGAGTTCAAGCCGAAATGCTTCAGCGGTAAGCCTAAGAATATGGCCTGTCTGGGAGCCACGTACAGATTCCTGAAGCAGGGTAGCAATGTGGCTGAATTCCTGGAGAAGGAAAGGGTGAATGAAACCAAAGCCTTGATACAAAGATGGACCATAGAAAACCTTTCGAGGAAAGTTGCGAGACATGCCGGCCTTATTGAGCACTGGAACCAGAGTTGGTTGAAGAATGCGGGTCCAGGTAGAAGCGCTGAGCTGAGTGACGGGCATGGGGTATTCAAAAGACTTCATAAATGAGTACCTGAAGGTGTAGAGGGAGGTGTTCTTCTCGCACTTGGAGGACCTCATTTGAGATCCAAAGGACTGGGACTGGGTCTGCAGGTGATCAACTTGAGCTTCCTCATTGCCGTCCATAGAAATGTAGACACCCAGAGTCTTGTCCGCGTGGTCAACCTCAAAACGGTCAAGAGGTGATTGGGCACCAGATTTGTCAGTGATGGTGAAAACACCGGGCATTTCATCAACAGAACGATAGTCCCAACCAGAACCAGTCCACTTGAAATCTATCAAGTAGCAGAAGGATTTAGCAGGTTCAATAGCGCCGCCAGTAGCAATGAGACCACCAGCCCAGCGGTCTAAAGCGGCCTGAAAATCAACAGCCAAAGCCTCACCAGAGGTAGTAGAGGAGGAACCGGCACAAAAAAGGTCAGTATCATCCACAAAAGCAAATCCAACCAAGGAGACCAGCTGAAGGGATAGGGAGGTGAGGAGATGAACCCCATGGCCTGCGTTCTGCATCATCCGGAAAAGGATGGTAGAAACCAGAGCCCACAGAGTTGGGCCGAGCCCGTTGCCTTGCCCAATCCCACTGAGAGGAATAGATTCATCACCATACATAGGACCGGACCGGCCAAATCCAGTTTTAATGTGATGGGTAGCACGCTGGAGAGTGGAGAGTAAAACCTCGCAAACGTGAGCCGGAATCCCAAAGCTTTGGAGGGTGAGACTTGCAATGGGATGGGAGATTCGGTCATAGCAGCCCTTGGCATCGTTCATGGCTACCGCCCCCGAGCGGCGCTTTTGGCGGAGGACATCACAAATGAGCTTCTTGTTGAGACAAGTGTTGATGGCTTTGTGATGCTTCCGGCTGCCATGTTGGTCAACTGCCACCGCGTTGGCCTGTTCAGCATGAGCTAGAATGCGTTTACCGATCATCTTGTTGTTGATCTGGAACTCTGGAGACATCAGTTGGATAAGTCTCATCTTGTCAACACGGTATTCACCAGGTTTCTTGAAAATTTCAACGTCGGTGATAACCTGCCAAGCAGAGGGCGAGAAGCCAGCAAGCAGAGGAGCAGTCCGCATCAGAGTATCAAAGGAATTCAGCTGAGTGTCCAAGGCAAAAGATTTATGGTGGGCAAAACTGAGGCAAGAAGGCTCACCAGCAGTGCGTTCCTTCTGGCATTTCCAGGCAGCAGCATTGTCAGCAGGGCTAACAGAATAGTCAAAGGGAGCCAAAGACTTAATAGCAGCAGGCACTTGAAGGCAAGTAAGAAATTCAGTCAGGTACTGGTCAGTTCCGGGAGGAGGGACGTAAGTGCCGGCAAGGACATCAGCTGAGGAAGGTCCAGTTCCCAAGTAGCCGAAGGCCTGAATGAATGAGGGAGACATGGAGGGAGTGTCTAGGCATTGTTGTTGACGGCAGACATTGGAGGCAGCCATGGCTGGCACCATGGCAGATTGAGACTCTAAGACTTGTTCAGTGCCATTGGAGCTGACAGCAACCGCTTTCAGAACAGCAGGCTTTGAGAGGCGGCCACGGATAGCGCGAGCAGCGAGCCCTAGATCCCGTTGGAGCCGTTCACGGCGCATGCGTGCCCGAATCTGAGAGGCGCTCTGGTTATAGGGCTTGCCTTCAGTAAGAAGGGCGTCCACCAAGCCTTGGTTGAAGGAGTCACGCCACGAAGGAGCCAGGGCTTTTACAGCACGGTATTGCTTGTAGGCTTGCTTCAAGTGAAGGACAGCCGTGGCAAGATCACAGTGTTCACCCTTGTATAAGGAAAGTTTACATGCCAGGCGCTTCACCTTGGTGTGACTGGTGGAGACACCTTGACGAAGCTGCACAATCCGCCTCCAAAAATCGATGGTGTCACGGTAAACCTGGAGCTTGGGGGACCACGGAATCATGCCGGTGCGAAGCCGGCAAAGATGTTGTTCAACAGACAGCCGGATGGAGGCAGAGGTAGCATGGAGGACATCATAGGTAGTGATGAGAGTATTGCGCACAGTGGTATCACCAGATAAATACAGTGCCACTAGGTGCTCTAGCTTAGTCTGAAGGGGGACCACACCAGCAGTAGCAAAGGCATGTTTGACCCGCTTGAGATAGCGCTGCCGAAGGTGAGGGTGGGAAGATTTCAGGCGAGGAAGAGAGGATCGCACAGGAGGTGGAAGATATTTGCCCAAGATACTGCCATTACACACTTCGATCCAGAGCAAGCGATGGTCAGAAGCCATGCCGTGCTCACCATCAAAAGCACAGTAACCAGCTCGGATGACATCAACATGCTCAGTAGTCCAAAGGGCATCAATGGGAGTCCTGGTAGTATTTCGATTGTGGGTGGCAGGTGGGGAACGTGAAGGGTGGGTAGTTAAGATGGCATCCTTGAAGCCGAGTGCTGTGAGCTCAGAGGAGAGACCGTCAGAACGGACATCAGAATTATGGTCGATCCCTAAGACAACGGAGTCACCTGCCTCTAGGCAAGCCTGAAGGGCAGCTGTGAGGTCACGTCGAAAGAGAATGCGTGGGTTGGGACAGCATAGATCCTCTTCAGCCTGGAAGTAGCGACAGTGTTGGTTCCAAACAGAGCCAAGGTCCCTGTCATTTTCTACAGGGCAGTAGGCTGAAAAGATGGTCACCGTAGCTTGAGCCCTCCCCTGAAACCGAACAAAAGTCCACCGGCCAAGCCCCGAAGGATCAGCACCGTGGGCAAGCTTGTGAGAATGAAAGAGCCGGTCAATAGTAAACCCCGTACCACCAGGGAGGCGCCACGTGCCAGAGGATGCCTCATGCTGGTTGCTAGCAAGGAAGGTGAAGCTGGAAGGGTAGGCCTGTTTGATGCGAGAGTGAAAGAGATCACAAAGGGGGAGCTGGGGTTCGTTCAGACAATGCTCTGCGTAGAGAGCAACCCCAGCTTTACTTTGAGCAACACGCCGAGAGTTGTGACGGGAACGAGACATGAAGGCGGACTTCCGCTGGGGACCAATATTTTGGAAGGTGATGAGGGTAGAGTTTGAGGACGGAGACTGGGGAAAGGGATGGCCAAAAGCATCAGAATCTTTATTCACAAGGATGTCCCCATGAAGATTGGATTGGGCGAGACGGGAAGCAAGAGAAGGCAAGGGATGGGAAGAAGGACTGGAGGGATCCAGGTGGGGATGAGAGTTGGAGGGCATCCCACAGTGCCCTGAAGGAGACATACTAACCATGATCCGACGCATACCGTGTCTGTCGCACGGAAGAGGAAGCGTGTGAGGCATAGGTGTGGAATACCGAAGGCCACAGCAGGTGCAGCGCTGGGAGGAACGCTGGGTGCATATCAGGGTGAAACACTGGGAGCGCCAGTTGATGCAGCGCTAGGTGGAACACTGGAGGCAATCCTGGGGGAAGCACTGGGAGGCAAGCCAAATGCATGGCAGGAGGAAGCACTGGGAGTGGCGCCTGGTGCAGTACTGGGAGGAACAACGGATGCACAACAGGGGGAGACACGAGGAGCACCAGTTGATGCAGCACGAGGTAGAGCACGGGAGGCAATCCTGGGGGCAGCACTGGAAAGCAAGTCAAATGCATGGCAGGAGGAAGCACTGGGAGTGGCGCCTGGCGCAGCGCTGGGCAGAGCACTGGGTGCATACCAGAGTGGAACACTGGGAGCACCAGTTGAGGCAGCGCTAGGTGGAGCACTGAAGGCAATCCTGGGGGAAGCACTGGAAAGCAAGCCAAACGCATGGCAGGAGGAAGCACTGGGAGTGGCACTTGGTGCAGTTCTCGGAGTAACACTGTCAGCCGAGCAGGGTGAAACACTGGGAGCACCAGTTGATGCAGCACGAGGTGGAGCACTGGAGGCAATCCTGGGGGAAGCACTGGAAAGCTAGCCAAATGCATGGCAGCAGGAAGCACGGGGAGTGGCGCCTGGCGCAGCGCTGGGAGGAACGCTGGGTGCATATCAGGGTGAAACACTGGGAGCACCAGTTGATGCAGCACTAGGTGGAGCACCGGAGGCAATCCGGAGGGAAGCACGGGAAAGCAAGGCAAATGCATGGCAGGAGAAAGCACTGGGAGTGGCGCCTGGTGCAGTTCTGGGGGGAACACTGGCGGCAGAGCAGGGTGAAACATTGGGAGCACCAGTTGATGCAGCACTAGGTGGAACACTGAAGGCGGCCCTAGATGAAGCACTGGAATGCAAGTCAAATGCATGGCAGGAGGAAGCACTGGGAGTGGCCCCTGGTGCAGTTCTGGGAGTAACACTGTCGGCAGAGCAGGGTGAAACACTGGGAGCACCAGTTGATGCAGCACTAGGTGGAGCACTGGAGGCAATCCTGAAGGAAGCACTGGAAAGCAAGTCAGATGTATGGCAGGAGGAAGCACTGGGAGTGGCGCCTGGTGCAGTTCTGGGGGTAGCACTGTCGGCAGAGCAGGGTGAAACATTGGGAGCACCAGTTGATGCAACACTAGGTGGAGCGCTGGAGGCAATCCTGAAGGAAGCACTGGAAAGCAAGTCAGATGCATGGCAGGAGGAAGCACTGGGAGTGGCGCCTGGTGCAGTTCTGGGAGTAGCACTGTCGGCAGAGCAGGATGAAGCACTGGGAGCACCAGTTGATGCAGCATTAGGTGGAGCACTGGAAGCAATCCGGAGGGAAGCACTGGAAAGCAAGTCAAATGCATGGCAGAAGGATGCACTGGGAGTGGCGCCTGGTGCAGGTCTGGGAGTAACACTGTCGGCAGAGCAGGGGGAAACACTGGGAGCACCAGTTGATGCAGCACTAGGTGGAGCACTGGAGGCAATCCTGAGGGAAGCACTGGAAAGCAAGGCAAATGCATGGCAGAAGGAAGCACTGGGAGTGGCGCCTGGTGCAGTTCTGGGAGTAGCACTGTCGGCAGAGCAGGGTAAAACACTGGGAGCACCAGTTGATGCAGCACTAGGTGGAACACTGAAGGCGACCCTAGATGAAGCACTGGAAAGCATGTCAGATGCATGGCAGGAGGAAGCACTGGGAGTGGCGCCTGGTGCAATTCTGGGAGTAACACTGTTGGCAGAGCAGGGTGAAACACTGGGAGCACCAGTTGAGGCAGCGCTAGGTGGAGCGCTGGAGGCAATCCTGGGGGAAGAACTGGGAAGCGAGCCAAATGCATGGCAGGAGGAAGCACTGGGAGTGGCGCCTGGTGCAGCGCTGGGAGGAACACTGGGTGCATAGCATGGTGAAACACTGGGAGCACCAGTTGAGGCAGCGCTAGGTGGAGCACGGAAGGCGACCCTAGATGAAGCACTGGAAAGCAAGTCAAATGCAAGGCAGGAGGAAGCACTGGGAGGGGCGCCTGGCGCAGCGCTGGGAGAAACACTGGATGCATATCAGGGTGAAACACTGGGAGCACCCGTTGATGCAGCACTAGGGGGAGCACTGGAGGCAATCCTGAGGGAAGCACTGGAAAGCAAGTCAAATGCATGGCAGAAGGAAGCACTGGGAGTGGCGCCTGGTGCAGTGCCGGGAGTAGCACTGTCGGCAGAGCAGGATGAAACATTTGGAGCACCAGGTGATGCAGCACTAGGTGGAACACTGAAGGCGGCCCTAGATGAAGCATTGGAACGCAAGTCAAATGCATGGCAGGAGGAAGCACTGGGAGTGGCGCCTGGTGCAGTTCTTGGAGTAACACTGTCGGCAGAGCAGGGTGAAACACTGGGAGCACCAGTTGAGGCAGCGCGAGGGGGAGCACTGGAGGCAATCCTGGGGGAAGCACTGGGAAGCAGGTCAGATGCATGGCAGGAGGAAGCACTGGGAGGGGCGCCTGGTGCAGCGCTGGGAGAAACACTGTTGGCAGAGCAGGGTGAAACACTGGGAGCACCAGTTGAGGCAGCGCTAGGTGAAGCACTGGAGGCAATCCTGGGGGAGGTACTGGAAAGCAAGTCAGATGCATGGCAGGAGGAAGCACTGGGAGTGGCGCCTGGTGCAGTTCTGGGAGTAGCACTGTCGGCAGAGCAGGGTGAAACATTGGGAGCACCAGTTGATGCAACACTAGGTGGAGCACTGGAGGCAATCCTGGGGGAGGCACTGGAAAGCAAGGCAGATGCATGGCAGGAGGAAGCACTGGGAGTGGCGCCTGGCGCAGCACTGGGAGGAACACTGGATGCATATCAGGGTGAAACACTGGGAGCACCCGTTGATGCAGCACTAGGTGGAACACTGAAGGCGACCCTAGATGAAGCACTGGAAAGTAAGTCAGATGCATGGCAGGAGGAAGCACTGGGAGTGGCGCCTGGCTCAGCGCTGGGAGAAGCACGGGGTGCATATCAGGATGAAACACTGGGAGCACCAGTTGATGCAGCACTAGGTAGAGCACTGGAAGCAATCCTGGGGGGAGCACTGGAAAGCAAGTCAGATGCATGGCAGGAGGAAGCACTGGGAGTGGCGCCTGGTGCAGTTCTGGGAGTAACACTGTCGGCAGAGCAGGGGGAAACACTGGGAGCACCAGTTGATGCAGCACTAGGTGGAGCACTGGAGGCAATCCTGAGGGAAGCACTGGAAAGCAAGTCAAATGCATGGCAGAGGGATGCACTGGGAGTGGCGCCTGGTGCAGTTCTGGGAGGAGCACTGTCGGCAGAGCAGGATGAAGCACTGGGAGCACCAGTTGATGCAGCACTAGGTGGAGCACTGGAGGCAATCCTGAGGGAAGCACTGGAAAGCAGGTCAGATGCATGACAGGAGGAAGCACTGGGAGGGGCGCCTGGTGCAGCGCTGGGAGAAACACTGTTGGCAGAGCAGGGTGAAACACTGGGAGCACCAGTTGATGCAGCGCTAGGTGGAGCACTGGAGGCAATCCTGGGGGCACTGGAAAGCAGGTCAGATGCATGGCAGGAGGAAGCACTGGGAGTGGCGCCTGGTGCAGTTCTGGGAGGAGCACTGTCGGCAGAGCAGGGTGAAACATTGGGAGCACCAGTTGATGCATCACTAGGCGGAGCACTGGAGGCAATCCTGGGGGAAGCACTGGAAAGCAAGTCAGATGCATGGCAGGAGGAAGCACTGGGAGTGGTGCCTGATGCAGTTCTGGGAGTAGCACTGTCGGCAGAGCAGGGTGAAACATTGGGAGCACCAGTTGATGCAGCACTAGGTGAAACACTGAAGGCGACTCTAGATGAAGCACTGGAACGCAAGTCAAATGCATGGCAGGAGGAAACACTGGGAATGGCGCCTGGTGCAGCCCTGGGAGGAACGCTGGGTGCATATTAGGGTGAAACGCTGGGAGCACCAGTGGATGCAGCGCTAGGTGGAGCACTGAAGGCGGCCCTAGATGAAGCACTGGAAAGCAAGTCAGATGCATGGCAGGAGGAAGCACTGGGAGTGGCGCCTGGTGCAGCGCTGGGAGAAACACTGGGGGCATAGCAGGGGGAAACACTGGGAGCACCAGTTGAGGCAGCGCGAGGGGGAGCACGGAAGGCGACCCTAGATGAAGCACTGGAAAGCAAGGCAAATGCATGGCAGGAGGAAGCACTGGGAGGGGCGCCTGGTGCAGCGCTGGGAGAAACACTGTTGGCAGAGCAGGGTGAAACACTGGGAGCACCAGTTGAGGCAGCGCTAGGTGGAGCACTGGAGGCAATCCTGAGGGAAGCACTGGAAAGCAGGTCAGATGCATGGCAGGAGGAAGCCCTGGGAGTGGCGCCTGGTGCAGTTCTGGAAGTAACACTGTCGGCAGAGCAGGGTGAAACACTGGGAGCACCAGTTGATGCAGCACTAGGTGGAACACGGAAGGCGACCCTAGATGAAGCACTGGAGAGTAAGTCAGATGCATGGCAGGAGGAAGCACTGGGAGTGGCGCCTGGCTCAGCGCTGGGAGAAGCACGGGGTGCATATCAGGGTGAAACACTGGGAGCACCAGTTGATGCAGCACTAGGTAGAGCACTGGAACCAATACGGGGGGGAGCACTGGAAAGCAAGTCAGATGCATGGCAGGAGGAAGCACTGGGAGTGGCGCCTGGTGCAGCGTTGGGAGAAACACTGGGTGCATAGCAGGGTGAAACACTGGGAGCACCAGTTGAGGCAGCGCGAGGGGGAGCACGGAAGGCGACCCTAGATGAAGCACTTGGAAGCAAGCCAAATGCATTGCTGGAGGAAGCACTGGGAGTGGCGCCTGGCGCAGCGCTGGGAGGGACACTGGATGCATATCAGGGTGAAACACTGGGAGCACCCGTTGATGCGGCACTAGGGGGAGCACTGGAGGCAATCCTGAGGGAAGCACTGGAAAGCAAGTCAAATGCATGGCAGAAGGAAGCACTGGGAGTGGCGCCTGGTGCAGTGCCGGGAGGAAGACTGGGTGCATATCAGGGGGAAACACTGCGAGCAACAATGGGTGCAGCACTAGGTGGAACACTGAAGGCAACCCTAGGTGAAGCACTGGAAAGCAAGCCAAATGCATGGCAGGAGGAAGCACTCGGGCTGGCGCCAGGTGCAGCGCCGGGAGGAGCCCTGGGTACATATCCGGGTGAACCACATGGAGCACCAGTTGATGCAGCCCTAGGTGGAGCACTGGAGGCAATCCTGGGGGAAGCACTGGAAAGCAAACCAAAGGCATTAACACCTGATGCAGGGATAGGAGAGACACGGTGGGGTAGACAAGGCGGGAAGCAGGAGGAGCGGAAGGAGAGGAAGGTTGACTGAGGGATGCAGAGGTGGAATTTGGAGAAGTAGGCATTCCACCAGGCCAGAAGAAAGGATTCCTAACCATGGTCAGAGGAATACCGTGTCTGTCGCACGGATAGGAGAGACGCCGGTGCAGAGCTGGTTGAGGCATTGGTATGGCTCAGCTCGCTGATACTGGCGTCGGTGCCGGGAGAAAAAGCTATGGAGGTGAAACCAGAGCGGAGAGGAGAGTTGAGGGCGGTGGGGAGTGTGCTAGCGGGGGACACAATGTCAGCCAAGGCAACGCCTTCAAGAGGGGCAGCAGGTGGAGGGGCAGCTAGAACAGAAGTGATGTTGGAAGTGCCGGTTGCAAGAGTAGACATGGACTGGCCATCATCAAAGCCACACCCAGCGCTGTCCTCACGTATCTGAAAAGAGAAGTGCATATCCAGGTCAAAAGTAACAGCGTTGGAAGTGGAGTCGATGGACAGGTCGTCATCCACGAGTTCCCAATCGCAGACGTCACCACGACCAAAGAAGGGCAAAGCATCCTCCGGGTCCTGGTCCGGTGCAGGGGCCTTTTCAACAACCCGTCCTTCAGTGGGATCCCAATGAAAGTCCTCCAACTCAGTGAGACACTCAGTAGAGAACCATTGGCGAACACAAGAGCCATACCGGGCCTCCAGGAAGATAGGAAGAAAGGACAGCATGGCTTGGGCTTCAGCTGAGGTAGTAGTGTTGTACAGGGCCAGGATTTCACCACGGTAGGAGCTGGTATCAACAGAGAGAAACAATGGCCAGGACCAGTTGTCCCTAGTACGAATTCCCAGAAGAACACGGCGCAAGGTGGTAGCGCCCAGGCCCTGACCCAAATCGACAGGAAGATCCAGGTCAACCACACCGAGAACAGAAGCAGTTTCATGGGTCTGGATGAACTTGGCTTGCCGGTGCTTAGCTTGACGAAGGGTCTTCAGCTTGGAAGGGGAAAGGCATCGGTCAGAGGGATTGGTAGCAGTCTCAATGAACTTGTAGAATTTACCATCAGGAAGGGAGGCTATATCAGACGCAGAGCAGCGATTGAACTGAGCCTTCAGTAGCTTGACAGTCTGGGAACGCTTGGTAGAATCACACAAGATGTGAGCGGCTGGGACAGGAGAGGGGTCAGGGGTTCGTGAATTGTCGAGCCGAATGTTCTTCCGGATGACAGCGATAGGGAAGGCTTGAAACCGAGGATGGGTCTGGAGCAGGGCATTGTAATGATTAAGATCAAAACTCTGCATATAGGAACCGAGCAGGAAACCACAGGTGACAGTAGTGGAGGCTTGAATATGATCGTACTTGAAGTCCATTTCACGGTCCTGGAGGCGCTGAAGGAGAGTGTCAGACAAGAGAGCATCCACTGGGACACTGTGTCCAATATAGAACCGAAGGTGGGGTGCTGCGCGGACCCGAAGCCAGAGGGAAGCAACGTAGAGCTCAAGAGTGCGCCTGTCAGGCAGGGTAGACCAGAGTTTGGGAACAGGCTTAGCCTTGGGGTTAATGCTGGCGCGGGAAGGGAAGACATAGAGGACCAGCTTCCGATCCGCCGACCAGAGCAAGCTAAGGGCATCAGTCAGGGACGCCAGCATTTCGTCGTACAAATCACTAGGGCGGGGTGACATCAACCGAGGGAGAGACAGAGTGAAGTAGGAGCTGTAGGAGCATTTGGTACCTTCAGTGACATCAACCGGAGCCCTGGAATCACTGGAACAAACCCCACGCCGTTGAAGAAAGTGGCCGACAGAAGAAGAAAGTACAGAAGCAGCTCCAACAGAAGGAAAAAAGGAGACAGACCGAGAACCCGGTGCCGGGGTGGAAGATGCAGAGGCAGCTGACGGAGCAGGGGCAGGGGGCTTAGTCTTGAAAAACCAATGAGAGCCGAGAACCCGGTTGGCAGACAGCCACACCAGCCCTTCAGTGCTAGGCAGAAGGTTGCCTTCACAGTACAGGGCATCAAAGCATTCGGGAGACATTTTAGCAAGGCCAATGAGACATTTCCGAAGGGCTTGGCCGGGCGGGGATTTGGTCCACGCAGCAGAGCCTTGGAAGCAAGCCGAATCCAGGGAGACCAGAGATTCCACAGTAGCAGTCCTCCAATCGGAATCAGCGGGATGGACCAGGGCATACACCGGGGCAACTGATAGACGGCACACATCATGGATGGATTTCTTGTCACTGCCATCCTTCTTGCTGAAGAAGTGGGTAGGACTGGGAGAGGCATTCCAAACCCGGGTCTGCGCTGGAGACTTCCGGAGGCGGTGGATGAAAGATGGGGTAGGGAAACGGCCATCACCATAGAAACGCCACAGGAAGGAAGCAGAGTGGGCCTGATTGGCAGCGGCCAGAGCCTGTTGACGAAGTGCTTGACGATCCAAGCTGGGGGAGGGAGTCAAGGAGGGGGACGGCTGGAGGAGAGACTGTTTAAGAGCTGTAGCAGGGGCGGGACGCGCGGCAGACGGTGCTGGCTGCTGAAGAGCTGGGGGAGTAAGGACAAGCTGCTTGAGAGCGGGAGGCTGCAGGGGGGGGGACTTAAGGGCTGGCTTCTTAGAAGCCGGACGAGGAGCAGGCTTCTTAGAAGACTGAGTAGAGGAGGCCACAGAGGAATCAGAGGAAGAGACAGACATGGAGGTAACAGAGGATTGGCTGGCCGAGGAAGAGGAACAAGCAGACATAGATGCATCCTTCCGGGGGCGAAGAGAGGAAGGAGAAGGAGTGGCCTGGGTAGGAGCTGGGGTAGGGGTGGAGGACTTCTTCAGATGGGCGCGCTTTGGGTAGCGAGAGCCAGATGCAGAGGAGCGGGCAGAGGAAGAAGAGAGAGAGGGCGTGGACTGAAGTCTTTTCTTGGGGGAAGAAGCAGAGGAGCGGCCCTCAGTAGACGTAGTAAGGGTAGTGGGGGTAGGCATGCTGGGAATTCGGGAGGCTGATGAGGAAAGACGTGATAAGGTACGATTGCTGGTAGAAGGTGCGAGCAATTCGATGAAGCAGTTGAGAGCAGCGGCGTCGGGCGGTACGGTGAGCGAGTCGATGAAGCAGGCAAGAGCAGCGGCGTCGAGCGGTGCGGTGCGGTGATAGTGTGGATAGAGTAAAGCGAGCGGGAGTTGAACGGGTCGAAAAAGAGGAGGAAGCACCAAGCGATGGAAGACCGGACAAGGTTGTTATCTGGAATGTGGATGTAGGGAGACAGTGCGAGCGATTGGGGCGTGTCGTCGTGTCGGCGTGTCGTCGTGTGGAGGATGAGCCGGTTACGCTACGTAGAAACTGTACTGGGGCCAGCGTAGAAAATTATGTGTTGTGTTGTCGTCCGATCGGCCGACAACAGAAGTGGATCCAACAAAGCAACCAAAGGAGACAACAAGCAACCAAACTAATAGCGAAAACAGAAGGAGCAAGTCTTAGAAGGTAGGTGTGGGGCCTGGTGTTGGTAGAAACAGAGCAGAAGGGGAGGAGATATGAGAAAGGAATTCTGTGTAGAATCCTACGGGTTGTGAGTACTGGAAATTCGGAACGTCGGACAATCGTTGCGAGACGCAAAGTTGTCTTTTGTGAAGGCGTTGTGAATGAAATTGTTGCCAGCAATGCAATTGCTTGTTGTAGATCGGAGCTTGTATTCGACACGAGCTGTAGGGCAGACGCCATGCAAGACATAGAGCCCAAAGAATTGACTGAGTTCTTTGCTTTCAAATGGTTCAAACTCATTGTAGATCTTCTCCCCTGCACCTGCAAGGGATGCTTTCCAATTTGTCCAGTTCTTCATATCTTCAAATGAAAAGGACAAATTCTTCTTCTTCTCTTTTGCATCATTGTAAAGGGGAAGAAATACCTCCGTGAATTCCCAAGGATGCGATTTAGATGACAGGCCATGCTTTTTCTGGAACTCTGGGTCAACACAACCCTTCTCCCTTGGTGTACACTTAGTAATGGGGATTCCAGCTGCATCCTTCCAAACGTTCCCCCGCCGGTCGATTTTGTACTCTGTCTTCACTGCTTTGAACTCGGGGATATCAAATACTTCAGTGAAGTTGTACTTCTTGGGAGGGGGCGCGAGCCTACCCTCAACTTCAGAGATAGTGGGAGCTTGGGTAATCCTGAAGGTTGGATTAGCTGGCTCTTCAACAACCACACCCTCTGGATGGAGCTCTCTCCAGTGGAGCGTATCAGGGAATAGTTGCATGGTATTACGGCTTGTCGGCTCCTCTTGCCGTTGCTGGTGTCAACTACCCCTTTTGGGCCTGTTTTCATTTGCTTCCTCCACTGTATCAAATCAATTGATACCCCAGTCTATTGTTTTGGTGAAACGGCTTGCCAAAGCTACTTTGTTGCCAGAGGTTGGCTGGCGCCGGAGCTTGAGCTCCTGTCGTAGCCAAACAACAGATTTCTTGGTGTGGTTGTCATTGTTGTTGTTGCCGTTGTTGTTGTTGTTGTTGTTGTTGTCGGTGTCTTGGTCATTGTCATCCTCCACCAGCGGCTCCCCCTCATCTATGTCCTCGTTTTTGGGTTGGGGAGGTGCTAAAGGACCAAAGTGGTGTTCCTGAGAGTGTTCCTTCTCTTGATCCCCCTCTTCATGGACAGCATCATAGAAAGGACCTTTTGCTCCATCACTATCATACCCATCGGCGAATCGTGATTCCACGGTAGCAAGGTGGCTAAGGTCCCTGATCTGTGGACTATTACTTATATTGATGTTTTTTGTGGCCTTTGGGGCTGCTGGAGGGGGATCCCCATCACTTGTTCTTGCGTTTCCGGCCATGGTGGTGAAGATGAGGGTGACAACGACGTTGTCAATGGGAGCAAAAATAAAAAATCAGTCCGTAAATCCTTATTTTTTGTCAAATCAGTCCACTCTTCTACTTGATTGTAGCTCTGTTGATGACGGTGACGGCAATGTGCTTGGATCCTGGATTGGTTGAGTGTAGTGGCCAGTCATAATTTATTTCCATGGTGATAAGGAATTTTGAGTTTGTACGCACACCGGGAAAAAAAGCAAGTGTAATAGAACTTCCGGTGCCAATAGCTCAGCCAAAATACCAAGTAGGGACCTGGGACAAAGTGTTTTCTAAGACAGTTTGTTACGAGGAATAAGAATATAAAGTCGGATTTGAAATCCGACAGAGTTAAGACCTTTGTTTGGCCCCTCAAAAATGAGCGATTTGTACGTCACTGTGCGTATAGAACGGTTAAGGGATAGAGAGTCTTATCCTGTTTCAAAATGGTACAAAAAAGGATTCAGGTCCTTCCCTTGTACTTCATCCATAAGTTCCTTGTACTGATTGTCCATTACAGGAAACCTTTCGTCTGTGGACTTAAACCCGGTATCGTTCGTTGAGTAGCCATACTATTGCAATTGGTCCTTTGCAATGATTGCCTTTTCAGCCTTTCTGCGCCACTCATTTGACCAAATGAACATCAGACAGGGCCGGTACCCAGGGTTGTAATGTATGCATTGTTTTATATGCTCTCTCGCCTCCTCTGGCGTCAGATTACGCTATTCCTTTGCTGGGAAAGTATGACCATCCTGTTCCAGTCTCTCTCATACTCTGGATTGTACTTCTGGTTCAATACCCACGTTGTTGTAGTACTTTATGCCCTCTGTTCCTTTAAATGCAGGATAACCGCATACTACGCGTCGGATAACAATTGAGAATCGCGCAAATTAACATAAATTAACAGAAAATAAGACAAATTGAAACAAATTAACAGAGACGATTCACAACATAATTTCCCGTTATACCTTTTCAATGGATACCAATGACGGTCATTTGATGTTTTCAGTAATCTCTTTATATGTTGCGAATTGTGCCCTCAATCCCAGACTGAGGGACAGAAGAAGCACACCGTAGAATTTGTACCATTCCTACATTCTCAATTGTTATCCGACGCATAGTAAAACGTACGCTAGAATGATACCCATAGCCCGCACATGGTCAATGCCGTCAGTGTCGCCTTCCTCATAGGAGGGAAATACTCCCTTGGTGATGCACTTGAAGTATTGTTCCCAAATCTCCAAAGCTTCATCTTTGTCAAAATGCCCTTTTTTGCAGTTAAGTCTTGTTCTCACATCCTAGATCTTGTTGCATTCATTAAGTATTGTGAGTACCAAGTGTCTGTTTTGGGCACATAGCGTATCAAACCCAGTTTCACAATGATATAAAAACAGGTTAGCCTCATTGTTTAGGTTGTTGTGATTGAGCTCATGCATCCGTTTTGTGTACTCCACAGAAAGAAAAGGAACCTGGGGCTTCAAAATTGTCCTCTTGTACGCTGATTCTGTTTTGTTTTCCATTTTCCTCTTATACTAAGTTCTGACGTTCGGCAAGTACCAGTAATTGCCATAATCAAAACTAGAATCATAAAGTTGGTGGAGCGTGCCTACCATGTATGTTGACTTTTGGGCTACGGATACTTCTTCCTAAACACACCAAGTACCGGTACATACCAGCAGAGCACCACAGGACACAGAAATTATGTGATTCAACCGCAGACAGACTTTAAATAGTGTAACTTTGCTTGCGTAGGGAACAAGTGGTTGATATTGATGACACTGTGGCCAGTGGATCAAATCCTCCATCAACAGTGACAATGTCCATTGGAAAAAGGACAGACTATCACGCACGTAGTACCATATGTATAACTGTATATACTCCCACTACCTATTGTTTTTGATCCTATTCATATACAGGATCCTGGATGAATTCAAAATTCATAACACCTAGAGTATCAGTGATTTTTATACCATTTTTCTTTGATAGTCCATCCCATCCATAGTATGAACTATGTTCATGGTGAAATTTCAAAGAATGTAGTCTATTTTCACGGAAAAACTAAGTAGCACCTAGCCCTTACTATTTCAGACCATGATGTCCAGCAGGCTCCTGAATGAACTAAAAATTCACAACGCTTAAACAAAGTGTGAGTTCCACAGTAATGTACTATGTTTACACTAAAAAACTGACTAGTACCCACCAATTATTTCTGACCACACTGAAATAAATCCAGAACTGATTAGTTGCTCACATGCAAAATATTGTTGGTTTATTCCATGCCATTCTTTTTTCATGATAGTGTATCTTGTGCATACTAATGTGAAAAGGACTGACACTACTAGAATATCAAACAATGAAATATTTTTGCACTAAAAAGCGCATTTTAGTGGGTATGGTTGATTTTTCTAATGTCGACACCAGAAGAACAAGAGGATGATTGTGGATAACAATAATCTATATGAAAATTAAATACAGAGTGGTGCTGCTCCATTGTTGATCAAAACAGATAAGACATTATTGATTTGGTATATGAATTTTGCAGGCACTTGCGTTTGGCTTGTAAGATCAGCCATATGGGGAGCAGTAGTAGGATCAGTTTGCCCTTTTGTCATCCTTTGTTGTGTTCTAAGCTGGCAGTTATGCACTACCTGATGCATCCTTTGAATTGAATAAATTGGACAATGTAGTGTACTGTGGTGTATTTGGCCTAATACGGTCATATGGGAACCAGGTTGCACGGGAGACCTGTGTGCCATCCGGTTTTATCTTGTACACCATGAATCCAGGGTAAGAAGGAAAATGGTTCTTCTTTTTATGTGCATAACTCTTGACTACACCCCTTCCATGGGGGGGAATACCCGTGATTGTAACCTCGCTATCAATTGCAAAATGAGGACACTTGATTGAGGAATCAACATCTGACAACAACACCTTGTCATTACCAGAGGACTGTTCTGTTGCACCGTTGGGTAGGGGACAAGGAACTTGCAAAAGGTATCCTAGATCTTCAACATGGCACAGGTTTGGAGAAACCTTCCTCTCCTTGTGCTTGTCATGTAGATTTGATTCCTCTGATGCAGTATTCTTATGTTTGTGATCCGGCTGCAGAAACAATCTCTTTCCCTTTGTCTTTGTGACTGGCTTCTTTTTGATTCCATTTGGCTTTTTGGGCTGCTTCTTATCGTTTCCTTCTTCGTTTCATTCTGAGTCATGTAGAGATCCATGTACAACACTTTCTGATTGTGGGTTGACTGTTGATTTGTCTACCCAAGGAAATCAAAAGAATGATTTTACTCCACTGAGCCTTTTGTTAGTGAGCACTAGCCATCCAACAGAATATGTACCATTCTTTTTGCTAAAGGAATCAAATTGACGGCGTTACTTTTTGAGGAAGTTCCACTATGGAATGTTGAGTACATTGTGACATTGAAAACTTGGTATGCCTATATTCTCAAAAACTTCCATCAAAGAAATGCCATTGGATTGTAAATTTTTTCATCCTCTTCTGATACAAAGCTAACTTCCAAGTTTGCCTCAGCAACTCTTATTTTGTTCTTGAATATGTCATACAGAAGTTCCTTAGTCAAAGGAATGAACAATTTCCCTCCAGCTGGTAGGTAATTTGTACATAGTGAGAAATTCCAGGGACCTATCGAAAAAATAACTAGCGCAAAGTAGTATTTCCGGCCGGGTGATAAAAATCTCATGGAATACGAATCTCGTAAAGTCCCAGAACAACTGGTCCTCCACTGTGTATTGGCAGTTCTCATCAAAATTAAGGAACCTCGTGACCAATAAGCGTTTGTCATCTTTCTTCAAGGGGTAAGTCTCCCAATACTTGTCACCTCTTAGAAGTTCTCTTGGAGCTCGTTCATCAAATTGAATGGAGCTACTGCCATCTGTGATGAAAATGTATAGCCAATCTTGGTGGCAAGGTCCCTGGGGGTTGAAGTTGGACAATGATTGGGACTCTGCTTTCAAATGTTTGTCAATCTTGTCAAGTGCAGTGTCAAGGTTAAGAGTTGTTTCTTCTTCTTTGTCCAATACTGCATGAACTATTGCTTTGACAACCATGCTCTGATTAACCGGGTCATGTTTGCCGCCGGAACTATGTGACAACCGACTTGTTAGAACATTATCAAGCAACTCCTCACACAGAATATTCAACATTTCAGCATCTTTTGGCGGCAAAAGAACATTGTCACCCCAACACAAAGTCAGGATGAAATGTTGCAACAATGTCTTTACATGCTGTTCATATTCCAGATGCAAGTTAGCAACAAATATATCCTGTTCCGTACTCAACTTTGAAGGACAAAGAGTCACCAAATCTGTCTCAAAGTCAACAGCTACTCTGTAACACTCGTTCAAAGCTTTCCTGTGCTCCACAAGCTTTGAAAAATGAAGAGGATATAACAGTTGAAATCAAATTCTTCCAACCAAATTGTCCACTCCTGCTATGTTGTACCATCCAACCACAAATAAATACTGATACAGATTTGGCAAAAGTTTCTTGTGCAAATGGTCATGAACAAATGACTCATCGGCAAAGTGGTCAAGGTTGACTTCTTCAAAAATTCTTGTCTTCTCTCATTGGAATTGTACCCACAAAGACATGAGGACCTTTTGAAATGCAAGATCTGTCTTTGACACATCGGATGGCCAATCCAACTTGAGGTACTTTGCCAAAAGTGTGGAAGGGACTAACTCTACTGCTAGTGGACCTGCTATTTTTGTTTGGCATAAGACTTCGTTGCCCCAAATTTGTTTGATAGTAGTATTCTTGTCCATTTGTTTGAAGGAGTAGCTTGCTGAAAGAAAATGTAGGAGTGTGTGTTGTAACAAAAGACCATCAAAGAAAGAGATCATGTTGAGAACATACCGTTTGCCTTTCAAGACATTGTCTTGAAATCTTTGATGAAAAAATGACCCTTGGTTGTCATTCAAAGGTGCCGGTGGGAATTAAACAGAATGAATGTACCACCAAAGAAGGCTTAAATAGACTTTTATGTACTTCAGTATCCCTTAATTGGATTGACGTTGTATGTGAATTCCCGTATGATTTTTTTTTGAATTTTTTGGGTTTTTTTGGTACCCGATCTATCACTCATACTAGTGTGAAATAAAACAGAGAAGGGTTTTTTATTACTTAAGTTGGGTATTTTTGGCTAATTTTGTCAGAAATTGGCAGATTTTCATACATTGGGTCCAGTTCGTCGTCGTCGTCATCGTTGCCCCCACCTAGAAAACACCAAAGACTCCAACAATATCCCACGCTGTTTCCACACAAATAGCAAGGAGTGGTGAATTTGAAGCAATATTTGCTGTCGTCGGCGCCTGGGTCATCGAATCATAGTAGGAACGCCGTCTTTTGCAATTTTGGCACTCGTTGTTCTCTCACAATCCCCGTCGTCCGCCTGGGCCAAGAAAACAACAAAGACTGCAGCAAAATACCGCGTCCGTTCCAGTACAAATAGCAAGGGGCGGTGAATTTGAAGCAATACTTGCTGTTGTCAAGGTTGAGGTTGCAATTGAATCAAGAATTGATGATCATGCAAATTCATTGTTGTTGCTGCTGCTGCTATTTATTTGTCCCTGGTCCAAATCACCAAAATAGGTCGTATCTCCTTGATATCTGGAGGAATCAGTCCCTTCTTTTTGTGGCTTGTAGGTATCTGATAGTCGAAGAGGACCGAGTACTTCGATTGGTGGCATTGAACGATCCTGGAGCTCGCTTGGTGGATTCGCAGCAGTGTTGTTGTTGTTGTTGTTGTTGTTGTTCATTTGTCCCCGGTCCAAATCACCCAAATAGGCCGTATCTCCTTGATATCTGGAGGAATCAGTCCCTTCTTTTCGTGGCTTGTAGGTATCTAATAGTAGAATGGGGTCGACGCCTTGGATTGTTGTAATACGCTTGTACTCACTGGTCTTTTAGAGCAGAAGTAGGAATCCACGAATTCACATCCCACATGATCTGTGCCGTTTGTACTATCCCTCCAACCTTGATTTCTGCAGGAATCAGTCCGTTCTTTCTATGGAGTGTTGGTATCTAATAGGATACTAGGTTCGACATGTTGATTTGCGGGCGACGCTTTGTATCAAGCTGCTGGAGAGAGATTCCTATCATTAATGGAATTTTGGGCCATTTGTAATGGGGGTGAGGTGCAAGATCAGTCCAATCAGTCCGCTCTTCTACTGGATTGTAGCTCTGTTGATGACGGTGACGGCAATGTGCTTGGATCCTGGATTGTCAGAGTGTAGCGGCTGGTCATTATTTTTTCCCATGGTGATAAGAAATTTTGAGTTTGTACGGATGCTTGAAAAAAGCCAAGTGTAATAGAGCTGCCGATGACAATAGCTCAGCCAAAATACCAAGTAGGGACCTGGGACAAAGTGTTTTCTGAGACAGTTTTTTACGAGGAATAAGAATATGAAGTCGGATTCAAAATCCGACAGAGTTAAGACTTTCGTTCGGCCCCTCAAAAAAGAGCAATTTGTAAGGCTGCACGCGTACGATCCAATTAAGGGATGGTTTTATAGTTAATCACATTGGTCCACCAAACAGTATACAATTTGCCTTCAGCTAATTTTTCTTCTCCTTTGATGCAGGTGTACTCTGTTATACCTGCAGTATCATTGATTTTGATAACGGAGTTCAGTGCTCTCTGAAAGGTGTGTCATTTATCTTTCATGCTGTAGTCCTTGAAACAAGTTGTCAGTTTGTTTGCATCCAAGATGCAGACCTTTTTTATAAACTGTGCACCAGAGTCATGCAGAAAAAGATTTACCATCACGTCAATGACCCTTGGTATAGGACCCAATACCAATGATGCATTCTCAACCATTACCCTCTGGCTGAAGTCAGGACGGATTCCCAAAGAAAAGAGTTTGGTCATGATGTAAGCCTTATTCATCATCTGGCTGAAGACTAAATTGATGTCACAACTTTTGGCAGTGATCAATTTGTCAGTCAAAATATCAGAGAAGCCCTCGGCACCCTGGTTTTCAAGGCAAGCTTTGACACATCTTTTCATTGCCTCTTTGTGAGCCTTGTATTGTGGGTCATCCTCAAAATTGTCAGGCGGTTAAGTATAACTTCGTCCATTTGTATCAGTACCTGGAGTTACCTGCTCCTGGTTGAGGCACATCGTTTTGAGCTTCACCTCCACGAGATGGCGTACCCTGTGCAGCTGTGAGTGTCAATAGTACAAATTACACGAAGACTATCAACAACAAAAAATACACCGGAATTTCAATACTTCTTCAAAGGAATTCTTGGAGCAGTGTCACCAAAACTGACAGACTTCAAAAGAAAATCATTATGAACAACAATCAGTAACATTTTCACCTTGAGCGATGAAACCTTTACGCTGCTTTTTCTTTACAACGACTATGAATCATGGCCGGACACAATAAAGGGCACAAGGAAAAGAAAGAAATTCACTGACAGTAAGTCAGGAATTAAGGAGGGATGAAGTGACGAGGGACAAGACCTATCCAGATATGTCAAAAGTGAAATAGAATAACAAAGGAAGGAATAACAGACAAAAGATTTAGAGATTGAACTACTTAAAACATACCAGCAGCAAAATGACCTTTACGGATATGTCAAAAGTGAAATAGAAAAATGAAGGGGGGAACAACAGACAAAAGATTTAGAGATTGAACTACTTAAAACATAACAACAGCAAAATGGCTATGATACACAAAGGCATAAGGTGGAAGAAGATAATACAAAGGAAAAAAGACAGAAGCGAAAATATTACATGATGGACACTCTTGACAAGGATGACGAGGACTACAAATATTACATAAAAAATAGAGATAATTTATAAAAGTAAATGGTGGTAACAACACTATAGTACAGCAGTTAGTATATTGGTATTTAATGTCAGTTGCCACAATATATTTGTCTGCTGTTAAAATTGAATAGCATGAAGGAGATTATTGAAAATTCGTTTAAAATACTTTCTTCTTCGTAAAAAAATGTGTTTGTTGGCTTTTGGTATTCAATATTCTTAGCGTGAGTATTGTGAAATGGACATAACATAATAGATTGCTGGTTATCAAGAAACTAATACATTTGTGAAGAAATTTGTAATGACATTTCGAAAATATCATTGTGCGTAGAGGATATTATTACAAATGATGAGTTTTGTAAGGAAAAAACAAAAATTGAATGGAGAATAAATTATTATTGGGGTAAGCATGAAACAAAGCTGTAAAATAGAAAAATTGGTAACCAACCGTAATACTGGGGCTGAAACTATGGGTGCAAAAATAGTCCTCCTTGAAATTGTTGCATGCAAAAATACGTAGAGAATTATTTTTCATGCACGCAACAAACATTTTGGAATTTTTTAAATACATAGCACAAATTTGGCGCAAGCATGATCATCGTTTAAGTGACGTACCACCCCCTCCTCCCACTGTTGAGCCTGTTTCAAACCCTCATTTTTCTTGGTACTTAGGATTGAGTGCACTTGCTCGTCTGCCGAAGCCATGGGGCTACTCTAATACTACTCATGGTTCGCAGGGCTTCAGAACACGACTGCAAAACTGTGACGTTCAAAATGCAATTTCACAACAATGAAGAATACTTCAGGGATTCGGACTACTTCTTCATAATAATAACAGAACCAATTAAAAACTAAGGTAGTACCAGCAATTACCTACAGTAGGTGTCCTGTATCCACACCATTAATACAACATAATTACCCTACAAATGTGCCACATGGGACTCACAACACAATCCAAAGAAATGAACTAGTACGAGAATGGTGTCTCCTGCAAACTCCTCGAGTCAACAACATCATTGTCTGTTCATGAAAGTCTTAAAACAGAATTCTGCTTCTAGCAAATCCTCATTGTTTGTACTAAAACAACAAGGAAGCATCAAGAATCAACAAAGAAGGAAACTTGAGATTGGAAACGTCAATTTTCAGATGATGACATCTACTAGTAGAGCAGTGTGCCTACCACTACACTGCTGCTGGATAGGGGGAAACAAAAGAATGTGCCACTCATAATGCTGGTATTATTTACGTTTGTGGGAATGACTCTCTAACATGTAATCTGATGTTAAAATATAATGTGGTGAGAGAATGGAGCATCTTACTGATGTCCATCAAACTAAGCTAAACGTGTGTGCCATCAAGGAATGTAGAGTTCCATCAAGAAACAAAGTGTTCCAGTGAGAAGGAACCAATTGTATCCGTGGTACATGCATATAATATGTATGTATCCTCATATGTATGAATGTAGTGTGCGTAAGTGAGAAAGTGTCCTACGAACAACACCCTCCCCTGATCTAGAATGGGAAATGGAAGATCACAAAGAAGAAGGAGGAGGACACGCAGAGTGGAAGAGAACATCAGAGAGGAAAATGTCCCATGAGGCAGCAGGAATGATGACTGTGAAGGACCCAAGCAAGAGGTTTGGTGAGTGCGTTGGCAGGGTTGATTTTGCCTTCAATAAAGGTCATGTGGATGAGGTCACGTTCTTTCCATTCTGTTGGACAGCAAAGTAAGGGATAAGGATGTGACAAGAATGTTTGGTAGGGCATGACTTGTTGATCATTTTGATACAGGATTGGTTGTCATTGTAGATTGTGGTTGGGCAGTGTTGAGGATAACCAAGGTCAGTGAGTACAGATTGTAGGTAGAGGACAAGTTTCGCAGCAGAGACAGCAGCATAGAATTTGACTTCAGTGGAACTAATGGCGGTCTGTGTCTGTGTTTTGGATTTGTATATGATGACAGCATTGGTTAGGAGGATGGAGATTCCAGAGGTGGATTCACAGTGTGGGTGGACATTGCCGTGAGCAGCATCAACAAAGTGTGTGATGATGGGGACTGTGGGTAGGGAAGGAAAGGTAGGTAGGTCAGCAGGAAGCAAGATAGGTGAGTCTGAGAAGGAACCTATGGGGAGGTCAGGATGGGGTTGGGTCGTAGAGCGTTGGTAACAGAGACCCCAATGTTAGGTGCATCAAAGGTAGAAAGTGACATCCTTGAGATGTTTGTAGTGGATAGGAGCAGGTGCGGTGGAGAATTTGGAAAGGGTGGAAATTGAGACGCTGATGCCGGGGCAACATGTAGTGTAGGCATAGAGAAGTTCACCAAGGAGTTTTCAATAGAAGAAGCCATGGGTCGCTTGGAGATGAAGGTGTCCATCAGTGCTGTCAATTGGACCAGGGTCAACATAGATATGATCAAGGGCTTTATCAGGAAGTGGTGATGTAGGGTGACTTTGGAGTTTTGTGTGTGTTGCATCAGTCCATCCATGAGTGCGGACAGGGCGATCAATATAGTCGTCGCAGGTGATTCCAATGTATGTTTGTGTTTGAAGAAGAATGTCAACACCATCATGGTATGATGTGGTGAGTCCGAGATATTTGAATGGTGGTGTGTCTTTGCTGGCATGTTGGAGGCGTTTGCTGATGATATCGTAGATTTTGGTGCCTGTAGATTTGTTAGTGCAGGAGATCAGGAAGTTGTCAACTTGTTGGAGGAGGAGGATTTTCTTGTTTTCAAATGTGGCTTGATAGATGTATTTGTCATGTACTGTTCTGGAGATGTGAGAATACGGTTGATGTGTTCTTCCCAAAGGCGGCCAGATTTGGGGTGACCTTGTAGGGCATATTGGACAGGAAGGACAAGGGAACAGTCAATGGGCGTACTGTATTTCCATTTGTACCAGTCAGCATAGGTGTCATCAATGGAAACATATGGATGGATGTCAGGTGCGGGTGAGTGCGCAAATGCATCTTTGGCATGCCTGCAAATAGTTTGTTGTTATGGATGACAGAAAGGACAAGGAAGAGACTTTGTATGGGTTGTGACACAAGAAGAGTAGGTGTTGGCCATTGCATGGAGGAGGGGAGCAGTGCAGTTTGATCCATTGCCGCAGTTGTGAGATTGCTGTTCACTCAATTTGCAACTAGCATATTGCCAATGGGGGTGGAGAATCATAGCACCTTTGGATTGGTGTGTAGTAGGAGTGCCGTACATGATACCAAGTTTGAGAAATTGGTTTAGTTGCTTCTTGCATTCGGCATCATACCATTTGGACCAATTGTCAAGGTGGCGAGCTTGCAGCAAGTGAAGTTTTCAAGTGCACGTTTGGCAGGGGTGATTTTGGTTGAGCCAAGTGCATTGATGTACATTTGTAGCATATCATGTGGAATATTTGTTTTAGAGGTGTCAAGTGTGGTACAAAGTGCGGTGATAGTGAAAATTGTAAGGTAGTCAGCTGCAAGTGAGTTGGGATTGGTGAGGGGGTCAGGGCTGAAGATATTGTATTCAGCATGGTTGCGCCATAGGTCTTTACTTGAAAGTTTGTCCTCCATGGCAAAGACCACATCAAATGTGGCGACTTTTTTGTTTGCGTAGGTTAGCAAAAATCCAAGGATATTATATTTTGTAAAGACAGTGGTATTGTTGATGGAGACTATAAAGGATCCACGTATTTTCTTGCAAGCAGCTCTGTGGGAGGAGTAGAGTTTGGTGGCGGTAGATTTCTGGGCAATATTGTGGAGGAAGGCTTGCCCTTTGAATTAATCATTTCTGAGTTGGAAACGGAATGTTGGGGATTTACATTTGACACTGACAGATTTTGTGAGGAGATTGTCAAAGGGTGTGATGTAGAAAATGGTGGTGGGAGTGTCTTCAACTGGTATAGGAACATTGTTAGTGGTTCTGTTAAGGTGAGCATTATTTGGTGGCAAGGTATCAATGAGTATATTGCTCATGCCTTGATTGAATATGGCATGGGAAGCAATTTTGATTTTGTTGCTTTCTAGGTCAAACCAAAGGATGTTACGGGTGACACCAGGAACAAATCCAAGGAAGATACCTTTGCAAGAGCTGGGGACAAGTTTGGCAGGGTGACCCCCAGGTCGTTGGACCCCAACGCAACAACCAAATGTTTTGAAGTTACAGAAGTTGTCTTGTTTATTTGTGACCAATTGTAAGGGTGACAGTTGTTAGTTGCAACCAGGGAGTGCATTGTGAATGTGTACTGCATAGTGGAAGGTGTATGATGGCCAGATTTTGACTGGTAGATTAGCACCCAAAAGGAGACAACAGATGCAATTGGCTATGGTATGATATACATATTTGACGGCTGCATTCTGATGTGAAGCATCCGTGCCTGTTGGTCATATAGCATAGCCAAATTGTGTGAAAAATTTGGGTACTTTGGTAACAGCAGTTCTCTGCCTTGGTCAAGGAATAGTACATATATATTGTTGCGGTCTGGTGCATATGTATTAAGGTAGCATAAGAGCCATTCGATGGGAGAACCTTTTGAGATTCGTGTGTCACCAGTGACGTGTCGTGTAAAGTGATCGGATATGAGGATTCAGCTTGTTTCACCATTGAGACCAAGGTACTAGTCTTTTTGTTGATCAGTATTCTTGGAGCATGTGCCACTGAAGGAAAAATCAATGGATAGGCCTTGGTATGGACGGGTGGCAGTACTATGGGTTGAGTTAGATCCAGAAGAATTTTTGGTTTGCTTGGCACAAATGCATGTGGGACAGCGTTCAAGGATGGGATTTTGATATTAGAACTTGAGGACATAATCAACAAATTTGTGTGCTGTGTAGAGGTATTTATTGGAGGGATGACCAAGGTGTTGGTGCCAAAGGAGGCATTCAGTGGTGGCTTTGCTGGCATGGATTGGTGTGTTTTTGGTGATGATTTTGTCAAACGGTATCTTCTGAAGGGCAGGAGGAAGTGAAGGTAGTTGCTGAAGTATGTGGAGATGAACACGGCAGCATTGCTAGCAGGGTTGAACTTGTTTGATAGTAGCCTGAAGGCAGTCTTGGTGGAACCCGGGGTCATCATGAATCACTTTTTGGAGTGAATTGTAGATGGTGGCACGAGGATGTTGAGATGGTAAGTCAGGCATGTATAGTGGCTGGGTGAAACTTTTACCAAATGAAATAATACCCTGGAATCTGAAATATTTTGATGGTGTGGATGTCTGTGTATATGAGGGGGGCATGGTGTTGGCGTTGTTGTATTTGTAGATTGCCATGGTAAAGCCTTTGAGTTGTAGGGTAGGATTGAAGTGAATGATGTCGTCTTTGGAGATCAAAGTGCTTGTGAAGTTTGGGAAATATACACATCAAGTGCACGCCTATCTGGTGGGATTAGTTGCAGGAACATGAATGAAGCCTTTTCCCAGTGGGTACATTGGTTTGTTATCAGCGGTGCCTACTAATTTGAATGGACAGGGGAAGTTCATATTGTAAGTCTTGTAGTCGTGTGGGGTGTCAATCATGTTTGTGCATGTGATGCCGGCACCAGTGTTGATTTGTGCACAGATGGACGAGGTAGTGATGTTGTGGTCAAGATCTGGGGGAGGAGGCAGGATAGACGTAGTATGGAGATCTTTAATGTGAATTGTCTTGATATGAGGGAAAATGGAATATGATCAGACTGTGAAGTGGATAGCTGTGGATCCATTGAAGGCGGAGTATCTGTGGAAGGAAGTTGGAAAGTTGTGTTGATGTATACAGTGTTTTGCATGTGGGTGAGGGGAGTGGTAAGGGAAGACAGAGGAATATTGAAGGAGGCATGATTGTAGATGCATGGCATCTTGAGTGATGAAGGTGGGAACGGGCAGGGATTTGGCTGTTTTAGAATTGGCCTTTGCAAAAATCCTGTTGAGTGGGACTGAACATTTCTGAGCCGGGTTCAACATCCTATTTGGTATCTTGAGGAGTGGATGTGGTGTCAATTTCTTTTTCAGTGATTTGGTGGACAAGTGTGAGAGCTTTCTTGCCATGTTTGAAAAGTTGGCAGAAGTTGATGAAGTTGTGGCGTAGTGCTTGTTTTTGAGGATTGGACAATCTTCAAATTTGTGGTTTACTTGTTCATCAGATTTGGTTTTGCAGATGAGGCAATTTTGTTCAAAGGGAGTTGGGTTTTGTTTGATCTCATTAACTTGGAGCTTAAATGCATGGCGTAAACATTCATCATTGTATGGTGTTTTGTTGTCATCATTGTTGGTGGAAATGCTATAGAGATTGTGTTGAAGTGGAGGTGAGGTAGGTGCTGCTGGATGGCGAGTGCAATATGGGGTTTCAAATCTGATCTGTTCAGTTGGGGATGCATAGGTTTGTTTATTGGCGGATGTATAACGTGGTGTAGTAGGAATATTATTGCTGGGGTTGTATGGAAGGTTTAGGCATTCCATTATGATAGTCACAAGGCTCTGCGGCTCAAATTTGTGTTAGAGATAACCGACATGTTGTTTGCGGCAAATTTCTGAATGAAGAAATTCTGAGTGGTTACAACCATTGATGAAGTGTTATTTTTTGTGTTGATTGTGAACAGTTTGGGAGTTGTGTTTGATGAGAGCCCAAAGCATGACATAGTGGTTATATTTGTTTCAGTATTCAGTTAGTAAGGACAGTTTCCCTTTTATAGAGTGGATTGTGATAAGCAATGCAGGACATTTGAAGAGAAGTGGATGCATTTGTGCAAGAATGCTACAAAAAGTTTCATATCCATTTCCGTTGTTTTGGTTGAGGATATGGACATATTTGGGAATGGTGGAAAATGCAAGATATAGGATATCCTCCTCTACAATAAGGGCACCGTTGTCAATTTAGTCATGCATGTGGCAGGGAGATTGTTTGCGCCAGTGTTGCTGAGGAAGAATCTGTATGGATGAGAGCATGTGGGGTCAACGCATGGGTATGGGAGGCAGTGTTTGCCGTATTGTACACCGTGTGCCTGAAATGTTTTGTACCATTCGTAGAAGGCATATGAGGTTGTGTCTTTGCATTGGTTGATGGTGCAGCAGAAGTTCTTTTAGATACCGCTATGTGTGTGGAAGCTGGAGGCTGGGTAAGAGCTATTGATGACATAGTGCATCTGGCGTTGAGGGGTGATATTGGCATCGTGTAGGAGGGTGAGCTGATCAGGTGTATGGAAACGGTAATGGGTGTAGTTAAATGTGTATTGATCATTTGCAATGGTGTGGAATTTCATTGGGATGTAGGGGTGTAGGATTTGTGGACTGGTTTTGGACTGGTTGAGTTTTGTCAACATTTTAGACCGTTGTTCCAAAATGTTGATTTGTTGGTTGAAGAGGTCAACAATTTGTTGATTTGAGGTGTTAGTAGTAGTAGTGGTCATGATGGTTGTGGGGTTAGGGATGGTAGGTACGGCTTTGGGGGATGGTAGTGGGTTTAGGGAAGGATGTTTGACCAAAGTGTGCAAAGTTGTGGACATCAATGGGAGTGATGTTCATGTTGATGAATATGCTGCTCCAATTGATATTGATAAAGAGCATCATATCAGTAGTGCTGTGATTAGTATTTGTGACAAAGTTTATGGCCCAATCAAGGCTGTTGATAGTACAAAGTGGTTTACTTGCTTTGCTGTTGTCAAACGGCGCAGTGAGGGTAAAGCGATCAGTGAGGAGGGTGATGATTGACGTGTCTTGCTGTGTCTTGAACATATTGTCAGATAGGGAAAGGTGGTGGCGGAGTCCCGGATGTTGGAACCCTCATCAATGAGAATATTGGTGAAGTTGATGTTGAGGCCATACATGAGATTCATGAGGCATTCAATACATGTGTAAGCAGGATGGAGAAAGAAGGAAAAGTTGATGCAGGCAATTCCAGGGTAGTAGGCATGGGATGTTTTGACTTGTGAGCCAGGTGTTCTGGTGGGAATGTCCGGCAATGGAGGCACCATGATGGAATAGATGGGTGAGAATGGATTTGAATCTGAGTGTTTGACAGATTGTGTGTGTGGTGAAGAATTGTAAATGGTTGGGACAAGTGAGAGAAAGGAATGTTTTTGTTGGGAGTCAAAATGATATTTGTGTAGGAGTATGTAGAGTGGGTACCAGAGAAATTTGACATGAGAAGGAGGTTCAAGTTGTGGGGAGAAGCTTGTTTCCCGGATCAAGTTTTTGGAGGACCATTATGCGTGGAGGAGTTCAGACACAGATAGAGTGAATATGGGTGCATGTCTGTGGGGAAGAGGAATTTTGAAGGCTCGAGAATGCCGTTTTGGTGGGATTGGTATTTTGTAGTCATGGTTGGCTTGCAGGCCATTTTTTTAAATGTGCAAAAAGAGGAAGGTTGGAAAAGTTGTTGCTGACCGTTGTCATTGTTGTGGGGCGGTAATTGTTGTTCATTGTGATGATTGTTATGATTGTTGCAATTTTCACGATCGCCGGTGCAAGGCAGAGACATTGGCGGAGATGACAGAGATGTTTAGGATGGTGTAAATTGGAAGTGAGCATATGGTGTGGGTGAAATGTTGACAGTTTTTTAGTATTGGGTGGTGATTGAAGTCATTTGATTGGTGGCGGTATCGGTCACGTAGGGGACAAGATGGTGTGTAGCAAATGGAACAAGAGTGGCTGAGGTACTAGAGTAGACAGTGTCAAGATCGTAGATGGTTGACATTGTCATGATGTGGTGTTCATAACCTGTGGGAGTGACTCTCCAAGATGTAATCTGATGTTAAAATAGAAAGTGAGACAATGGAGGAGCATCTTACTGATGTCCATTGAACTAAGCTAAATGTGCGTGTCATCAAGGAATGTAGTGTTCCATCAAGAAATAAAATGTTCCAGTAAGAAGGAACCAATTGTGTTGGTGGTATGTGTGATATGTATGTATGTATCATATGTATGAATATAGTGTGTTTAAGTGAGAAAGTGTCCTGCGAACAACAACGTACGAACCCGAAGCTTGTACCGTACAGAACCGCGACTCAAGTAAGTGCGAATACAATAACTTTCGTGTCGTGTTTCGTTTTTCTCCAGTTCCCAGTTTTGATCATTTTTTGGTTCGTGTTCTCGGATCGATTGGACAACCAGAATCACATCAAGAAGATCAGAGATCGTTCTTTACGGAATAAAAAAGGACAACCTTCTTATTAATTGAAAACAAGAGTTGGCTCATCATACGTTTGTAGGATCTTTGTTCTTCCTCGACTTGGGCTAGGTGTACGACGATGACCATCGCTCCGACGATTATCCGAAAGATGACACTTTTCAAACGTCGATTGTATATGCATATTGCCGGAAGAAGCAAAAAGAAGAAAAAGCGTTTGTTCTTATGTTGCGTAATACTCACTTTATTCACATGGAATCTCCTTTCGATGCTCAAGTTCACGATGTTTTTGGGCAGTACCAAGGGAGGTTCAACAGAGGACAAACCGCACGTTCCAAATTTAATGGACTTTGCGAAAAGAGAATTTTCTGGTGATCAACGTGTAGTGTTTGCAACAGGATTGACGTCAGACAAAGATCTAAAAAGCTTTATGGAGGGTACAGTCATCGGGCAAACATCGACGAAAAATAGGATCGCTACCTGGGTGGTACCATTTTTTGGCGGCATATGGGGTTTCAAGGGAGAAAAATTCCATTGTATACGCGATGCGAATCCATCAGCAAGAAAGCAGCGAACGACACTCTTTTACTTCCTCACATCTGCGGATGACTATTATTTGTACCAATTGCAGCTGTCAATATGTACAGCCCGTGAGTCCAACCCTGAGCTAAATATCACGGTGGGCGTTCACCCTGACTACTTCCCCGACGAACGCACCCTATCATCCGCCATTGCATTCCTGCTGAATGAATTGAATCTCGGTGTCTTTTTCTTTGATAAGTTAGAGTACGGGTACAGTGGAAAGATACAAAGATTCAATAAGAATTGGCTTCGACTCCGACTTTGGGAGCTAGAGGACTATTTCGAAACTATTCTCTATGTTGATGCCGACACTGCTATACACAGAGACCTCTCTAGACTTTTGTCCTGGGATGTTGATTTTGCCAGTGCTAACGACATGGACAAGGTTGGATTATACTCGTTTTCGACCTTCGGAAAGATTCAGGCAGGGGTTTTGTTGATACAACCATGCAAACAGGTGTTTCTTCAAATGAGAGCAATATTAGAAAACAATGACATCACAGCCTTCACATCAGACCACGCGGAGCAAAGTTTTCTCGACTGGTACTACAAGTTCGACGGAGTGCGATTTGGCTATGAATACAATTATATTGCATCGGCTGCATCAAGTTACTTGTCGCCTCGCCTATATTCCGCAAATACTGTTCGAGAACCAAATCCATACATTGTCCATTTTACGCGAGACAAAATCGTTCGCGATTCAAAACTGCAATACCAAATGCAAGCTCTATTACAATCGTGTCACGAGAAAACACGAGGCAATATGCCTTTAACACCACGGTAAGAGCCCCGCGGTACAAGTGAATATCTCACACATTAACAACGGAAAAGTACGAGGTTCCACAATATGGATTTGATGGTGGACTACGGAGTCTCATGAAAATTCGCGTTCTAGCTAGAGTGTACGTGATCGGGTCTTCAAGTATCTTAGCGAGGAAGACTAGCAAGGGATTTATAATTGCGTTCTAAATCATGTTATATCGAAAGCGAAGAGGATGCGGAAGTGTAGACTACTTGTTGTTTTAAGAGATAAATGAGAATGCGGCATCCCAACAAGTTGTACTTGTAGTTGGAGGATTTTAAGAGCTTCTCTTCTCTTCAATTGTCTCCTTGTTTGAGCCTCGAGGCAAAGATGAAAGGGGAATCAATCATGATGCCGGGAGTAACACTTATCAACGGGATTGGGTATTTTCCGGTTCATATTTTTCTAGAATTGGGATGAAGTGAAGGTGTGCTTGGAGCTCTCGAAATCTATGTGATATCGTCCGAATACCAAGACATGCTTTGCTACTCAATCATCCTAACCCGCAACATTGTTCACCGATCTCATCAACTTGATTGCAGGAGCAACCTTGGTGCTAAGTGTTCTCCTATCATAGGATGTTCGCTGCATCTGTATTGAATGGCCCATGTACAGGGCAAGAGCCTCTAATTCTTTCTCGGATGCGTCGGTTTCGCGCACATGGGTCACAATTATGTCCCGTAGCAAATGCGGGTTGACACTTTTCCCCGTGTACTTGAAACAGCATCGAACGACTCGTTTGAAGATTGAATTGCTTGTCATTGGCTTTCCTGTCCTGGATTGGACGAACAACACGTCGGTAGATGGTTTCAGTGCGGGTCGCCAATTTTCTAGAAAGTCGTCGATCGCCGGAGTGAGCTCTTCAGCCAGCTGCATTGCGGGTCTCTCTCCATAGTGTTTCCCCGTCTTATAGTCGTTAGGTCCGTGCTTCACTGCCCAGCAATTCGTTTCTGCATCTTTCATCAAGGTCCTCCCAACCTCCAACTCTCGAATCGTGCGTTGACGATCCGGTACGCTGGCCAGAATAGCCAGTATGAGATACCGTTGGTATGCATCTGCCACTCGTATCTGTTCTAAACTGTGGATGCGTTCGACGTCTCCCTTGCCATACTTTCGCTTCGACGCTGGCAACTTTTCGTAGCGTTCGATGAGCTGCAAGACATCGTTCTTGACGTTTTTTGTGACGCCAATGTAGTCTTTCCACGTGATCCATTTCTTGCTTTCGTCACTCGATCTCGGCGCTAGCCGTTGGCGTTGATTGGCATCGCGATGGAGTTTGCGAACCTCCTTGATGATTGGAATGTCATCAAACGTGTTCTGCCCTTCCAATGGATCCGACTTGGATTCCTTGGCGAAGCGAAACTTGAGCAGTTTGATGATTCCCCTCAAAATATTCGCTTCGTACGACACACTGATGTCTCGAGAACGCATCCAGAGGACAAATCGAATAATGTTATCGGCCGACTCTTTCTCTTTGTTTGGTATCACGGCAAAAAGGGACAACTCCTCGTTCGCTAATTCGCTGTCCTGATCTTTCGCACTTTCATCGTCGTCGTCGTCGTCGTCCTCCCTGCTCTGTGCGTTCTGGCGACACCATCCCAAAAACAATTTGGCGTGATTCAAATAGACTTTCGCTGTTGCGTCTCGAATCGGGTTTTCCTGAGAAAACGTCGATGGTTGTGTCATGAACGTGTAATAATCGTCTAGTTCCGATGCCAGTTTCGGATGCATCACTGCATAATCATTCGGCAAGCCATAGTTATAGTCGAGGACGGAACGCTTTCGACGCTTTGCGCGTTCGTTGACCACCGTGGATTTCAGTTCCTTGTCGGAATACTTTTTGACCGGGACGGCAGGGGTAGTGTCGGCTTCCGTTTGCGGATCTTGTACAGCGATTGAGTCAGTCGCCGATGGAGACGGTGGGGTGACTGGATTCTTCCCAACCGCACCATTTTTCTTCTCCGTCACGTTGTTGTTCGCTACCCCTTTCGCTTGGTTCGAAATTCCAACAACATCCCCCGTTCCTTCTGTTTCGATTCGTGTCGCGATCCCGGTCACGCCGCTACCCCCGTCAATGCTGCTGCTGCTGCTGCTGCTGTTGTTGCTGTTGTTGACAAACCTTCTTGATTCCTGTTCCCCGCGGATAACAGCCATGGCCAATGTCCTTGTTTGATGGGCGACCAGAGCCGGAAAGCCAAAGTCCGATATCAGCAACGACGAAAAAACCTCCGGCCGATCCAGAAAATCTCTCGCTAACAATATCAAGTGTTCGGACGACCTGTCGATGTCGTCGTCGTCCCATATTCCCGAGTCTCTCAGTTGATTCGCGATGCGCTCTTTGCAGCCATCGGTCAGGCAATCGGCTTCGGGAATGGACAAAATATTCCCATGGCTGTTGAGGTTGAAACGACCATGAAAACGAAACTGCCGCCGATGCGGGTGGTGACCTTGTTGTCCTCTCGTTGTGGGAATAGTCGCGAGGGCCGAGGATTGAAAAGCCGTTGTCAACGTGGTTGCGCTATCCGGGAAACGAAGCAAGGCGGAGAAAAACGGCACCCACCAAAATAAAACAGCAGCGTTCGGAGGCCTTCGGCGCTTCTTGTAGTTGCTTGCGGACCTCGATCCGTACGGCGTTGTTGCCATCTTCTGTGTCATTGGTAGCTTTGAATCATAGAAAGAGTTGTCATCATAGTTTTCGTTCGTGTTTTGTGGCAAGATTCTCGACATCGTTGTTCGTACAGCATCTGCGATTACCGCTCTCCTGCGACCTGATGACATGTACGGGTCTTCCTAATGACATATAACCTAATGACACGTATGAGTGGAGGACAATGGTTGTTCTTTGATTTCGTTGCGACAAACAATTGAAACTGTTGCGATGACAAAAAGTGATACTCCGTACTTCGTACGGTACGACTTTCGGCGGGAAGATCTCTCACCTGACAACGCTGATCTGAGATCTTTGATGTTTCTGTTCATCAATCATCGCCGTCGATTTTTTAGGTTTTGTTGATGATTTGGACTCGAATGACTACAGAACTTACTCGTACATCATACACCTACCGTAGAGCATTTCTATCGTCCTACGTACCGTACCGTACCGTACCGTACCGTACCGTACGGCCTACGGTAAGTCCTAAGATCTCAGGTAAGTAGAGTGTTCATAGTACCTTGGATCAGTAGGATTAGTAGGTACGTCGTTGGCAGCAGGCAGTCGGCATTTGGTAACACTACCGGTAGATTCGTACGGTACTTGTGCGTAAAAAGTAAATGCCATACTAAGAAAATCCTTCAAGGTAAGGCACGTACGAGTACCGTACCGTACCGTACGGTACTCGGACTGTAGCCCAAAGTACTTGTACTGGTTCGTCCTCGTCCTCGTACGTGTACGTACCACATGAAGTGCAAAAACTAATCATATTCATCATACTCTGCTCCTTTGTGCTCTTTTCTCCGGCCCTGTCTTGTGGATCCCGCCTTTCTTTCCAGAACACAACGAACGACATTCGACATCATCGTATCCGATTCCGAGTCCGACTGCCAATAATTGTAGAAAAAATGATTCGATCCACTGTCCTAGCCGCTCTCATGTCCTGGGCCTTGATCGCCCACATGGCCTGCGCCTTCACGGCAACCACCAGCCGCGCCGTCGCTGCCCCACAACGCGCCTCGTCGACCGCTCGGTTCATGGCCTTCGAAGACTTTGGTCAAGAAACCGCCGAAGACTACCCAGGAACGCATCCAAGAGTTGGTGGACAACCATCCCGTTTTGCTCTTCATGAAGGGAAGCAAGCTCTTCCCGCAATGTGGGTTCAGCAACACCGCCTGCCAAATCCTGCAATCCTTCGACATCGACTTCCACTCGGTCGACGTTCTCAGCGACGAAGCCATCCGATCGGGTGTCAAGGATTTTTCGCAGTGGCCTACCATTCCTCAACTCTATGTGGTACGTATGTCGAGGAATGAGATGAGCTCTGGATGTTTGGTCGGAAAACGGAAACCGTAAAAGTTTCGTTTCGTTTCGTTGTGTGTTTTTGTTTGTTTGTGTTTGTGCTTTTGCCTAGTGATTGCAATTCCGTACGATGGTATTGGATTGGATTGGATTGGATTGGTTCCAGCAGTGTTTTTTGTTTGGCTTTTCTTCGTTCTGGTAATGGTGAATGACTTACAATGGGTTAAACCATTCTTTGTTTCTTTGTGCCGATGTGGAACAGTGTGGAGAGTTCATTGGAGGATCCGATATCATGATCGAAATGTACCAGAACGGAGAGCTCGGTGAAATGATCGAAAAGGTGAGTTAACTCGGATCGCATGGTATTCTGTTGTATCGCACAGTGGTGGAGGAAGGAATCATGAGTGCGGAAACAGGTCGAAAAACATGATCGATGCGCCATGCCTATTTGTGATTTGGAATGCCAAGAGATCACCCATCGCCGCAATGTTCTCACGAAATAAATCATTCTTTTCTTTCACGGACGTCAATGAACAGGCGAAGGCAGATATGATTTAAACAAAAAGTTAAGTTTAGTTCACGATTTTAACCATGAACCACATTTCGCGATGCAGTACTTCGGACCGTGCAGTTAGTTACGAAATGTAATCGATTGTCTAGTTTTTCCAAACGCAAAAACCGAACAACATCAGTGGGGTATAGGCAACTGCTTCGGATCATGCTACAATGTCAACACCAGTTCAGACTATTGATGGATATTCTAAGTAGATAGTTTCTTCTAGCCCTAAAAGAATTATCATCGCATTTGGTGGTTCGTGACCGTGCGAGGTATCTTCCGAGCGAAAAATTGAAACGGTGTTGTTGAGTTCGACCAACTCAGAGGTTGTTTGAAAACGGACAACTGGAAAATCGTAATGTAAAAAGACCGACGGAGATGTGGGTTGCACTCTCTCTCTATTTCGACGAGCGCATGAACAATGGTGCCTTTCCAACAGATACGGTTGTTGAGTTAGAACGCCGCTTGCGCTGGCATTACAATTGTTATTGATCCAAGCGAGAGATTATTCGTCCGTGCCTTTGATACAAGTGACCAGCCAATCGAATCCCTCGAAAAGACCTTTTCCCTTAAGTGCGGATGTCTCCTGGATGGACCATTGTCGATTTCGGATTTCCGGAAGACCGAGAGCGTCGCTGATTTGTTGCGCATTCATGGCACCCTTTTGATCCTGCTTGTTGGCAAAAACCAGCAAAATAGATTCCTTCAATTCGTCTTCTTCCAGCATGGCAGCTAGTTCCCCTTTAGCAACCGGCATTCGCTCCGAATCGGCACTGTCCACCACGAAAATGATTGCGTCTGTGTTCGGATAATAGCATCGCCAATAGGGACGAATGCTGGTCTGTCCTCCGAGATCCCACACTTGAAACTGCATTCGAATTCATTTATTATCGGGCATATACGGCGCAAGGAAGAAAACGAATTGATTTTGTAAGATTGACGGCACGCACACGTCGTTTGCACCCAACGGTCAAACAGGGTTCGATCGTCAGTCGACGAGAGAAGGACAAACAGTCATCGATTCGATTTTGCTGCCACAATGCGATGCACGACGGTCACACCAACGCACCTTTATATTTTTATACTGCAGCGTCTCCACGTTAAATCCAATGGTCGGAATCGTTTGCACCGCTTCATCGGATTCGTTTTGGAGTCGGTAGAGAATCGTGGTCTTTCCGGCATTGTCTAACCCCAGAATTAGAATTCGGACCTCTTTTGAGCCGAACAAACTCTCAAAGACCTTGCTGAACAGAATCCCCATAATAACAGTAGCTCTATTCCTAACTCGTTCTGCAATTGGTGGTCCGTCTGCTCTCTACTTTTTCAAGATGCAACAATAGCGCGGCGGATCAATCTCTTGGGTCTTAGCTTGGCGGCGGAGCTCCAGTGGAACGGGCGGTATCACTAGCCTTCCCTCGTCTTGTGTTTGGGGTCATGGAAATTTAGAAAAACCATCCAATAGTAAGACTTAGCTTGTGCCTCCGTCTCTTTCATGGTCTCTACGTGGACATTCCTACTGTATTCATACCGTAGGTATGAAATACGGTACGGACTTGGTAAGTTGACTGCTTAATCGTTCGCGCAACGAGCGCGGTATCTGGTACGGATACCGGTAAGATCCTTAACGCACGCCAATGTGGCGACTGGCGATCGTTTTGGGCCTCCGAAACTAAATCTTACTCGTATTACATATTTACGGGTACGAGTACGAGTATGAGTATGTGTGTTAATGACGAAGAGACAAAGTAGGGCTACGTAGAATTTGTACTGTAAGCAAAACCTTGAATTAACACTCATGATTTAAATTGGTCTCATGACTCATTTCGAACCAATTTCGTATCGGTTCGAAATTTCCGAGACCATTTTTTGCACATCCATTGCAGAAAAACTCGAAACTCCTCCTCACTTCTTTCCTTCCTAATCCATCTAATTGCAACTGAATAACAAACAAATAACAGATACTAAATTAACTAATTCAATTGCACCACACTGGGGGGGGGACGCGATTCAACCATCGTGCCATCGTCGTCGTCAAGGGGGCGAAAGAACAAGAAAGGGCAAAACGCGGTGTCATCGACGATGACAACGACGATGACGGCGCCCCATTACACTGCTCTAAGCTCCAAATTGCGCGTTGGTTCCTGCTCCACCACCGTTGTTGCTTGCATCCTTCTAATGTATTCAATCTTTCCATCATACAGGTCTGCTATTTCCAGCATTTCTGGCGTCACATCCTTAATTGTTTCAACACACTTCTCTAATTTCTCTGCCATGGCCTTTCCCAAGAGTGTTTCTTTCATGGTGATCTCTGCTTTCTCCAGCCGCTGCAACTCAGCGCTGTCCTCCTCGCGCCACTCGACGGCGCTGACCGGCGGATCATCCCTTGCTTTAACTAGAGCAGCAACTATTTGCTCTTTTTTCATTCCAGCGGCAACCCTCTTTCCAAACTTCCAATCATATATCACTTTCAAATCTTGCACAGCTAGTCTAGCAAATTGGCCCCCACACTTTGCAACTAAGGCCTCAGCTGATCCCTTCTTCTTTGCAAAAGCAGCGGCGCGCGCCTTTGTAGTCTTCAGCGTCACAATTTTTTTCATACGTTCCTTCAACACTTTTGCTTTCCAGACGTCCTTGGAGTTAGTGATGAATGCACCTGTGATGCAGAATTTCTGTCCTGCGGTATTTGCGTTGGCAATTTTCAATATTCGCTCGTTCGAACCTGGTTTAGTAGATGCGATCTTCTCTTTCTCGTTGTTTTGTGGCGCCTTCGCAGCAAATGCATCGCCTTTCAAACCGTAATTGTTGAGATAGTTTACTGCGTTGCTGTTGCAAAGTTCGAGGTAAAGCAACTTTGCCTGTCATTGGATCCGCTGTAAGGTCTACAGAACCATTCCGTAGCGTCACCTCGTGAGCTATATTGCGATTCCCTAGACAACTGCGTGTGAAAGGGACGATACCAATTTGGCACCAGATAGCCTTTGATTTTTCCACAGAAAATGCGACGTGAAATGCGCTGTGCAAAGTGACGTAACCTCCCTTCTCGTCCACCTCGCATCCCCCAAATACAAGCCGCGGAATATCGTGAGCGCGCATGGTAAGCCGTCTTGCACGGCGCGAGTTGTTCAACATTGTCTTGTTTTGGCGAAACATGGTTTTAAATGGTCCGTAGTTCTGGTCTGTTGGTTGCCAAATATGTGTTGTATTCAGAACTCCAGTAAGTAGGTAGAGGCCTTCAGGGGCTATAATAATTTGCAACTCATCGTCCTCCCATCCTGGACCCGAATCAACCAACATCACTACTCGCTTTCCAGGTACGGGGGCCAGATCCGGAAATAATGGCATGTATGCATCCTTCACTACCTTCGTAAACTCAGTACCATCCATCCCCGCACTAGCATTACAATTCACTGTAGTCCACCGCTCGGTTGGTTCGTTGAACCCCCATGTTCCAATGACTGAATGATGTTCGAGCTCTTCCAAAAACGAATCCTGAATCCGCTTGTTCGAATCATCTTTAGCCATACTTTTCAACTGAAAATGGGGGGGCATGGGATCTCCAGAAGCGCAACTACCACAGAGGAGTGTTATGCGGTGACTGCTTTTATTTGCATGATTTGCTCCCACAGGAAGATCCCTGCTGCTAGGTCCATACTGGGTGACGGGACGTCCGCCAGACTTTGTCGTCGTCGTGTCCAGTGATAGCCCCGTTTCGTCCACATTGATTATCCAACAAAGTTGTTCAGGGGGGAAATACAGCTCTCCTTCGTGTCCCCCTGCGATCTCCTCCTTTGTTGGCAACCGTGCAAAACCCATCTCAAGGAAAAATTCTTTTAGGGTTGTAAACCATTGATTAATATTTTTATGACTTCCGTACGTTGCACGGCGTTCCTCCATCTGTGAATTGAGATTAGATACTTCCACCCCATCTGCAAACCGTGGTTGAAGCCTTCTGAATAAAGAAACTGGATCAGTGAGTGGGGATGGGATTACACCGTTACTCAGGCACGCTGTCACCTTTTGTAGGAGCATCTGACGATCCAGTTTGTCCTTCATCTGTGCCGCAGTCAATGCAACAAATGTTGTGAGCGCTTTGGCAAGCGCATCCTCCACCATTTTTGGAAGGATTGGTGGACGTCCCTTGCGTGGTGGACCCGTGAGTCCGTCACGAACATGGTTTCGCAATGTATTTGAATTGATGTTTGTACCGTATGTTGTATTTACGGTGTCACAGATAACCGTTGCTGGGATGCGTGACACTCCCTTTTGATTTGCTGGGAGTTGGAGCTGCTGCACCAAGGTTTCATATGCTTCCCTCCAGGCATGCTCAAATCGAACCCTGATAGCTTGCTCATTCGCGGCAGCACATAAGACTTGGTGTGGAGTTCGTTTTGTTTGTTTCAGAGGCAACAACGAAGTTGGTAGAGTGAGTTTCTTCTTTTTGCAAGGTGGGGGGGGGGGGGGGGTGGAGTTTTCCTTTTCCAAAAACGCTGCTGTACTCGCTGCTGTGCTTGCTGCTGGCGCTGCTTCTGTTGCTGTCGTCGTCGTCGATGATGTGCTTCCATTGGTGTTGCTTGAGGCTGTATAAGCTCTTTTGTTGTTGTTGTTGTTGTTGTTGTTGTTCTGTTTTGGGGTGGGGGGATCCAACAGTCCACTTGGATTGGTTACAGTCGAAACGCTGGTACCATTCAATCCACCACCAACAACAGCAGGGGGTGGTGGCGGCGGCGGTGGGGGGGGAGTGGGGGCAGCCTTCTTGTTTTGTTGGTCTTCCAAGAGTTTGGCCTTCTTGCGCAATACTCTCTTCTGTAGGGACCGAATTTTTGCTCTCCTCCTGTGTAAATCCCCCTATTAACATGGCAGTCGCTGTAGTGATAGTACCACTTTGTGAATGGTTTAGAATAACAGCAGCGTTATTTGTTAACTTGCAAGGGGGAAGGGCGGCGCCTCTTGCCACAGCGCCAACTGTGTGTGTTGTTGTTGTTGCTGGTGTAGGGGGATTTTTTTGCCCTGGGGGGGGGGTTGTTGTTGCTGCAGTTGTTTTTCGAAACGGCCGGGAGGATTGATCTGCAACTTGGGGGTATCTTGTAATTGATAAGTATCGATTTATCCTGTAGTGGCGCTTGCTGGTTGATGCCGCGAGCAGGGGGATCCTTGTTGCTGCTATGGGGAGATTTTTTGACCTCAAAATCTTGTCCTTGGGGGTGTCACTGTGGCTGTGGCTGTTTTTTCCAAAACGACCGGGAGGATTGAGTCGCAACTTGTTGGGGGTTGCCTTCTCCTTGATAAGTATCGATTTACCCTGTAGTGGGGCTTGCTTGTTGTTGGCGCGAGCAGAGGGATCCTTGTTGCTGCTATGGGAGGATTTTGGGAGTTTTCGGAGTTTTTGCCCTTGGGCGTGTTGTTGTTGTTCCAGCTCTTTTCTTCTAAAGGACTCGGCCAATCGATCCGAAACTTGCAGGTCTTCTTGGACTTGGTATAAGGAAGGGAACCGCCCAAATGCGGGCGCCTCTAATGCTATGGTTAAGGAATGGGTTGGTTGAGACCACTTGGTATGATGAGGTTGTGTTAATGGAGTTTTTTTTCAACTTTTTGTGATTTTCTTGACCGGAAGAATCATAAAGTCCGAAGGGGTTCCGGCGCGCGCAACCCCTGCAAATTGGGTATCTATGGAAAGCTCTTGCTCTTGCCAATTCTGGCGCGGTGATTACTTTGGCCAAGAAGTTCAAGCTGGAGAGTAAGATCAATAAGACTAACAGGACCCAAATCGATGGGTGTAGGAGGGGATCGAAAAAAAAAGCTGTCTCAAAATGGTCACCCTACTTTACACACATACTCGTACTCGTAGGTACCAGGAATAGAATGGGTGATTCCTGAAATGATTTTGACCCAGACCGATTTTATGTCTTTTTTGTATTTCGGGAATGAAAATTAACGTACCCAGATTTTGGCGGGCCAGCGTCTAAAATCTCATTTTTGGAATAAGGAATTCTTCCTATGGACAATTATAATAGCCAAATTTGTCCTCTTGATACGATTAAAAATGTGGGTTTAATACGATCAGATTTTTCAGCTTTCAGCCAGCGACTTTCAGCGACTCAACAACTGATGCTCAACCGACAACATAAATAATTATCATTTTAGTACTCCTGTCAATCCATTGACTACTATGTCACTTGAGTTGATTTGCTTGTATCTTTAAGTGCAAGACAATGATAACGATGGTGACAATGAGGCCGAAGGAAGGCGCAAAGAAAGGCGTCAAATAGATAGAAGAACACCAAGGATAGCCCTTCGTCGTCATTCTGAGGCCCCCTTTCTTTATCTATTCAACTCAGGCAATGAACAGGCTCTTCTCAACTGATGTGGTGTCAACCACGAGGTCTTTGCAGAGCTTCTAGGTCAACTTGAACCCATATTCGATAGTTACACGGTCGAAAGAGACACCAACGCTATTCGCAAGCGGAAGATTGCCACCACAGGAAGAAAGAGCAACAGCAAATGCAACTTGCTGTCTTGGTCTAGTACTTCATTGGTTTAGAACACAAGGATCCAGTCACAAGATCTGTGTCAATGACATTTGGACTTGACCCCTACTGTTGTGTAAAAATGGTTGAAGTTCTCCAGAATGGTTCTTTTGTTTGTATTGCAGAAGCATCCAAAGGCAATGGTTAGACCTCCAACTGAAGAAGAAGTGGAGGAATACACCGCTGTAATTGGTGTGAAATACTACCCCATACTACATGAATGCCGCATATGGAGTGCAGCTGATGGACTCAAAATCAAAATTCAGCAGTCTTCTAATTGGTTGGTTCAGAGTTGCTTTTACAATAGCTGGGTCTGTGACATGTATGTCAACAGTGTCTTTGTCTTTGCGGCCAATGGGAGAATCCGTATTTGTAGTTACAACTACCCCAGTACCTGGTATGACAGCACAATTGCAGATCATGGTATTTATGACAAAGTAGAAGAATTGTTTGTCAAGTACCGTGCAATGATTTTCATTGACTCTGCATTCAGGGTTTATACAGGGAGACACCACTGCCTTGTCCAAAGTTTGCAGACTGATCCAGATACCCCAGAGGCTCTTCTGTTGAATCAAGAAGCAACAGCCCTTTGCCAGTTGTCAGAGTTGGGAATGCAGATGATTCAGAGGCAGTTTCCCCAATTGAAAGACAAACTCATATTGGAGACATTTGGAGATTAGAAGATCATTATGAACTTGGTGATTCTTCTTCTGTACTACAATTACCAAATAAGTACCGTTGGCCACATCCAGATCCTGAATGTTTTTATGCATCGATTGGATGGATACTTCTCTTATGCCAACAACAAGCCAACGGAAGATGCACTGACATGTTTGAGTAGCCAAGTATTGAGCCATTGAGCTATGAGCGTTGGGTGCTCAATTGGACTTGGATGTTTTGCGATTGGTTTTGGATTGATAGACTTAAGATTTGATTTGAAAGTTGGACTTAAGGTTTGGATTTGGAAGGAAGTTGGACTCAAGGTCTGAATTTGGAAGTTTTGCTTTGGGTGGTTGAGTAGATTGCCGGACTGGATCATCAAGGTTGATTAGATTGTTGATTGGACTTGGGCCGGATCACCATGGCCGGCCGATTGCAAAGTGTAGATAAAGATTAATCTCTAATGACGGATTAGATTTGGACGTTGCTTATTAGATTTGAACATAGCTTTTGATGTTGCTAAGTTTTGGAATTATGAACTTGGAGAGCTTAGAGGAGTGAGCTTGGTGGAGCTATCAATTAGGGGTAGTTTCAATCCATCCAGGAGTAGTTTTGCTTTTGGTGTTCGGGTTTGGGCTCGTAAAAACCGCATGGCTCCTTAAGAGGGGTTCAACCCAGCGCTGGTTGAAGTTAATCCCATCAGTTCTTTCATACTTGGACGTGTGAGTAAAATTGCATCAATGTGTTTTGATAATGGATGTGGGAATTGTTGGTGGATGCGTATGCTTGCATACAGGGAAATGGGAATAATTGATTCCGATCAATTTGATTCTGATTGATTTCAGACTTTCATGTACCAACTTAACTGACTTTGCAAGTTCTTTTGGTTTAGAACTCTAATTCATTATTCCTTGCTAAGCCAATAATTTGTATTCTTAAAAAATCAAGAGCAACAAGAACCTACATGTCAACTTCAAATCCACTGATCTTCTAAGTTCGCTAATCTTCTAAATCTAAAATTGGCATTGACCATGGTGATGAAGCTGAAATTCAAAAGCGGCAATCCATGTTGGGTGGAGGTGAATATTGACCCAAGTCCATATCCAGTTCAAATTGTCAAGAGTCCGGTGTAATCACTTGATCCACGTCAAAGTTCATCCATCAAAGTCCAACCATCAAAGTCAAAGCCATCTCTATCATAGTACCAACTTAACGACTTTGCAAGTTCTTTTGGTTTAGAACTCTAATTCATTATTCCTTGCTAAGCCAATAATTTGTATTCTTAAAAATCAAAAGCAACAAGAACCTACGTGTCAACTTCAAATCTACTGATCTTTTAAGTTCGCTGATCTTCTAAATCTAAAATTGGCATTGACCATGGTGATGAAGCTGAAATTCAAAAGCGACAATCCTGTGTTGGGTGGAGGTGAATATTGACCCAAGTCCATATCCAGTTCAAATTGTCAAGAGTCCGGTGTAATCACTTGATCCACGTCAAAGTTCAACCATCAAAGTCCAACCATCAAAGTCAGAGCCATCTCTATCATAGACCCCATTTTTTGTCAAGTGAAGTGGGTGGAGCCTTCCCTTGAAATCAAAGTTGACCAAAATGCACCACCGCCTGTTGCAATTAAAGTGGAACCAACACCTTAAGTGGAATCTCTGGCTCCAGGAGAATTTGAGTTGGGAAGCCGGTTTACAAATAAGGTGGCGACATCTATTATGACTACCTTTAAGGATTCCAAGGCAGCCTCTCTTTGTTGCCTCTCAGCTTCCAAGACAGCCTCTCTATGATACCTTTCGAGCTGACAATTCTCTCTTCTTTATCTTTCTCAAGCTTGGAATTTTCTCTCAAGAAATCAAGGATTTCCTGGCCATTGACTTTGGTGTTCCTGCATTGTCTCTTGGCAGACCAGGGAGAGGAAGCAAACCAAGGAGAGGGAGAGGAAGCGGACCATGAAGAAGAGGAAGCGGACCGTGAGCGCGTGACAATTGCTGGGATTGCTACCGGTACGTTTATGGTGATTGGTGCATTGAGTTCGGGTTTGGTTGGTTGAGTTGGTTGGGAAGGTTGACATAGCGGCGGTTGCGTTGGTTGCGTTGGCTGGTTGGTTGGCTGGGTTTGTTGCAAAGGTTGACAGAGTGGGAGCGGAGGAATGTTATCATAGTCAGAGCTGTCATCTTCACTACTTATGTTATTCTTGTAGTACCCTTCTTCCAAATCAAACTTCTCCTCTCCATCACCAACATCTGCCTTGCTCTTAATCAACCACTTGATCCTCTTTGCCAACTCTACCTCCGCCGGGAAAATTTGGATCGCCAGTAGGAATTTGTTTACGGTCAAGATTGGTGTATTTCCTATGGAGGTTTGGAACACTTCTGGTAGTATCAGGGAAGTTGTCTTTATGGATTTGGGCAATTGTATCCCAGTCTTCAGGACTAATGGGAAGGATTGATTTGATGGTGTGTAGCAATTTGATGAGTTTGTTTTTCCTGTAGTTGCACACCCAGGACTTGCATCCTACTCGTGATGGATTCATCCCCATCGCTGTTGTTGGCTGATGATGTTACGATAGAAAAATTATGTCTGGAGCTTAATATGTATCTCCTCCCCCATCATTGTCACATAGCAACAGCAGATAAAGCATTATTATTAATACCATTTGGTTTTTGTGCGTTGGAAAATATTTTGTAGTGTAATCAGCCAAAATTGGCAATTCACGATCCGTTGGATGTGTGATTAGTAAGTTGGGTGGGTATAAGGAAATGGCAAAAATTTCAGTTCAGTATTCCATGCGCCATTGCAAAAAAATCTGGGTAGGACCCAGATTCCGGTCAACGTGGGCTCAGGTTGACCGGATTCTGGGTCCCAAAAGACAAAAACCGATCCAATCTGGGTAGGACCCAGATTCATTTTGGGAATCACCCAATGTCGTACTATAGGTGGTCGTTTGTTGTATGTCTCTAAATGAAGGTGGTAATGCATTATGTAGGTATGTATGGGTTGATTTGAAAGTGAACTAAAAATTAAGATTGTGAGCTTAAGCTTGCTAAGATCAGCTAAGCGTTGAAATGAGTGTATTGAACTTTTACAACGTTCTTGCACATGCTAAAACTAAGATATGTATTTCATCCGGTCTTCAATATTGTAGTGCCGGCTGGCGTGTCATTTTTGACTGACATCAGAATTTGGAGAAGTTCAAGTTTTCTTGAATTGTGGGAATTCAATCGTATGGGGTTGAATACCACATAGAAGATGATGAGTACGGACCAGTACCGTAGGTAAGATTCAAGGCCCTGTGGGGCCGGGGGGGGGGGAGAGTTGTTGTTGTAATGGAAAAGAAGGGTGTGAATTTTTGTTTCGCGGAAAATATTTGATAGACCTGTCCTTTTATGTGATTATAGATATGCTTATATGATATGATAATGTATTTAAGCATGGTAACATAGAAACATCCCACATCCGGGTTCAAGACAACCTCTAAAAATGAAAAAGTTGATTTTCTGTTTTGCGACGGTTGGATAAATTCATACTTAAGCTTTCCACTGATGTGTTCAGCATCACTTCTAACTCCAGATACGATTCATTACAACTACCCAGCAACTCCACAGCACCTCAACACCTCTACTATACCACAAAAATGAGCCTGTCGACGCAGCATTACAACTAGCATCAGCGTTTGCTCACAAATTACAGTACAAATGAAGGAAACAAGGAACAACAGAGGGCATCCCCAGAGGCAACGACAAAATGACACACTGACCCAAATGCACTCATAAGGTGGTGATACACAAACTATCAAAGATAACTCACTTGTGTTTCTTTCATGATTCATCTTATCCATAACAAAAACCATATTCATTGGTATGTACGTGGTGGTCTGTCCTTTTTCCATATTAAATGGTCTGTCCTTTTTCCGTTTCCATGGTCTGTCCTTTTCCTGTTTTTTATGGTCTGTCTATGGTCTGTCCTTTTTCCGTTTCTGTTTCTATGGTCTGTCCTTTATCCGCTTCTGGATGACACAAAGGTTTTTTAGGGCTGTTCGGGCTGTTAATCAATAGTTAATTTACTTATGTTCAAAAGAAAGGGTTCTCCATCTTTTTCAGAGCATAGTTTACTCTATGTACCAACTCGCAAACAACACCTCATTTTTGTATTTAAAATAAAGATGTTAAAATATAGTGTGACATTTTCAAATCTAAGGCATATTTTTCTTAAATACAGAAATATTACGCTGTTTTGAACGTAGAGACGCTACCAGAGCCCATGACTAAAACCCATTTTTTTATTTTTAGTGTTTTCCACCCCCTGGAACCCCCAGCTCACACAGTTTGGACAAGGGGAAGTTGTAGCAACAACTCTTCCGATTACTTTGTAAGATTGCTGTAGTACTTCTAACAAGTCTTATCTTAGTTTGTTAGTACGGAGTAATTAATAGAACCTAAATCATATGTAGTTATTGTCTTTTATTTTATCGGTTACTTTTACGTTGTCGGAAAGAGTTTTTGATAAGATTATGGGTTATAATGAGCCGTGTATATCCCAGATCATATTAATCTCCCAATTGCTAAACTGTAGCCTCTTTTTGTGGGGTGCCGGTCACCACGAATGGTGTCCAGTGTACCTCTGTTCAGTGAGTTAAGTAGTAAATCATTTAACTACTCATTTAATCAGAGCGTATGTGTGATTTGTGTCATTTGCATTTTTCTTTCTGGGCCTTAAGTAATTAATTAGTTATGGTCCTACTTCTTTGTTGTGCCCTATTTTATTACTAAGTACGCATACCTTTGTTCATACCGTACCTCCACGGCTTTCACGATTACTCGTTCACGGGGGTTTACTCGTTCACGGTGGTTTGCCATGAGGGATTTAGTAATTTAATACACCCTTGGATGGTCTGTGGACTATCCTGCTCATATAAGTATATTGGTCTTACTCTTTTGTGGTGAGTACCCGGGTGATGTTTGGTAGGGTAGTCAGTCAGGTTATGTTTTCCCTGTTTCCAGAATATATTCAATTGCCCTTGCTCGGTACGGTCCCTGAACCAATTAAAATGGATGTCTATGGTTTTGGACTGTTTCTGTTTGATGGTACCATTCAGTATGCCCTCAGCCGTGTTATTATCAGTCTTCAATGATGTGGCCGGTTGTGGGTGTCCTAGCTCTATTAGACGACATTGTCGGACTGGCAGTGCTTTCCTAGCATTCAGGAACAATGATGCTACCTCTGCTTCTGCCACTGAGGCCATCACGTTCTTGATGATTTGTGCCAATATGAGGATTGCCTCGTTGAGCAGGTTGTCTGTATTGTTTCTGAGGTAGTGATATCCACCGGCTCGGCTTTTAGCTTCTGAACATACAAAATACGCTGCATCATTGTCGACTCGCAGGATCATATCGCTGGCACGGTATATAATTGTTGAATTAGGATCACCCGCTGCGTAGTTGAGGAAGATTTTTTTTGCGGCCTTTGTTGTTAGGTTGTCCTTTGCTGAGGCGATGTCATTGAGTGGGTGTAACATTGTGTTGTCCATGGCTCTTGCGTAAAACAGGAATTTTCCCGTGACTTTCTGGATTATTTTGGGCTCGAACAGCGTGGATGTATCTTCAATCTTTGCGTACTATATTTTTTCACCGTAAGCTGGTACGTCAGCGCGTGATGGTCCCACATAGTGCTTCGTGGGCCTTACGTGCTCAAATTCTTTTAACGCTTGTTCCACTCAACCATCATCCATGGATAACTCTACCTCATGCGCGTCGTAGTCCCACCGCAGGTCGATCCCAACCTATTGTTTTCCCGACCAGTTGACCTTAAATGGGTACTCGTACTACTTGGCTCTGACTGCCTCTACCAAGTGATCCATGTCTGCCTGTTGTATGTATTTGATACCAAAATTGCCGACAGCCAGGGTGAAGGAGATGTTTCTGTGGGCGTGTAGGAATACTAGCCCCTCCATGTGTCGCGCCTTGGTGTAACCAAATTTTTGGAGGTGTTCAACTAGGTCATCATGTGCTATTTTTCCACTTTGTTTTAAGCCGTACCATGCCTTTTTGATGCGCTCATAAACATAATCTCCCTGTCTGAGTGCTTGCAGGTTATAGGTCACTCTGATTCTGGGTGGGATCATGTCCCACCACAACTTTACGAACTCAGATTTGTCTAGCGTGGAGCATAGGTACATGCCGGATATGTCCCCGGTGTAGTATTTGGCTCCCAGGGTGGATATGATGCTGTTCCAGTGGGTTTTGATTGTTTCCATACTTGCTGTGCGGGTTGATACATTGCCTAGACATTCCAGTTGATCGTCCCCCGCTGTAATTCTCGTTCTGTAGGGATTGGCCTTCTCGGGGCGTATGGCTACTACTGCATATTGGGGATATGTAACTTTCTTATATGTTGGCACCTCGTGGCGTTGTATCCAATCCAACACATCCATCCCCTCTATATTGTTGGCCTTGAAGCCTTGGAATAGTCTGCCAAACTCGTCTTCTCCGGGCCTAAGCCATAGCTCCTGTACTTCAATCTTGGGGTGTTTGATGAGGTCCTGGTACGTGGCCCATTTGTTCAGGTCAACAATCATCCCATATGGACCCCACACACGCCAACTGCGGCTTATATGTCATGCCACTTGTCACCTTGGCCTGCTTAGGTACTGGGTAAAAGACTGGGTCGCGTGGGAATACACCCATAAGTGCCTTGGGCCTACTCTTGGGCTTGGAATAGAACTGATCTGACTTGTAGTATCGGGAAATTTTGCCATGTGTGTAATCAGCTTTATCCCCATCAGTGTACCGGACTTGATAGTATTAGTTTGTTTGGTCATAACTCATCACTTCACTCTTGTACCACCCAGAGTTGAACTTCTTCCTAACTATAGTGCCTATGGCCCATGGGTGTCCTCGCCAGGGCGCTCTTTTGCTGTGTATTACTGCTTGACACACTTGGAGGGTCGCGCGCGTTCCTTGGCTGTTGTGCATCTGGCACCCATGGAAGTTCGTGTGTGTTCCTTGTGCGCTAGGTATTGGGATTATGCTTAGATTGACTGTTGGGCCCAATAGACGTCTCTTTGGATGTGTTCATTTTACTTATGGGCATTTGGACCCATAATTGTAGTAGGTCTTGTACTTTTTGTAGGGCCTCATTCACTTGGGTTCCCTGCTCAGCATATGGTATTGGCGGATGGGGCTTACAAGTCACCTCCTTTAAGCCTTGTAGGATCATAAGTAGTCTGTCAGTGTATGACGTTTGGGGCACTCCTGACTTGGGGAAAAAGGCAACGGTGTTGCTCACCCGGGTCGACCGGCTGGTTTCTCCAATACAAGTGTAATTTCTGTAGTTCTTCATTGCTAGACCAATATAGAACGCTCTCGTCCCATGGCCCTGCCATGCTCCCCTCTCCTGGGTTCTATCGTGTATGATCATGCAACAGCCCATGGGGGCTAGCGGGTGCTTGTTGTAGTCATATATTCCATTTCAGAGTTCATAGGCAGATAACTTGGGTTGCGTTCAATATGCGCGTACTAGATTGAACGTGATCATCGCTTTTGGTATCAATAGGTCCCAATTGTCTACTGGGTACGCTTCATCCACTCATTCAAGCCTGCAATGAAGCAGTTCTTGAAGGTCTGGATTGCATGTATGGCATGATTGAGCCAATGGTCCCCTGGTGATGCCAACTCGTAGTCTAGGTTGTTTTTGGTGATGTAGGCAATCGACTTTTTGGAGGTCTTGTTGTCCATACATACTATCTTGGCGCTCACATTGTTTTCTTTCATCCGTGCGTAGCACGCCGTGAAACCATGTAGTATGTCTTCACTTTTGTTGCGCGACTTCATGGGTTACACGTTAATATAATTTGCGTCATAGTTGTACATGAGGAACACGTACTGGTATCCTCTGCATGACATGACTAGGTACCTGCCTGGGAGGTCCCAAGCTACTAGTTCCTTGGGCTCTGTGTCCATGCGTGGGTCTACGTGATCTCCCAGTTGTATCTCGGTCATAGAGATTACGCCCATGCATAAGTCGTGGATCTTCTTCTGGCCAGTCTTGTGTTGTTTGTTGTTGGCGTCTGCGTTGACCTTTTTCTTGCGTACATCAACCGTTTTCTTGCATGTGCTTTGGATGCCTTGTCAGACTATTTGCATATGGTCCATTGTTGTTTCTTCTGAGTCCTTCAGGTACCGGTTGACTCTACTAGTCGTAAGGCCCAGCCACGTAGCGGAGGATCCTCTGTCTATGGCTCTTACCAACGTGTCTTTGGTGGGGTATCCCATGGCTGCGTGGTAGAACTCGAATTAGTTTGGGGATGGCTTGAATCTGGTATGCCCCTGCCCCCATGTGTATCTGATATTTGGGGTTATTATCTGTGTTTGGAATTTGTTAGGGGGGGGGGGGGGGGGGTCGCCACCCTTGGAGAGTGGGCGGCATTGTCATCTGTATCCGTGGCTTTGCGTACGTGGTTTCCTGTATCTGTTGTCGTAGCGATGCGTTTGTTGGCCGGCACCCTTGGAGCGTGGGCAGCAGTGTTGTCTGTATTTGTGGCATCGCGTACGTGGTTTCCTGTATCTGTTGTCTTACTGATGTGCTTGTGTCATCCTGTGGACGCGTGGGCTGTTTGCTCTGTTTGTTCTGTTTGGTGCAGGGGAAACATATACAGGTTCCTGAGGGGGTCACGGGTCCCTTCCAAGATCGTGTGGTTGGATGGGCTGGTGACCGCAACGTTGTTTCTTGTGAAGGTGACTTGGCACCCATTTTCTTGCATACTTTTGGGACCAAGGACTAGGGACAATTCCACCTCTTCAAATTTATGGCATCTGGGTGCTGCGGGGGGTAGTTGGGGTAGGTCCGGCGTTGGTGGCCGTTGACCACATCATGCTCCCGTTCGCACACCCCACAGTGAGCGCCCCCGGTGTGTCAAGGTGTGCGCCTCCCTGGTATGAATTGAGGAGAAAGTGGCCCGTAGCGGCCAAGTCGAGTGCACCGTAATCCGCCGCCGGCTCATTTGCCGTCAACACAAATTTTACATGTTTGGTATTTTTGGGTTGTTGTTTTTGTCGCAGAGGGGCACGTAGAATACCTAGTAATGGCTTTGAATTGTGACTACTATGTTTAGATATGCTAGTGTGCTCCTCCCCCCACACGATCAGTGGGGTGCATCTTGCCTCTCACGGGTGATAGGATGACTCCATTTCATCCACCCGTCCTTGCGCTGAATGGACCCGCCAATCTTGTTGGCAAAGGTTACTCTGACTTGGTGGTTGGGTTTGAATTGGATGCAGTCCCTACCGTCATGGGAGAGATTGACGCCGCAGGACTGGCAATAGTGTTTGTATTTTTTCACGTGGAGACGGGGGGGGGGGGGGGGGGGGGGGGGGTACTCCTCTCGTTGGGGCTGTCGTGACCGCGTCTGCGTCTGCGTCTGCGTCTGCGTCTACGGCTGTGGTGGCTGTGGCTGCTGCTGCTGCTGCGCCCCCGCTTGCGACTGTTGGTTGGTCACTAGCAAGCTTACTGGTGTCGTTAGCGCAGACAGGGCTGTCTCCAATTGGTGAGTGGACATGGCGAGTATAGACGCTGCCATTGCTGTTTCTACTTGGGACTTCAGTTCTTGGTACACACTGACGAGTTCCTTCTGGGTACTATCCTCTATGTCCGCTATGCACCCGTTGGCCTTGACATTGACCATGTTGGCTGACTCGGACTTGGCATGGTAACTGCTGTATAATTCCTTCAGCCGGCAGTCCCCAAAACTTCTTGTATTGTGAGAACTTCATCTCGTTGCTGTCAGTTCCCATTAACGCTTGGTGGACTTTCCAGTCGTCCTCCACGCAATGGGGCATCACGGGATTGTGCTTGCTGCATTTGAATGCTAGGTGTAAGTAGTCCATCATCTGCACAGCTGTCATGTTGGCCGTGGCTGGTAGGAGGTTGATCTGGTGTTGATATTTGGTGAGGACCCTTAAGTATTCCCTGGGTCCCAGGGGGAGATTTGGTGAATACGTCAGTCCGCTCATCTTCTTTGCAAGCTCTGCCATCAGCTCGCGTTGTACGTCTGACGAGCATAGGTCCTCTTCCATGCTTTGGAATGCCTCTAGGGCTGTGGTGCCTCTTGGGACAAATTGTCCAGCATGTTGGGGAATTTTTATCGGTAAGCAGAAGGGCCTCTTGATTGTATTTGTTCCACTCCACGCACAGGGCTCAGTTCCGCTTCCATAGTTTGTACATGTCTGAAGAGAGTTCCACCCAGCTGTCGAGTTTGGGTTCTTTGACCGGCGTTGTTGGGTACACTGTGTCGGGGTTCCTTTCTCTGGTTCTGTATTGTGCTTCTTTCTCCAGCAGGAACGCATAGCCCCCTCCTTGAATGTACTTGGTGGAGGTCACTTCGGCTAACGCATTGGTGAGGGTTTTCTTGAATTCGTACACATCTATGCTGGTCAGCACTATGATTGGTTTCATCTGTGAGTACTCCAAGTGGTCCTTCAGGACTCTTTTTGCTCATCACGTTGTTGCTGCCGTTGCTGTTGCTGTCTTCCACGTACTCCAACAATAATCTGTTCTGTGTTTGTAGTTGGCTGGTCTGATTGTTGAAAAATTTAAGTAGGTTGTGGTTGTCGTCTGTTAGGTCCTTGAGTTGCTCACGTAGGTATTTGATTTTCTGCTTACCTGTGTCTGTGACTCGAGTCGTGACAATACTGGTGTCTGGGGTGACTCCTTGGTGGGTTACTGGAGTGGTGTCCTTCGGTCACGATTCCTTCTCGAGTTTGGGAGGTTCGACCGGCGTTGTTGGGTAAGCTGTGCCAGGGTTCCTTTCTCTGGTTCGGTATTGTGCTTCTGTCTCCAACAGGAATGCATAGTCCCCTCCTTGGGTGTACTTGGTGGAGGTCACTTCAGCTAACACATTGGTGTGGGGTTTCTTGAATTCGTACATGTCTATGCTGGTCGGCACCATGACTGGCTTCATCTGCAAGTCTTCCAAGTTGTCCTTCAGAACGACATAGTCCTTCTTTTTGTTCATCGTGTTGTTGCTTTTGTCGCTGTCGCTGTCTTCCACGTACTCCAAAAATAATCTGTTCTGCGTTTGAAGTTGGCTGGTTTGGTCATTGACAAATTCAAGTAGGTCGTAGTTGTCTTCTGTTAGATCCTCAAGTTGTTCACGTAGGTATCGGATCTCGCGCTCACCTGTGTCTGTGACTTGGGTTGGGGTTGGGGCCCGGTATTGATGCTGGTGTCTGGGGTGACTCCTTGGTGGGTTGTTGGATTAGTGTCTTTGGTCACGTTTCTTTCTGGCATTGGATAGATCTGCCTGTTACTGTTATAATCTTATTTATAACTAATAGAACCTAAATTGTATGTAGTTATTGTCTGTTATTTTATCTGTTACTTTTACGCTGTCAGAAAGAGTTATTGATAAGATTATGGGTTGTAATGAGCCGTGTATATCCCAGATCATATTAATCTCCCAATTGCTAAACTGTAGCCTCTTTTTGTGGGGTGCCAGTCACCACGAATGGTGTCCAGTGTACCTCTGTTCAGTGAGTTGCTTAAGAAGTAGTAAATCATTTAACTACTCATTTAATCAGAGCGTATGTGTGATTTGTGTCATTTGCATTTTTCTTTCTGGGCCTTAAGTAATTAATTAGTTATGGCCCTACTTCTTTGTTGCGCTCTATTTCATTACTTAGTGCGCATACCTTTGTTCATACCGTACCTCCACGGCTTTCACAATTACTCGTTCACGGTGGTTTGCTGTGAGCGATTCTTTAGTAAGTCAATATTAATGTGATAGTACTGTACCCGGTTGATGGAATGACACTGTGAAGTAGCAGTGTACGAGAGGGAGAATCGCTAGCAGCATTACAATTTCAGATGCCACCTCAAATTTTGTCATCGTAGCTCTGAGCTAGTAGGATCAATTTCTAAGACGCTTACCAGTTGGATCATTGCACCTAGCTAGCAGCACCCACTACTAGTAGTACTACTAGTAGTAGCATCGATGTAGTTTTTAAAACTATTCCAAAAAGATCTTAATAAAAAAGCATGCGGTATCTTCATCATCATCATCATTGCTGCTGTTGCTGAACACTAGTCCTATTAATAAAAAGTATTCCCCGATTAAAAGCTTCCAGTCGAAGGGAACTCGCCATACCAACGAGGAGAATCAGACCTTGTTATGATCCTTTCTGTCTCTTGACAAAGAAGGTGCTTTTGCAGTCAAGGGGGAAATCAGACTCTTACATCTGTCACGACCAAATATCTCTACCAAAGTGCCGTTCAGTCCACGAGACGCAATCACCTCGCATTTGACTCCATCCAAGCCTGATGGATAATCCCCTTCCCTCCGCCAAGTTGATTCGACCGTTATTGTTGCTAGACATAGTAGTGGTGAATTTCGATGTTTCTGTGAAACGACCTCCACCATTATGGCGCAAGTTGCTGCTACTGCTGATATCCCAGTCACCCCGTAGTGGAACCACAAAAATAGGACTTTGGTGGTTGTTTTGCTTCCTTACAGATGCATTAAACACTATATCGTCACACTCTCCGTGATCCTTGACAAAATCCCAAATCTTTGAGTTGGTTTGAAATCGAACCACGTTTTGCTTGTCTACCATCATCGTTTTTCCAACAACCATGTTTATTTCCCTGCCATCAATGTCTTGTGATGGATCGGACTCCAACCCGAGCAGCGATTTCCAACATTTCTTCTGGAGCAACCATGCAGCCAGTGATGTTCTCGACAATACATCGCAGGGGAAAACATACGACACTCCACCTCCTACTATCCGTCCATCTCCTGCGAGACCAACAACCGAGCTCCCTGGCAATTGGTCGGGATCGATTCCGTTCTCTACTTGGTGCTGCTGTCTTTCTAGATTAAGGGTATCAATGAGATCTCGGATGAGGTTTTCACCCAGCAACACATCGTCGTCGACGAATAATACAGAGTCTGTTGAAATACTTTCGGTTACGGATTTCGAATATCGATTGATGATTAAGTTCTGTGACTGCTGCATAATTTCAATAGGCACTTTCGAATCGACGGGTGCTTTTGGTGCCGGATGCTCTTGATCTAGAATTATCGACACGACGAAACACGATTGCAGTTAGAATACAAAACGCTATTTGCCTCTGGTCCTTGCTCCGAACACTTACTGTTCCAAAGAAATATTACTTTGTCCAATACTCGTGGCATATTACCATATCCGTCTAATATCTGTTTATGGTTTAGGAATCGATCTTCGTTATATGCCATAGTTACAATCGTTGTCTTGTAGTCGTGCGCCATGTCTCGTAGGAGTTTGCGATTATTCCGTGGAACATGCAACTCGTTTCTTCGACTTCTGGGAAATCCTATCCGATGCAAGTCAATGATGGAGAGTAGTTGGAAGGAGGCGAGCAATACTATAGTAATAACTGCGAGCTCACGGCGATAGCGCTTTCCTCGAATTCTGACCAAGTAGTAACTATTCCGCCACACTTTGATTCCCACGACAGAGAACAGGGATGATTTCGTTTTCTCCTCCGCATCGTGTTCGGTCCCAATTTCTATCGCATGGCTGGTAATTTTGGAATGTGATCGATGGCTGATCATTATGGTAAAGGATATTCGTGGTTTATTACTCTTTGTTCTGTTGGACGAATTTTTGTGTCTCGTGTGCTGTCCCCGGTATGTCCCTCGGATGCTTGTTGACAAAGGATTTTCTATTGAGAAGAAAGGAATCCTGGTATTCGAAGAAAGTGAGCACAAACTCCCATCCAAACAATACGTTGCCCGACAGAAGAACAAACAACAAGAACAGTGAAGTTCGAGCTGAACACGAGCTTTACAATTGCCCTTATTGCAGTTTACGTGTATTGATAAACCTACGTTCGAGAGAAGATCAACGAAACACGATCTTATTAACTTTTCCGCGACTACGAAACTCCTACCGTATTGTATGTTTATTCAAAACAATTTGGAAGAGGAATCAAGAATTTGTACATAGCTTACACATACCGGTACACGTGCCCTGCATGAGTTGAATAAGACTCGTTGGTACGGGATTTGGAATCAGTACTACTGCAACTACCGGTACCGGTAAGATCTCACCTCAAATAATTACTTTTATGTTCTTACTACCGGGACCCTTCCGAATCAGCTTTTTTACTGCGCGCGCGCGCAACCAGCTGGCAACCAAGCAGTTTAGTACCACTCTTGCTTGCTACGGTACACACTGGTTACTGGACCCTGAATAAGAAGAAAGTGCTTCGTAGATTTAATCGTGTTTCGCCAGAATATTACTAAACAGACTAACCCATTCTCAACGGACAGGGTCAAACTGACTCAACGGACAGATAACCGCTAAGTCCTAGTAGTAGAGCATCGCGTGTTATGAGAACCACCAAGTAACCATGAACTTACCAGAAAGCTACCTGAAAGCTACCAGGATCATGGTAGCTTTATGGTAGCTTTCTTATGGTAGATTTCTGGTAGATTTCTGGTAGATTTCTGGTAGCTTTCTGGTAGTGTTCTACGAGGAGCTCCTAACAGTACGTAGCCCTCCTACTAGTAGTAGCAAACTCAAAAACCCCGCATCCTCAACAAAACAAGACACTCGGCTCCCAGCAAAGCAACAAGAATGGTAACAGAAGAGGCCATTGAGCGAGTCGCAAGAGAAGTCCTTTGATGGCCGGAAAGGCGCAAATGGAATTCCAGAGACGTCGTTAGGAGATTTAAAGCGTGTTTCGGAGCATCCGGTACCATAGTGGCAGATGTTTGGTATAGGATTGTAGATCGAGGACCTATAGAATCCGGTGGAGAACCAAAGCATTTGTTGTGGGCTCTTATTCACCTGAAGGTGTATTTGACTGTGGAGATCCACTGTTCTATTACCGGATGGCCCTCTGCCAAGACCTTTTCCAAGTGGGCTTGGTACTTTATTGAGTGGATCGCGGATCTGAAGGATGATGTGATCTGTCTTGGCAACAGATTTGATGGTCTGAATGGAATCGCAACAACAAACTGTTTCATAAGTGTAGATGGAACTGACTGTCCTGCCTATGAGCCATGGCCTTTCTCCCGGCAGATGTATTCGCACAAACTGAATGGACCCGGTATTAAGTACGAAGTTGGAGTCTGCTTGAAGACAGGATGGATTGTTTGGATCAATGGACCATTTGTTGGAAGTGCAAATGATGCAACAATATTCAAAGAAGGATTGAGTACACTACTGCACGATGACGAAGGTGTAGAGGTTCATCGGGGCTACAAGGGGGATGATAAGATGAAGCTTCCAGATATGGGGATGACAAGTAAACAAAGGAAGATGAAAGCAAACGCCAGAGCACAACATGAAACAGTAAATGGTAGATTGAAGATATTCAATGTTCTTACCACTCACTTCCGACACATGAAACCAAATAGGCAAGGAATGATGCAGAAGCATGGAATGTGTTTCAATGCTGTTGCTGTAATTACACAGCTCAAGTTTGCAAGTGGGGAGACCACCTTCGACGACGGACTTGAATATGATGTAAACTACTTCTAGTAGTAAGCCTCAATAAAATAGTATACTTCCTCTCTAGCAAGAAAAAAACTACTGCACCAATTTCTATTAACATTACTAACACACCTATCTCTCCAACTCTTCCAACCGGAGTTGTTCTTGAGGTGCAAAAAAGCCGCCTGCCCCTTCGGGTTCCGGTTCGGGTTCAATTTTGATTGCAATTTTGATTGCAATTTTGCTTTGACTAGTACAGTACTACTACTAGTGTTAATAGAAATAGGTAGCTACTACGGTACTACTAGTTTTACTTCTTCTTGCTAGAGAGAATGATTGCTATTTTGTGAAGGATAGAACGTTTATTCTTCTTGCTCGTGTTCCCACTGAAACAAATACTTTTGAAGATCATCCAGATGGGATTTTGCTTCAAGGAAGGTCTTGATTGGATCGATTCCAGAAGAAGCTATTGAGGAATCAGTTGAATCGAAGGAGGAACTGGTGGTGCTGGCATTGCTGGCACCTACTACTACTAGTAGTCATTCATTGCTGAGTCATAGTACTAGGATTAGGCTGAGGAGAAGTGACAGCAGCGGCAGCAGAAGTGTTAGTTTTTGCCCTCTTGCTACTAGTACTAATAGTGACATTATCTGCCAGAGGTCTCGTCCGCTGCTGCTGCTGCTGCTGCTGCTGCTGCTGTCGGAGTAGCTCCTGGAGCCTCTGCTGTTGCGCAAGTTTTGCTTTAAGCCTCTGCTGTTTCACGAGCTGCGTTTGGAGCTGCTGCTGCACTTGCTGGTGAAACTTACTAAATCGAATGGTAGATTGCTTGATTGCAACAGGAGATGTAAATGGCTTTTTTTCTTCATTCTTTTCTAGGAATAAGATCTGGAGGATAGTGCCTCTGTTACCATTTGCATCCACTGGACATTCAAAGACCTCTGCCTTGTACTTGTCTTGAGATTGGTCCATTGGCTTTATGAACCAAAACAAGCCTTCCGAATAAACATAGCCATCATCGTCTTCCAAGTTCTTTGAGTTTTTCCCCATAGCGGTGAACACTTGGTGACCTTCTGGATAATTTTCAATCGTGTTACCATTCTGATCGGTACGAGTATCCAATCCAGTCATAAACAGAGCATTTTGCATGAAAACAGGCCACTTGAGCTTGATTTTCAATGTCCGAGGATCTACCCAATTCAAAGAATAGTCGGTTTCCTTGGTTCCACTATGAAGAAGCATCCTCATCAAACAGAATCCATTCAAGATCTTGAGGTTGTGATCCCATACCTCCCATCGACCAGAGAGCATTGGATACGGCAAGGATCCTGTAATCGTTTGAACAGGTCCACTGATGGAGAGTCTCTTGAGATTGGAACTGATATCCGGGCTCAAAGGGCTCAGAGGTTCCGATATTCGAACCGACTTCTTTGGCATGTCTTCTTCTTCTTCTTCTTGTTCTTGATAGTACGATGATGCGTCTGAAGATGATTCTGCGTCTGAATCCTCTGGCAAAGAAGGCTTGTTTCCTAAGATTGATGAGCAACGATCTTGGTGTTGTTGTAAAGGGTCAACTAGCTTGATTCCTCTCTTTTGCAGATCCTGTGCGAGGGTGGCCATAGCCTAGTAATTGAAACGTGAGAGGTGATTCCAAACAGCCCAAACAATACCAAACAGCAGGAGGGGGATTCTTACCTTTCCAATCTTTGCCCAGCTTGATTCTTTGATGTTTTGCCTGATGTAGTTAGAGCTCCTATACTTCCAGATTGAGCCTGGCTTCTCAGTCGGCGACCAACCCTCTTCCCCCTCAGTATTCAAATGAAGCCAGAAGTTAAAACAAGCAAGGCGCTTCGAAAGTTCTAGACGGTTGTATACAATCTCTGGATGCTTCTCTTGGTCTAATTGCTTTGATCCTCCTCTCTTTCCAGCATTTCTTGCCATCGTCGGGGGGAAGAAAAAATGATTTGCTGCCGGATGCGACAAGAATTCCAAAATGTGGGGAGTGAACAGTTAGTTGCAGCAGAGCTCACACGTAAACCAAAGACATCAAAAATTTAATCCCAGATGGTTCCGGGACCAGAATAAATTTGAAAAGAGCTCGTGGCCGGCTACCAGAAAGCTACCAGAAAGCTACCAGAAATCTACCAGAAAGCTACCAGAATTCTGGTAGCAATTCTGGTAACTTTCTGGTAGCTTTCTGGTGAGTACGAGGTCCATAAAAAACCTGCCCAGGAACACGATTCAATTTCGCGACCGTTGAGAAGTGGCATGCGTGTAACAATGACAATTAAATAATATAATATCATACAGAACCGGTATTGAATCTATCGAAGCTCGCCAGCAGGGTTGCTGACTGAGACGAACTTTTCATTCAGTCAGTCGTGTTTCATTGTACTAACTATTCACCAAAAATCACGCGCGCGCGGGGTAAAAAGGCTGATTCGGAAGGGTCCGGTACGTATGGCATTTTCAAGCAGTTATCCAAAATAGGTTCCGCGCTATGTACCGGTAACTTAGAAGTAAATTCGTACCGATGGATAAAGTAATTCTTAGTCGTTGTCTGTTGTTATTTTTTTGACAAGGCTTCAGATCCATGGTGCATGGACAGCGACCTTATTTAGCTGGTGGGGAAGCTCTTGACCATCTCAGGCTCATTCAGTAGATATTGAGATGAACTGATTCGTTGATCCTTTTCCAGTCTTAATCAAGCTCACTGGGCACTGGGCACTGGGCACTGGGCACTGGGCACTGCTGGGCACTGGGCACCGGTTACTTAGTAATATCAATGTGATTTTCAACAACTCAAACTTACTTTTTATTGCTTGAAAAAAAATCTAATATAATAATTTAAGTATATAATACTTAGGTAGAATTAACAATACACTAAAGATGCTGACAACAAGAAGAACGGAGATAAAATTTTAAGACTCCGTAGAAATCAAATAACGACACAAGTTGCTGCAAAGGCATTGGTGGAGTGGGGTAAACAAGCAGCTGCTAACAAAGCAAATAATGAAAGATTGCGCAAGAGATCCGGAGAAGATCGAGAATTTCCTTCACTAAAAGGCTTCGTGGAGAAAGTCGCAATCAAAAGAAGAGAACCCAAAGACTCCATGCGACGATCTTGAAGGGGAGACACGTCATCCTTGTAAATTGAGGGAAACTCCAACACATTGACGCTGAGGAAGTAGCAACTCCAGAATTTTGGATTCGAAACAGCACCTTATCTCCTCAGAGTCAACTCTTTGGTGAAGTATCCTAGATTGTTATCCTCGAGTATTACGCACGGTATAGTCAAATTACCGCGCAATGACATGCGATGTACCAATATCACTCATTCGCATCGGTGCTGGAGCAATATCAATAGAGAATAAATCGCTGGCAAGTCCCGTAGCACAAAAAGTAACCGCCACTGAGATTGCTGGTAGGACAAGACGGACAATACATGTGTATGTGTACTGGAACTCTCGTTGTTACACTCTCATAATCCAGATTGAAAATCTTTAAGAGGGAGTGATATAGAAACCAATTTCGGACACCGCTGTTGTGTATTGGTGCTGGTATTTGTATTGGGGACAGTGTTGCAGTGGTTCGGATTGCTGTTGGTGATGGCGGTGGGAGTGTCCCTTCTGCTTTCACGTCTCGTCGTTGTTGTGCAATCGCAGCGAAGACGAGGATTGCGACAATGACGTCACCTCGATGGGAACAAATAGTCCCGTGACACAAAACGCTTGGGCGGATCGGTGTAGAGAGGCATTGTGATGCTTCCTCTCGCGATTTCCCAACAAGTGCAACCGTGTCATTGCCATCGGCACATACCTCTAGCGAGGTGCTCGGAGGGCATTCATCGAAGGAACAAGCCCACAATCCCAACCATGCGCCAAACCAAAAGCAATTGGCAACGGAAAGCTAGTAACGCACTCCTCCATTGCAATCCATCACATAGTGACCCACAACTTCCATCTGCATCTATATGTGTGCGTTAGGAGACTTTCCAAGTCGAGAAATCCGATATCAAGATGTGAGTGGGTCCCCTCTTATTCTACCGTACTGAAGCATGTCAATTACTTGGAATAGAGCAGGGCAAACTTTCATCTTTTTCCACGTATATTGCTTACATCTGATCAGTAGAGGTCGATTGATGGCGTTTTCTATTTGCTGTTTGTATTCGTTCTATATTATGGTGTAAATGCTAGCAGTGTTCTTTGTATCGAGGCGGGCACGATGGTCTCGCTCTGTGCGCAACGAACGCCACCGGCGTCACGTGGGCAAAGTCGGGTGCTTCGTGCCAGCAGCATCCAAGCGCTCGGGGAGCACAACGGGTTCGTGGTCCGGAATCGACAATTGTTTCCGGAGGGTTTGCTCCACCGCAACACGCCGCTCGCAATTGATCGAAAAGGCCCGGATGGCCTCCCAGGTGTGTTCCTCGCGGAGCTGGTGGTCGTCGAGTGTGTCCCAAAAGGCAGGAGGGATTTTCCCGTGGGTGGTCGCAATCCAGTCCGGACAGAGCGCCTCGGACGCACGGCTCCGTCCCTTGCAAAGGGGTAGTGTCGCGATGGCCTGGAGGCTGTCCTCGGATCGATGGGAGGCATAGTCGTAGCACCGGTACCCCACCCAGAGCGAAAACAGGCCCTCCACGGCGTTGGCTGTGTTGGCACCGTATCCGGACATGAAACAAACCGCGAGAGCGAGGGAGGAAGGGAGACCGAGCGGACAATCATTTAAAAGAATCCAATAACGCACGGAGGAAATAAATCGTGCGTTGAGCACCCATGAAACATCACCGATAACAATAATAATACTAAACCGATGACGTGAACAACAACCACCGAACCTTAGTTATGGCACAGCACACACGTACCAACACTCTTTTGAAAGTTATCTGTCCCCACTCGTTTTCCCTCCTTTTCGGCCTCCTGCAGAATTTTGGCCTTAGCAGTTCCAAACACCGCCGAAACGGCGTGCTGGCTCCGTGCGAATCGGAGCGATGCTAGGGTTGCCACCGTCGCTCCGATCCCCACGGAAAGGTTCCAGGCCTCGTTGCGAAGGATTTGGCTCAGCAGGGAGGACTCGTCCTCGAAGGGGTTGTCGACCGCATCGTTCATGGAATGTTCCGCTTGCAGTGCGCCCCCGTGGTTCTGGAGGATCGCCGAATAGAGCCTTCGGTATTCGCCCTGTTTCATCAGGAGCTTCCTCGTTTCGGGGTCGTCGTTCATTGTAGTACCGTATGCAGTGAAGAACAACACGTTGGCGGTTCTTCTCCGAATCTTGACTTTTCCAATCAATCCACTCGATTCTGTACGGCTCGCTACTGTCCTTTTGATACTGTTTCCACCCAAACAATGCGATGATCGACACTCGGCAAGGATCAACAAACAAACAGTGGCGTCGATGATGAGCAGATCATCACTTTCATGAATAACTTTTTTCCGTCTCAAAGCTGATTCGTGACGGTTGTGTGTCACGAGTCACGAGTCGCATCCAAACTAGCGCGTAATTGTTCGCGGGAAATCCAGAGCTGAAAGGCAGCTGGAAGTAATAGCCCGAACCCCAATCTACTTCTACGAGGCAATCAAATTCCTCCCAAAGCAGACGGATCAAACAGCTCACTCTTCGATTGTTGATGTTGACTCGTCTCTCCCAAAATGAAGGTTGTCTTTCTCATCACTTTTTACTTGCCTCTCATCTCTTCGAAAGATACAGTAGTACCGTGAAAGTCACATCTTGCCATCGCTGCATGCATGAACCAAGCGCCGGTAGCAACAAGTGGGAGGATGTCATCCAATCATCGCGCCAATCCAGCGGCTTCGGGAGCTTCCGGTGACAACAATAACAACCCTTCTCCTGCAAACACAAACATCATGACGGAACAGCAACAGCAACAACCTGCTAGCAACGGTGCGTCGTCGTGGAACGTCGTGGTGGCCAAGAGGCACGCTTCTTCCACAAAGCCGTCACAAGCTCGATCCAGACAAGGTTCGTCGCAACCCAGAGCCGGTGACCCAAAGCCATGGTATCCGAAGCAACAACAACAACAACAACAACAACATCATCAACAACATGCGAAAAACAATAGCACTAACAGCAATTATAAAAACAATAATACTAAACCCAACAACACCAAAATGCAAAGGATCACATCCAACAACAACAACAACAACAACAACAACAACAACAAACCGCAAAAGAAGACTTCAAACAACAACATCAGTAACAACAACAACAACAACAACAGCAGCAGCAACAACAGCAGCAACAACAGCAACAACAGCAACAACAGCAACACAAAGAAAAAGGTAAAACCCAAGCCTAAAATAGCAACCGTTGGTGACATGCTACCCGGAAAACTAAAGAAACAAAGCAACGACGAGAAAAAGAAAGCGATTCCTCAGCAGCAGCAACGACAGCACCCAGCTCCTCGCCCCATTCAATCCAAGCAACAGCTTAACCTTCATACAAATAACATTCAAGAGTTTCCTGCGCTCGGGGCAAGCGAATTCCCGGCACTCGGATCCTACAAAAAATACGCCTCGGCATCGATTCCTTCCGTGCTGCCGTCTTCCACTCCCACCGCCAGAAAAGGATGGGGAGTCGTCCCCCCTCCACCCCCACCCCCGGTCCTGTCTTCCAGTCGAACCGGTGTTGACAATCCTCCTCCTCCAATGGCATCATTCTCGTCACCTTCCAAAAAGAAACCACAGGGAGGAAAACTACAGGTTGTGGGAGGAGTCCAACCGCGAATTCTCAAGCGAGGGGAGCAGCAGCAGCCACCGCCCCGGGGAATTGCTACCGGTGGCAAGAAGAAAAAGGCACACAACAACAAAAAAGACGCTCCCGCCCCTTTGCCGCCGTCCGGGCCTGCCGTTTCGGCGTCCTCCTTTTTCCGGCCCCGGCTGCGCGAGACCAGCGGGGAAACGAACCAGGCCCATTCGGGTTTGGGCGCGATGGATGGAGACGAACACCAGCTCCTGCGCCTGCTGCAGGGGCGCACCGTATACCAAAAGAAGGGACGCCAACGGGTCGCCCCGCGCAAAAAGAAATTCACAGGCACTCAAAAAGAAGGTATTGCAGGAACGGTTGGAACAGTGGCGAGAACTTCATCCCGAGGAATTACCCAACGACATGCGCGGTAGCAGCAGCACCCACGACAGCGCAGCAGTAAGCAGCCGGAGCGAGCTTGCGCCACCAACCCGCTCGCTGTGCATGTACAACTATGCGGTGCCGGAAGAACTGGAAGACGACGACGAATACGAAGAAATAGTAGACAACCTCAAAGGAATGGCACTGAAGATCGGGCCCGTCGACGAAGTCTTTATTCCTCGCAGCGCCGTCGTTGGGGAGGAACCGAATCCCAACGACGATGCCAAAAGCGACCGCCATCCGGCCTATGTCCGGTTTCGGAACCAGTCCGATGCATCTGCTGCGCTGGCGTGTTGGTCGGGGTTAGTGATTGGGGGAAGCTCGTTGGAAGTCATTGGTCTCGATGTCCCTTCCGACGACACCACTGACACTCCCTGGCCAACGAGCGTAGTGGCCGCAGAGGCCAAGTGGAGAAGGGATTCCACGAACTCGGATCAACCGCAACATGAGGAACCCTTGGGCTATGTAAGCATTGTACTACAAAAGGTGCTGACCGAGGACGATTTTGAGGACGAGGATTGCATGAGCGAGAGCGTCGCTGACCTTGAGAAGATTTCCGGGCAATTTGGGGAGGTCCGAGATATCTTGGCCGACGACGCGAGGAACGGAGACGTACAAGTGACCTACCACTGCACCCTGACCGAGGCCCGAACCATTGCAGAAAAACTGTGCCGAGTGGTCCTTGGAGGCCAGCCACTCTACGCTTCGGTCATCGAGCAGCCAGCGGCAGTATCAGAAACGGCGGGGTCTCCGATGGTGGTCTTACTAGAAAACATTCTCACGGAAGAGGACCTTGAAGACAGCGAATGCCTGCAAGAAAGCCTCAACGATATCCGAGAGCTCTGCATGCGACATGGCGAAGTCACGGACGTTGTGGTGAGGGGAACGGCCGTAAAGGTGACATACAACGAAGAGAAAAGGGTCGCCGAACACGCCACAAACGAACTAAACGGAATCGTTCTCGGTGGAAACACCATCCGGGCATCGTTACTGGCGGACGAAGCGTCGGCCGTCGGTGACGAGGGGCTGGAGAATTCGATTGATCTACACAACCTCATCACCGAAGACGATCTCGAGGATGAGGACTGCATGGAAGAAAGCCTACACGACGTTCGCGAACTTGCTTCCAGGTACGGAGATGTTGTGAGCGCAGAGGTGTTGAACGCAAGCAGCGATGCGTTTGTGAGGATACGATTCGGAGGCGACGTTTCCGTCGCGGAGAATGCCGTCAAAGCTTTTAGTGGCATGGTAATTGGAGGGCAAATCATTGCCGCATTGCGTTCGAATGCCAATGCCAAAACTCCGGGATCGACAGATGCCTCCAAAAACCCGGGCGACAAGAGAAAGCCAGACACCGAAACGAAGCAAACCTCCGACAAGAAGGCACGGACCGACGACAAGGAACCCCTCTATTCCGGCGACAAGCTGATTTCGGAGCGGTTTGCGGAGATGAAGCGGGTGCCGAAGATCCCAAATAAGGGTCCCAGAGACTATGCGAACACCGTGAACGACGAGCGTGTCAAGCCGCTGCTGTCCGAGATGCTAGGAGAGTTAATGAGACTGCAAAAGAGAGCAGCGGACGACAAGAACACCAAGGCAAGACGGCGGATGGTCATGGGGCTCCGAGAAGTTGCCAGGGGCATCCGGGCACACAAAGGTAAGCAGTGGGCGAATGAAGTGGTTTGGGATTTGCTGCGAGCCCGGCTTGAGTTCTAACAACTGACATTTCTTTGTTGTGGTGTTCTGTTTGTTCAAACACAGTGAAAATGGTGGTAATGGCGAACAATCTAGATGACTATGGGGTTATCGACGAGAAGCTACAAGAAATTATCGACCTAGCCAAGAGCGAAGGAGTTCCTTTGTTTTTTGAATTCACCAAACGGTCACTCGGGAAAGCTATCGGGAAAAGTATCAAGATTGCCGTGGTTGGTATACAAAATGCAGATGGAGCACACCAGCCGTTCAAGAAACTAAACGCAATTGCACGGATCTGATAACGAGCATTTTAATAGAAAATAATAATAGCCATAATAGTAGACAACCAATTCCTAAACTCTCCAACAGAGATGTCAATCGCGCAAAGAGTCTGCATTAGTTGTAAATTTAATTCGTTGGAACAAGGAGCAGAACACTATTGCTAGAAGCCACCTCTGCGAAAGATTTGCAAAAAGTAGTTTGTAATGCGGAAGCTACCGCCTCGGTCCTCCGAAGCTGTTCCAGTTGTTGGACTGAAATCCCCCTCCAAAGCCACCGTTTCCACCTCCACCCCCGGCATCGTGCGAAAACGGGCAATCATTGCCTTTCTTGCATCTGCCTTGGGCAAAGAATCTGCACGGACCTTTCTTTCCACCGCCCTGTCGGTTGTTGGTATTGCTCTTGTTGTTTTGGTTCGACTGGAAACCACCTCCGAAGCCACTGTTGCCACCTCCTGACTCGTGGGAATACGGACAGCTGTTACCTCTGTTGCACTTTCCCTGGGCGAAGAATCTGCAGGGACCCTTCTTTTTCCCATTCCCTCCACCACCAAACGGCGAACTCTGCTGCATTTGATTGCCTCCTCCTCCAAACGATGAAGATGAGGCATTGCCACCAAATGGAGATGGAGATGGGGCCGAAGCCCCACCAAATGGTGAGGGAGATGGGGCCATGCCGCCAGCACCGAATGGCGATGGAGACGGTGCCATTCCACCTCCACCAAATGGCGACGGAGACGGAGCCATTCCACCGCCACCAAATGGCGACGGATTTGCTGACGTGTTACCTCCTCCGAATGGCGAAGGAGATGGTGCTGCACCGCCTCCAAACGGAGACGGGGATGGTGCCGAAGCCCCACCAAATGGTGAAGGAGATGGTGCCATACCGCCGCCACCAAATGGCGATGGAGATGGTGCCATGCCGCCTCCACCAAATGGAGAAGGGTTGGCATTCGTGCTACCTCCTCCAAAGGGTGAAGGAGATGGTGCTGCACCTCCTCCAAAGGGCGAAGGAGATGGTGCTGCACCACCTCCAAACGGAGACGCGGATGGTGCCGGAGCCCCACCAAAGGGGGAGGGAGATGATGCCATACCACCACCACCACCACCACCACCAAAGGGTGAGGGTGCGGGAGCAGCGCCTCCGCCAAACGGGTTGGGGGCGGGAGCCGGAGCGCTCGACCCAAATGGTTGTTGATTCCCCGTACCGAACCCCCCTCCGCCACCGCCACCGCCGCCAAACGGATTGCTGTTGCTATTGTTGTTGCTGCCGGATCCGCCAAACGAGCTTCCGCCTCCACCAAATGGATTTTGCGGCTGCTGCATCAGCTGCGGCTTTTTCGGTTGCACAATCTGTTCTTCCCCCCCGATCGTTCCTCCAAACGAAATGACGCCCTCCTTCTTCTGGGAGTGTTCCGACGCTCCGTAATAGAGTTCTGGAATGGCCTTTGGAGGAAGGTTCTTTGCGAAAGAATCGAATCCTCCCTCCAAAACCTTTCCCAATCGAATCGCGGAGGGCTTACCAATCTCTCCTTCATCCAATCGGTTCACGATATCGGTCTGGATCACGGTCAGCAACTTTCGGAAGTCTTCGCTGTGGACATTGGCCAACATGTGTCCCGCTCCCGTCAAAAAGGCCCCCAAAACGGGTGCGGTGATGAGTGGAAGTGGGGACGTCGGTGCCGGAGGCAACAAATCGAGGAATCGTTTCAGCCACTTGATGGCTCCGGTGTTTCCGCCCATCAACTGGTGCGAGCTCGGCAGGGACGACTGGATGGCGGCCACGAACGATACGATGTTTTCCGTTCTTGCCAAGAATTGCGGAAAGCTCTCGAACTCGCCGGTCTTTTTGTCCCTCTGCATCCCCAGGCCGGTCATGACGTCGTCCTCACTGGCATCGGCCTTGGGAGCTGGAAGAGTCGGAATGGCGGTCGGACACACGGTGTAGATGTGTGCCGCCAGGACGGGTATGATCTGTTTGCCTTCCACTGCCACCATGGCAAGCATCATTGCCAAAGGGAATCCATCTCCCTTGGTTCCACCAAAGGATTCGGCCTGAACTCGTTTCATAGCTGTCGAGGCAAGAAGGTCCACAAAATAACGCCTTCCAACCGCCATGTCGGCCGTGACCCCGGGAGTGCCTTGCTGCAATTGTTGTTTCAATTGTGCGTCTTCCTGGTCGTACTTGGCAATGGCGTTCGACATTTCTGCCGCGACCTCCCGAATCTTGGGACCGCTGTCATTGAGCGTGTTGACCTTTCCGTTGGCCATCTTTTTCATTCCGAGTCGTCTCTTTCCAACGGCCTTGTTCTTCTCGAAGGGCTCTACCGATGACCTGAGCTGAACCAATTGCGCAACGAGTTTTTTGGCCCTGTCGATGTATTCTGTCGCCTCTGCCGCTTCCGCTCGATCTTGTACTCGCTTTTGCTCCAGTTTCGCGGCACGCGCCTCTCGCTCCTTTTGGACGGCTTCTTGCTGTTCCGTCTTCTCCTTCTGGGCGGCTTCTGCCTGTTCCGTCTTCTGCTTGAGGGCGGCCGCGGCCCTTTCGGTTTGCTTGCGGACGCGATCTTCTTCCTCTTCCCGTGCCTTTCGAATCCGATCCTCCTCGGCCTTTCTCCGGTCCTCCTCGGCTCGTTGCTGCTTACGGATGGTTTCCGCCTCCCGGTTGCACTCGAGGACGATCTCCCCGAGGATCTCGGCGGTTCTCCTGCACTCCTCGTCGATCTTTCGACGCTCCGCTTCGATGTTTCTCTGGATCCTGCGCTCGGTTTCTCTGCGCTGCTGGAGCTCGTTGGGAGGGGGGGAAGCCGCGGAGAGGGCCCGCTGCCAAGCCGACCGCGACCGGGGAGTGGATTTCACGGGGGAGCGAAAGAGCAGGGCGACATCGCTGTGGTTGTTTTCGTTCGACGCGCTTGCGTCGTCGTCGCCGCGATAATAGACTCCGTCGTTGTCATTTTCTTCCTCCTCCTCTTCGTCCCCGCTGTAGTACAGATCGTCGTCGTCGGTTCGGTTGGGACCGTGAGTCTGAATCAGCGCCGAGGACATCAAGCCTTTCTCGCGGTCCATCTCGAGCAGCGCCGAGGTGGGCACCTGGTCCGAGCGAATAAAAGACGACAGCGGCGGAAACGACTGGACAAAGAGGTCTTCGTCCTCGTCCAGCGCATACGTGGATCGACCGCCCTTCGCATAGCAATGCCGCGAGGACGGAGGATCGAGAGAAAACCATGTTTTCCCCCACGGCGACGACGGATCAAAGCCAATCGGATGGGGAGGTTCGTGCTCGGCATCATCTCCGCCGTCGCTATCGCTGTCCTTCTCGCTGTAGCTATCACTGTCGCTGCTGTCCTCCTCGTAATCGTCTGGTTGTTCCGATAAGCTGAATCGTGGCATCGTTGTGATTGTAATTACGTTGCCGCTGTTGGGGATGGATTGAAAGGGAAGTGTAGGCTGTTTCTGGAGGCTGTGTTTCGTCGGCGTCTCTTCCTCCGTTAGTGTGTCGGCTCGGCAACCCATTCTATTGCTAATGGCGTTCCTGGCCGTTCACGCTAATTACGAATACCGGGTACGAGTAGTTACTACTTCTAGTAGTTCTGTTCGTTCTTTGTCGTTACAGAGATGGACTGCGTCCAATCCGGCATCGTTGAAACCCGGCACGGAAACCAGTAATTCAAAACGGGATGCATTGATGTATCCTACTATGATAAGAGGGTACACATGAACTTGAATCGGCATATGTACGTATGAACAGTTTGAAACATTATATCGACTATGCATAGTTATTGTACATATTGTAGGTATAATGCAATCAGGGTATTTTACGAAAACCACCATCAAGGTGGAAAAGATCAGAAGATATCCCCGAACACCTCGTCAGTCGTAACCGATGATTCATGTGCAATAAGTAAGAATGTAACCTCGGAGCAACGAACCAGAAGATTCCCATTCATTACGCCTTCGAGACAACCGCCCGACTGTGATCATAGTATTGTTTCGCACTCGGAAAGACATTGTTTTCTTTGGAAAAGTGCTCCACACTTAACTACCTACTCCAAACCGCAATCGATTGTTCCTACCGATGAGACTCGCTCGGTTCGCCCTGTTGGTTACCGCCAGTGCTACGTCCACACCCCGCCCATCCGCTGCCTTTTCCTTTCTCGGATCCACTCTCTTTCGTCGATCGACGCAATTCCTCCTCGTCCGGACTCAGAATGTCGTCTTCCTCGACCTCCCTGATCAACGCCCCGACCATTCCCCTCCGCAACGGAATGAGCCACCCCGCTATCGGATTCGGAACCTACAAGGTCGGATTCATCCCGGCGTCCGCTTCGGCGGTGACCGCCGGGACCGAGGCGCAAGGAGTCGAGCGAACCGCCTCGGAGTGCGTGGGTGATGCCCTCGATTGTGGGTACCGGTTCCTGGAATGCGCCGAGTTCTACGGAAACGAGCACGAGGTCGGCGCCGCCATTGCCGCCTCGGGGATTCCGCGGGACGAACTGTTTTTGTGTTCCAAGGTCTGGACGACGACCATCGAGGAGGGACCGGAGGCCGTCGAGGCGCAGCTCGAGAAGACCCTGTCGGACCTCGGGACGGATTACATCGATCTGTACGTTAATCCGCATTGCGGTGCAATGCAGCGCAGCGCAATGCAACCACACGGGGTCGTGTCGAAATAGTGCGGACGGCGCAGTAGATTGGATTTTATTGGATTGTACCGTATCACTGTGTTTCGAATAAAGTTTATGGGACAGGACAACGATTTGCATTGCCCTGCTTTCCAGCACGGTTCAGATAGCCGGAGTACGAATCGTTGGTGTCGATGTGGTGGGAACCGCACCATGTCTATTGCGTTGGACCAAACCGAATCCAGTTGCTCGTTAGTTAGCCCACTAGTCAATCCCGCTCATCCGTGTTTTGTTTTGTTTTTGATTTTGTTTCCTTTTAATCCACAATCGAACCAATTGATCGCATTACACCGCATTACACCGCATGGCACCGCACCGCACCGCACCGCACCGCACGACACCGAACGGCAGGTACCTCATTCACTGGCCGGTTCCGGGCAAGCACGTCGCCGCCTACAAGAAACTCCAGGACCTCCAGGCTGCCGGCAAGATCAGGGGCATCGGTGTCAGCAACTACGCGTGGGAAGACTACGTCGAGCTCAAGGAGGCGGAGGGAATCACCGAGCTCCCTCTGGTCAACCAGATCGAGATCAATCCGTTTTTGTTTCGAAAAAACACCATTAAAAAGTTCACAGACGACGGTGTGGTGATGCAGTCGTACCGGAGCCTGCGGGACGGAAAGGCCTTTGGTGATCCGACCCTGGTGAAGATTGCCGCGGCCAAGGGAAAGACCCCGGCGCAGATCCTGGGCCGCTGGTGCCACCAGAGCGGCTTTGTCTACGTCCCCAAGTCCGTCAAGAAGGAACGCATGATCGAAAACGCGCAGGTCTTTGATTTCGAGCTGACCGACGAGGAGATGGAGGAACTGAACGCACTGACGACTCCCGCGGCGTGCGAAACCTTTCGGGACCTGTACCGCAAGTGCGTGAACCGCGACACTAGCAAGGACGGTACGATGGACGGCGTGAAGATGGAAATTACGATTGACTGACGTGTGTCTGTCGGCGCCAACGACGCACAATCGCAAGCGCACTCGCACACGCACATGCACATGCACATGCAGATCCATGGAATGGAATCTCGATGGACCTCTTTGGAGAACGAAACAGCATCACAAATCGAATCCATTATTACTAGCATATTTTGTAATTCTTTCGTAGATTATTTTGCACGAAGAACCAAACCGACATTTGTAATGCAACTCACCTGGTAGTGTACACCAATGACTACGCAATCTTCTCGATTGATTGGTCGTAGCTTTTTTCCGCTGATTGACTCTCCTTATCGATGGAAGATAGATCTTGTCAGTGGTACATTATCTATCTGTTGTTTTCTCCGATTTTTTTCATGATAATTTGTGGGGGGAACTACGGTGCGAATGCATTTTGTGGCTATTATTTTTCCGAACGACAGATGACTTCGCGAGCATTTTTTTTAAATTTTGAACTACCGGTACCGTACCGGTATTTCTCGAGAAAAATCGTGAAAAGACGAGAAAATAGTGGAAAATGACTGCATCTACCGGTACAGTATTCATCGATCATAATAATATTAATACCGATAGGCTTAATTTTATCATTTTTTCTTCTACGAACAAGAACGAGGAATCATGGATATTCCCATATTTCCTACGAGTACTCGTACTTGTACTCGTACGCGACACAATACATAATGTGATTGTGACCGAAGTTGAGACAACGAAACCCAATACAAGTACTCGTACTCAATACTCTGAGGTACGAGTAAGATTACAACAAAACAGCAACAACAAATCCAGAATTGCTGGTCAACTCTATTCCTGGAAGCAACAAGGGTGCGATCGCTACGGGTCAAACACAACAAAAGATAACAAACGAAACGAAAGGAAATTAAAACAACCATGCAGGTCCGACGGAAACAACAGGGGTCCCGCGCCCTGCCGATCCGGTCCCTGTTCATCGGATTCCTGAGCCTGCTCGTCGTGGTATACGTGCTGAGCTTTGCCAAGGTGATCTCGAGTTCGAGTTCGACGTCGGCGTCGGCGTCGGCATCGAATGAACAACCAGAAGCACTGTCTCCGGGATTCTCCAGCGCCAACATTCGTCGGCGGGACGAGACCGAGGAGGAGGAGGACCACCACGACAAGGTGGCCGTGGAACGACTGGGTGGCAATCAGCAGGACCACGAGATAGCTCCCGTGGCGGTAATCGATAATCCGAGCGACGCCGACATTGCCAAGGCGGCGGCTCGCGTTGTATCGAAACAGCTGGCGGACCAGGACGACGACGTGGTCACGATCGGATTCGCCGTCACAATCACCGGGTGCGGATCGGATCCCATCACCGAAGGCGCCGCCGTGCTCAAGCACAGCATCCACCTGGCATCGCTCCACGGACCCCTGGGCGGTAAATACGACTACAAGATGTACGCGATATACCACCCCGACGGGCACAAGTGTGCCGAGACGCTGACGGCGCTGGGATACGAACTCGTCGAGCGGGAGACGCCCGTGGCCGTCAAGGACATTCAGGGAGACTACCTGAGGTCCAAGATCGAAAAGAACGGTTGCTGCGGAGAGAAGGAGCTGGTCAAACTCGAGGCCTATACGCTCACGCAGCACCCGGTCGTGGTGCACCTGGATCTGGATACGCTGGTCCTGCAGCCGATGGATTCGCTCTTTGACTGGATGATGGCCGGAGACAAGGCCCGGGACTTTGATGCGTCGGGCATCGAGCTCCAGTGGCCCGAGGCGGAGGTCCCGGAAACTATCAATGCCATTTTCACGCGCGACTGTAAGCACCCACCAAAATCTACGAACAGGTTGCACCTACTTTGTGTGGAATCGACACACCGGGTCGGAAATCGAACCAGCGAGAATCATTCGACGAGCTGTTGTCTCGTTGCTAACACTCGTCCTTTTTTTGTGCGTATATTGTTGTTGTTACTTTGAATTCGTGATTGGATGGACGCTTGCATGCATTGATACATTGTTGGGTGGGTGCAGTCAACATGTGCGGGCCAAAGAAGAAAGTCAAGCCCGTCCAGGGTGGATTCCTGGTGCTGAGACCGAGTATGGACGTCTATAACGAATTCGTAGAGATCATCCGAGAGGGACACTTCACCCAGGGCGGTGGATGGGGCGGGATCACGGGGGTCTTTTACGGGTCCATGACCTTCCAGGGAATCATTCCGTACTACTACGACCTGCTTCACCCGGGACAGCACGTCGAAGCGAACCACTGTGTCTACAACCAAATGGCAGACAATCCCCGCAACAAGCGAACCGTCAACGACGTGGTCAGTGGCGATTGCATGACGGGAGCCAAGGACTGCGAAGACTGCCGGTCCCGCCCCCTCGACCAGGTCATCACGACGCACTTTACGCTCTGCCAGAAACCCTGGATGTGTCTGCCCCAGGACAGCGACGTTATCCAGCAGCGCCTCTGCCGGAAACTCCATCACGAGTGGTACCGGATACGATCGGATCTCGAGAAGAGCTGGGGCAGGCCGGAGCTCGGAGAGGGCCAATACCAGAAGGAACACTTTTACGGGCACTGCAACGGGCACGGAACGAGGGGATACATCAACATCAAGGAACCATACGGAGTGCCCTAACCGAGAGTGGATGGCTTTGGAACTTGTCAATTCATTGGAAGTCGTTTTTTGCAATGATGCGTGCTGTACGTTCCAAAAACAACGGTAGCAAGGCTCGAGAGAATAAAACTACTGTAGTTATTGTTCTGTATTCAATACCGATATGGAGGTTTGCGTGCGTGAAATGACTTTACAGTAGATGCCCTACTTTATTTTCAAAAGGAGGCTACTAAATCGTGCTGCCTAGGGTGAAGGGGGGGAAGGGAGGGCGCCCCTTGCCACATAGCCAACCATGTGTGTTGTTGCCACGTTTCTTTTCCTGCCCTTCGTCGTCAATCCTTTGTTGCTGTTGCCCAAGCTTATTACCTCTAAACCAATCAACCGATCCGTCCGAAACTCGCAGGGCCTGTTGTTGTAATTGATTAACAGTGGATCCCTAATTGGGTCCTCTGCCTGCAGAACACTGCTTTACTTTCAGCACTAGAAACAATCATTGATTGGTGTTCGCCACGACTAAGAGATATTCTTGAGTTTACTACTGGTTGAATAGCCAAACACCCCATGCCACAGCTTTGTGGTGTTTTAGTCAATAAGTCAAACTGTTTTGTCAAAGTCAAACATCACTCTGTTGTCGGCCACACATATAATATGACATCAAAGCTGGTACAGTACCGGTAGTACTAGCTTTATCTAACAAGTGAAGCTCACTGCCTGTCCGGTACCAGCCAGGTAAGGAATACACGTACAAACATACGTATGGTACAAATTACTCAGTAATAGAAAACGTTTTAGGAAGTAGTACGTACACCGTGTACCGGTACGTATTCCAATTGCCATTATTGTGATTATTATTTTTTTTTCCGTGAGCTCGCTTTATCGCAGAAATCTGAAAGGGCTATTATCCCAATCACATTCTCCCTGCAAAAAACGGCAGGGCGATGTTATCTTCTTTGTGTATGAGCGACGCTCTTTATCGTATCGCCAGATTACCGCCAAAAAGCTAGTGGTACGCGAAAACACGAGAACCATCGACGACCTCCTTTTCGCAGAAGTTTTCGTGTATATCGGTAGGGTCGTTCTCAACCTCGACAGAGTTTCTGCGACCCCATACCGTACCATCAAGAACCGAACGGGTGACAATCCACCAAAGAGACAAAACCCGAAGGAGTGGGTGTCATTTGGAAAACAGCGTTTTATTGTTGTTGCGAGAATGGAAGAATGCCGCGACACCACCACCAACAACAACACCAACTACCCTGCAGGTTTCTGTCGTCTTGAGCCTCCCCGGAACAATTCACAACCTGTGGCGACGATGGCGAATCATTGGATGGTTACAAGCGATTCGCCTTATAATTCTAGGTTTCCGGCAAGGGCAGTGCAGAAACCGACGAAGCGCAAACAAGAACACACGACAATTGAGCCGTCTTACGTCGAAAGCTGTCTACTTCATCTCTGCAGAGGACAGCGATGGGCAGAAGTAGTATATCGCTGCAAGAACTACCCGGATGAGGCGCGTCTAGTTCCTATTCCTAACGACATTCCCAACAATAACAACCTTTTTTACCGTCATTCTACGAAGCGAGCTGTAATCAAACCCATCGATGGAGAAGACGATCGTGCAACCGTGTTCCGCGATAGTGCCCTTGGTATCGTGTGTTCTTCACAGGACATCGGATCAGACGGCGCAAAATGTGCAATTTTGGCTCTGATCAATACAAATCCCGAACAAGTGACTGCTAGCCAGTACATATCTGGCCACACGCCTCTAAGAGACGCAATTCTCAACGACAGTTGCACCACAGAGGTTTTCAGTATCATGACCGAGGTGGCATCGACCTTTACGGGTGGGAACCACGCATTGCAAATGAAGGACAGAAATGGTCTCTCACCAATCGATCACTTGGTAACATTGGTTCATCTTGGTTCCTCGTCGCATTCTATCGACATGATGGAGGCATTCCTTCGGGCAAAATCAGAAACAATCCAATGTATAGAGGATCACACGTCTCCTTTGATTCGGCTTCTTACGATGGGAAACTCATTCAACAATTCGCAATCGAATTCGAGCAAGACAAGCCGCGTGTACCAGTCGCAACAACAAACGTCCAATAATAGCGATGCTTCGCGTTCGCAACGAGTGCTGAGAGCCACCAAACTTCTTCTTGACGACGATCCTACTCTTTTGTTCCAATGCTCCAGAATCACAGAGTGCACTCCTCTACATGTAGCGTTGCGAAACTACGGAAACTACGAGCCTTTGATCCGAGAATTGCTTAAACGAGACCCATGTAACGAAATGATTCGAGTGAGAAATCTGTACGGAGATTTACCCATTCACGTTGCGTGCAGTGTTGGTGTTCCATTGCAAATACTACATCTCATTGTAAAGCGGACAGCGTGTGTATCTTCCATTGACGGAATGCAGGAAGGCATCCACCGACAATACTCTGGGGCTGACAGAGACCCATTGATATGGTCAGCCAACGAGTCAGGTTATACTCCTGTAGACCTGGAGTGGGTTCGTCATATTGAGTCTGGACATGGGTTCTACAATGCTCGGCCATTTTACCCTTTGGAGGCTACTGGAGTACGAAAGCATTGTTTTAAGCAAGACGAATATTACAGAGAGTTACTAAAAGAGTCAGTAGATCAGGTAATGGAGAATTACAATCCAGATCATCAAGAAGACGAATCTGAGTCCGACAACAGAGAGGAGGAAGCAGAGGCGATTTTTGGTTGCCTCTTGGATCGTATTTCTCTTGTTATCCGAGCAGCAGCCACCTCTGGGTTCATCTTGGATTCGAAAGGAGCAGTCCCCGCCAAACTTGTCGAGTCTTGTACACTGGGCACCCCCTATTCTCCCACTCTTCCTCTTCCAATACTAGAATTATTCCTTTGGCTGCGACCAGAAGAGGTCCTGGAAAAAGATCAACGGGATATGCTCCCTATTCACCATGCTCTACGTTACAGCAAAACTTTGAGTTGCAATACATGTACTCCCTCATCTTCAAACGCAGTTGACGACTGGAGATCATTTGTTTTTCAGTTATTGCAAAAATCTCCGGAGCAGTGCAAGGCGAAATGCAAAGATGGTCGCTTGCCTTTGCATTATGTACTTGATCACTCAAGCAACTATGATGGTAATGAGCCAAGAATTGCCTCGATGGAGAACTTACAGTATTCTCGGCATGCTATTGTGGAAGAGTTGGTTGAAATCTATCCGGAATCGGTAGACCAACGCGATCCCATTACTGGGCTGTATCCTTTTATGATTGCTTCGATGGATAGAAATCTTTCGGTTGATACAGTTTTTTGTCTTCTCCGCCACTCCCCCTCTCGTTGCCCCGACTTGTTGTCGACGGTGACGACGGTGACGACGTGAACTCATCATTATTCATAAAGAAAGAAAACTACTGCACTTTCTTTGCTATCCCACCACCTTCGTTTCTCTTTCCTGATACCGACGGCGTTGTTTAAACTTGCGTCACAAAGAATGCAATCGTGCCTTTCTTCGTTTTATCTCTTAAATTTTCCCCCGCAGCTTTCGCTCGACGAGGGGATATGAATCCATGTTTTATAAAGCAAAAGTGCTACTCACAAACAAGTACGAAGCTGTTTGGTTTCAGACAGCTGATCGAAATTATTCTAAAATTCATAATCTTTAACTCCCCCCTTTGAAAAAGAAAGACAAAAAGCAACAGCTCTATTCTACGGTAAAATAGTTCGTTGCGCTTATCTAAGCCATGGGTTGAAAAAACTACTCGTACTTTGTATTACATTGCCTCGTAAAATAGCATGTACGCTTGGCAGGTTTGAACATCTCGCCAAGAGACAGGTGTCACCCTGCTGTCCGAGACACAAAACCACGTTCCCGAGTGGTCTCTTCGATAGGCAACGTAATGTCCACCATACGCATTCCCTCGATGTTCGATCACGCTCTGGAGTCGGTAGGGCATTCTCCCGCTTCGATTGTTGTCGTTGTTCCACCGTGACTGCTGCCGTATCGTTTCGACGTCGCCTTCCTTCCGTGATCCTGCTACCCACGGTATGATAGCCTTTTGCCCATATGCACAGTAAGGACTCAGATCCAAGAACAGGGGGAATTCGACAAACTGAACGCATTTTTCCATTCGATTCGTGAATGGATCATAGTAACGACGCTGGACATGACAACACAGAATGGACGGACTTCTTGTCAACAAGAGGCACTTCTTCGCCTCGCAACGCTGAAGCAGCATTTTTTCGTCTTGCTCCGACGAATCAAGTAGAAAGGTGCTGTCATCGTGTCGCGCCAACGAAGCGATGGAAGCTTCAGCGTCGTCTTCGTCTGGATCCATCGTCTTGAGTCGGAACAGTCTCTTCTCTACTTTCAACAGATCGTCCCGCAAGTACTTGGTTTGTTCCAAGGGTTCAGGCTCAGCGGTGCGCATGTTGGTGTCCCCTATTTTTTTGCTGATTCTTCGCTCCGTGGTTTCGACGGCTCCTCGAAGCATCATTGCTTCTTCCTCCAAATTGGCTATCTCTTCTTGAATCGTACACGATCGGCATTCTACGTCTTGCACTCGTTCGACGCTGGTAAAATTCTCCAGGCATTGATCGAGCGAGCAAGACGGCATGGGCGATGCATTGGGAGCCACGGGTTTTACGGGAGATCCGTAGGCTTTGGAGAGATAGTTTGGGACCGAGGTCGGGACGAGGGGGATGTCCAAAAAGGGTGCGTTTTGAATCGGTCGGACGTGCTTGCATTTCGAACACCTCAAAGTGGAACCAAGCCAACCAGACAACGGAGAGGGTGTGATAGGAGACATGATGCTCCTCATCGTTTTCGTTCCATCAGATGGGTTCGATTGTGGATAACTTGTTGCTATTCCGTTGCTGGTTCTGCTCTGCCTTGTTTGACCATGGCCTTTCGTTTCCTCCCCATGCGGCGACGTCGCAATGGTAGTTGCGATGCCCGTGCGCTCGTTGTGATCTTGTTTCTTTTCCTCGGGAAAACTGGTGCTGTGTTCTGTCTGCATATCGCCGGGCTTGTTAGCCATCGTGAGACTCAGGTTTTCACCATTCGATTCCGCGGCAACCATGTCTTTTTCGTTTCCGATTTGTACCAGAAGATCGCAAAGCGACAAAATGATGTGTTCGTCTCCGTCGTCCGACACCGCTTCCAATCGCCGGTCGGACGGGGATTCATCCAGTTCCGAATCGTGAATGACCACTTCCATGAGTGAGGCAAACAGTTCTTGGGCGTCTTGTTGCTCGTACATACCGTAGGAGGAAAATTGTTGGTTGCTTTTCGCAATCCGACGCAAGAGTGTCTTGGGATCCGGTCTCTTTCGTCGCCGCCTCCCCCTCCGGAAGCCGATGCTTTGGCCCCAAAATGCTTGGAACCCCGTCGGTACCAATCTGTGTTCCCCCTCTATCAGCAATTTGTCATCGGTTTCGTTCTCGTTCTCGTTCTCGTTCTCGTCCTCTTCGCTCCCACCTTCCGAGTCGTTGATTCCCTTTATTAGATCCAGCAGTTGTTTGGTAAATGTCGGATCCCGAGTGGACGAGTTCCCCGATGCCCTGGAATGGTTTGAGAACAAGAGGCGACCATACCCGTCTCGCGTTCCGTCGCTTGATTCCGACACGAGTGACGCAGACGACGAAACGTGGTCCATTTCTTCTTGGAATTGCACGATCCCCTCCAGGTACTCCAGAAAGGGTTCCAGAGACGCCAGGGATTGCAACACCGAGTTCAAAAAGCAGGTTTGTCCCTGGTTCGGCAATCCCGAGATACGAACGGGTCGTTCCCGCCTCTTTTGCGCCGACCGCCGCCGCCTCTGCCGCTGGAGTTGCAACCGCCGGCCGTGCGAGACGAGGAGCGATTGGGACGGAAAACGGGACTGGTTCTTCCGGTTGTCATGGAACGTGCCGGGCAAGAACCACGGTGGATCGGTGCTGCCAATCTGGCGTACAAGTTTCATGGGCATCCCCGAACGGAAGAATTCAAAGATTAGAGCGAAAAACAGGTGCACGTCGGCGAGACCCTCTAGGGTTCTGTTGTTGTGTTTCAATATGGAATCATTGCCGTTTTCGTCGTTGTTACTCTTGCTGTTGCTGTTGCTCTTGCTGTTGCTTCTCCTCTTTCCCTTCGAAGTACCAACAATTGTATTGAAAACGGATCCTATCGAAATTTTGGAAGGATCGTTGTTGTTGGCAGCCGGAAACAAGAGCGAAAATTTCCAGGACGATAAGGAAAGGAGCGGGCGCCGACGACGGTTTCGATTTCGATTTCGATTGCTCCCTCCTCCATCTTTCCCTCTCTCCTCGACCCCTCTCGATGATTCGTTGTTCTTTGGGGAAAGCCGTGTCCGATACGGGGCAATGGCGGAACGTGGGACAACAATCGGTTCCTCGTCCGGGCACGAAAATCTCGGGGCTCGGTCCGAAGGAGTGGTCGAAGAGGAATCAGAACCCGAAGCATCGCACACCCACCGTCCGTTTCTACTCCCTCCTTGCGGAGATTGTTCCGAAGCGCTCGTTTCGTGCAGCTCCCGGGCAGCAACACTGCTGCTGTTACTGTTACTGTTGCTGTTGCTGTGACTGTTACTGTCGCTAGCGTGCTCGCAGTCGGCGTCGTTTCTGGGGAATGGTAACGGAAGACCGCCGATCTTTTCCGAGAGACGTTTCCGGGGGCTTCGATTCGAAATGATCGGCGTGGAGGGTAGCTGTTCCTCTTCCGCGGGCTGTGTTTGTATCCCAATCATCGTGGCAACAAGTACTGTACTACAATAAAGCCATAAGAATCGGTTCGTCGCGTTGGGTGCCGTTACCGTTTGTCATCGAACAGTCGAGTGAGAGGAACGAAATGCCGTTCACGGTTCACGGAATGAATCGGACTTGGAATCGAGGTTCGGATTGTACGAAACACAACAAAGGTTTCCAACCCGCTTCGAGTTCTTGATGGATTCAACAATAGGCTACTGGTATCCTCGACGCGATGCCTAGGGGGATGATGTGTTCTCTGACAAAAAAAAAAGGCTCGGGGTTAGACGACGTTGTGTTGCTTTCTATTTGTTCCTTGTAATTTCAATACTACGAAGTACAAGTACTATTTTTTGTACCCCGTATTATTGTTTTGTTCGCCAGATTTGAGATCGAAGTGGAACGCGGGTGAATTTTTTTGGTTGTCGAGCATCGTACGGTATCGGACCGCCTACCGGTACATAGGTGAAAAGGCGCGGGACAAAAAAATTTAATTGCGTTGTTTGCATGAATGGTGCACGTGGTCATGTAACCGGTACATCACTCGTGCATTTTCGGTTCGTGTTCCACTTTGTTTTTTGGACGTACCAGTACTACGAAGTATTGTGCTTAAATACGTGGGGCATGATAACTACGAAGTACGAACTCCGTAGTACTGTAAACTTAAAACTTCTTCCGGCCCCGAACACCGAGTGAGTTAGTCGATCGATTCATTCTTTTTCATTGCTCTGCGTACGAGTACGGTACTACCGTTAGAAGTACCGTACAGCTTTCTTTTTGGTTCATACTCGGATCAATTCAAAACTACACAACTATGATACGATGAAAAAGATAAATTAGTACCATATTCTACCGTATTAGTATCTTTACAACTAGGAAATTGTTGTATTCATACTCTAGAAGAAGCGCGAAAAAGGCGGTTCATCACAATTTCTGGATTCGATTGCGAAGGTTCCTCGATGCGGAGGTCACCCGTTCGCATCGCTCTTGCAAATCAGCGATCCGCTCCCGTTCCGTTTCGACAAAGCGCGTATAGGGAGCCACTCCGTCCAAAATCTTTCGGTTGACCCGATCCACTTCCTTGGCGGTGATGGCATCGAGGGCCTTGTCCAGGTGACGGGCTCGCCGGGACCATTGCTCGTTATAGCGTTGCTGGATCTTGGCCTTTCCCAACACGTACGAGGCACCTCCGCCAAAACAAAGGGACGAAGCAGCGATCCATCCCGTGACTGGATCGATCGCCTCCAGGGCCAGCAAAAGACCCGAACTTAGGGCACCCACCTGCGAGGCGGACGAGACCAGAGCAACCTGTTTCAGCGAGACAAAGAGCCTTGTCTTGTCGATGTCTTCTGCTCCCCCCCCTTTTAGAATCTCGTCCACGGAATTCGACAGTTTTTCGACAAGATTCTTTCGGGTCTCTTCAAACCTAGAAACAGTTGTCACGCTGCCCACGAGGCTCTGATTGTTCTTAATGGCGGGGCGCTTTCCAAGGTATTCAATCACTGCCTGACCCTGTGCACGTCCCCGTGTTGCTACCGAGTCGCTGTCTCCAAGAAGGTTGCATTGAGAATGGTTCAGAGATCAGTAGTTAGATCAAAACACACCAGTGAGGGGAATCTGCACACGGTTGATGCGACAGAAACTGATCTGGTGCTCGCATTCGGAAACCCCGACAATAGAGAGGGCATAAACTATTCATAGAATCCTACTGCACTGTCAAAGAATAATGAAGCAAAAATATCAACACAAACTTACGCTGTTTCCAGAACGTGCTCCAGCAAGTCCGCCCTGAGATCCTCGTCGTGCTGGCGATGAATGGAGACTTCTCGTTTTGTAACACCCCATTCTTCTTCCAATTGATCCGTATCAAAAATTGCCCACTGGTAAAAATTGAATAGGGTCATTCGGTTCAGCAGGATTTCGCAACGCTGTCCTTCCTCTCGCACCATATCGGTCATTGTTTTTTGGGATCGCAGCATGTCGGCAGCCAATTCTTTCTTCCATCCATCGAACTGACTCTGAAAGACGTTGAGGGTTGCAACGTCCACCTGAAGTGCTTCTCGTTGGTCGTCAAGAATTCGGAGGCATTCTGCCATGACGCCCTCGGCAACGCCGATCGGATTCGACAACTTCGATCGGAGTTTCGCTTGTGTCGTAAGGGTTTCATTCAAGAAGGACTCCAGGGCGGAGAAGTTAGATCTTTGCCATACCGCGGACCGCTCATCATCCGGAATTGAGTCTGATTTTTTCTGTTTCGATTCCATGAGTTTGGCCGAAAGCGCGTCCCTCGAACTCACAGGGATTACGACCGGTCTGGCTCCAAGCAATTCACTAGCCTTGTCCGTGACAAAGTCAACAATTGCGTCTTTCTGATCTTGCCCATAGCTGCCCCCGGATATTTCTAGAATGTCCATTTTGTTAATGACTACGACAATGTTTTTGCGGTATGCCTGGATGCTTTTCAGGAGACTTCGTTCACTGTCCGAAAAGGGTCGGTCGGCGGATGTCACAAACAATATCAAGTCCGCAGCCGGCAGCATTTTCTTGGTTCGTTCCGTGTGATCCATCCAAGCTGAATTGGTCCCCGGCGTATCAATTACAGTCAAGTCTTCTAGCAGCGGCAGGTTATCTATTGAATGGACAACAGCACCGAGCAATGAGGGTAACGGTGACGACGACGGTGCGCCCGTGACCTCCGGTGCTGTTACATCGTTAGATAAAGAATCACTGCCGTATTCAACTCCAGTGTTGCCAACCAAGGCTGTTGGAACACACGATGTCGAACCTGCTACAACGGTAATCGAGTCAGTTGTTGGGAGAGCTCCTGTCTCTAAAAGCTTGGTTCCCAAGAGGGCATTGATCAAGGTGGATTTTCCGGCATTGAACTCTCCCGCAATCACAACCGAAAAGGTGGCATCTAGGTGCAACTCTTCGAGAAAGCTCCTCGAAGAAAATTGCTGTGCTGACAATAACGCAGAGTCGGATGCTGTGGTTGTTGATTCGACTTGTGAAGCGACTTCTCGGGATGTTTCTATCAGTTGTCGCTGTTCTTCCAGGAGCTTCCGTTCGTTCTGTGACAACAGATGATACAATCCGTATGAAGACGGCGATGGCGATGGCGTCGACGAAAAGTGCGCTTTCGTAACATCGTTGATACCGATGGGAGTGGTAAGAATGCGACATTCCGGACAAAAATGTGAACGCCTTCTCCTCCTGATGGAAGTAGTGACACCCAGCTGTTGTTCTCGACGGCGAACACGAATTATGCCGTTACTCGCAGTACGAAACTCCCTCTTCAAGGTCAACCGAAACATCCCTTGTAGACGTTCTCTTAACTTTACTGCTCATTCATTGTCTGCTGCTGATCAAACGACAAGGGCTAGCAGTGGTTACCTTCGACAAATAATAGTAATGTTTCTCCCGTTTCTGTTGTCTTCTGATTGATTGGGTAATTGATTGAGCTAAGGATTTTACTTTGCGGAGTTGGTCGAAGATCGCCCCCACCATTCACTAAAAATCTTGCTTCTGGAATATCCCTAAATGTCCCCCTTTTCAGGACGGAAATGAAATTGAACCGATTTGTTTTCCCCCGAATTAATCCGTTGAACACACCCGTAGAATTATGAACTGTGATTCAAAATTTTGAAATCTGTAAGTAATTCGTTCAAAATTAACACCGGGCGAACGAACGTTATTTTCAAACTTTGATGTGTTCACCTGCCACACTCTTCAGTTGTCAGGCCTAGGCTTCTTCGAAACCAATTCTGTGAATATTTGTCATAGTAGGATATACTATTCTGCATCTATCCCCATACAAGTCACATCTTTTGACGTTATACTCGTACGATTACTCATTTGACTACAATTTAAATTTCTCGCACCTTTCGGTCCTTTCCGTGACAGTGCAACTGGAATTTATAACAAATTTCTCGCACCTTTTGGTGACAGTGCAACAAGTATTTGTAACCGTATCGATCAAAGGACGAGCGGTGACCATGAAGACAACAGCTTCACCTGGCGTTAGCAACATCCGCAAGATGTTCGAGAAAGATCTGAAATCTCCCGTGAGCAATAAATATAAAGATGGCTCGACTTCCCCTCTTGACAGGACCGTTGCGGAAACCCCTTCTCCGGGAGGAGCCGGGGTGTTTTCTCCCGAATCAGTGCACATAAAGTTCTTGCAAAACACTATCAACAAAGCGAACAAAGCATGGAAGTCAAAGCCATTTGATGAGTCATCACCCGCCAAAAGTCCAGACAAACCATTTGACGAAGAAAGTCCTATCGCAAAATGCGAACCGAAGAGGAATGAATCTGCCTACGACAAAGAAAATGTTGGCGTTCCAGGAAAGAAGACCGCTCAATACGCCCGTTACATGAGTCGAATTACGAAGAGCGGTGTATCTTCTCCGGATCGTGCATCAAAAACGCGCGAGAACAAGTCTAAGGGAGCTGCGCCGTTACCATTTTTGTATACAGGATCACCAGAACAAGCCACCCTATCTCCTATGGGAAATGACGTATCACTGTCGAACGAAATTGCTCTTGCAGAAAAACTCAGTGCGGCTGAGCAACAGACAAGAACTATGCAATCTACCGTCATGTCACCGATGGCTACAGCGGAAGTTGATGCCATTGAGTTCATGGCGTCCCCTACTTCCCCCGTTCGCCGTATCTCCATTCCTGCCTACAGTGACAGAAAGAACGAAGTTGCTGCGACGCTTACATCTGCTTTATACGAAGATACCGGTCCTGTCAAGCCATTTTCCTTGTTTCAATCGGTTGAAAAGAAGAGCGCGGCGAGAAGCCCTAACTATACCGATCGAATCTTGGCTCGTGAGATTTCAGATGCCGCTGAAGCAGCAGCACTTGAATCCAAGTTCCACAAATCTTCATCCGTAGAAAAGCCAAAAGATCTCGAATCTAAACCTTTGTGGAAAGCATTAGAGCCGACGGCACAAGACGAAGAGAGCGAAAGACCTTTCGATTGTGCCACTGACGATGGTTCGGACGAAAGCGATCACTTCCTGCATTTAGAGAAGGGGAAGAGCGAAGAGAAACCAAAAAACTCATTCGTTCATAACTTCTTACGCAAAAGCAATCCTTATGCTAGCAAAGAAGGTTTCAGTGCTAAAAATGAACTCAAGGGTTCTTCTGCGCTGACCCCAAACCAGGTTCTCGAAACGTTGAAGATACTCCGGGACTCAAACTTGGGCCCGTCTGAGTCGTATGCATTCGATGAGAAATCTACAGGCGATGGCTTCCATGACGAGCCTTTTGCCCCCCTCAGTTTTAATACTAGTGACGAAGACTATGATTCTTCAGGGCGTACAATTCGAAGAGGGAGTCCTACCAAGAGAAGAGATCGATCCTTTTCAGACGAAAAAGGAGAAAGAAACTGGACTCGTACTGCTCTATACACTTGCCTCTTGATTCTCCTAGTAATTTGTGGTATCTTTGCCTCTCTTTTTGCCAGTGGTATATTCTGGTCAAAAGAAGAAGTTGGAGATGCTTACAGCGACGATTGGTATGAATGGACATCGATTGCAACTTCTGCTCCCACAGAATATGACTTCGATTCCAACGTATTTGAGGGTTCGAAGGTTGTTGCCTGCGGAAACGCAGTTCAGATCACAGAATTGGACCAAGCGTATTATGGAAGTAATTGGAAAGCCTTTTGGGATCCTACTATTGATACGTGTGGTGATCATATGAGCACAGGTTATGCCGTATGGTATTCTTTTACAACAAACTCGAGCAAGCTCGTCGAAGCTTCAACATGCAACAATGCCGACTTTGACACCCAAGTAACTGTCATGTCGGGTTCGTGCGACGGAACTACGTGCGTCTCCTACAATGACCAAGGCTGCGGTGATCAAAGCTTGGTAACGTGGTATGCAGAAGCCGGCGAGACGTACTACATCATGGTTCATGGCTATCGCGAGGCTTCCGGAACTTTCGGGCTTACATTGACTGAAGCCGTTCATAACGATCAATGTGATAATGCAGTGAAGCTAGAAGAGGAATCCGTTCTAGCAGGTACCACTGCTGGAGCATCTTCTTCTATTGTACCTCCTCAATGCAACGGCATCGAGCTTTCAGATAATGGCGTCTGGTACACTGTTGGGAACGTTTCTGGATTTTATAGAGCCGAGCTGTTGCATGGTTATACAGACTTCTCAGGTCAAGTCTCAGTTTATCGAAGCATGGATGGAGCCGATTCAGGTTGCAGCGCTCTTGTTTGTGAAAAAGGTAGTTCTGCTGGCAGTGTCATGTGGTTAGCAGAGGCGACGCAAACATATTATGTTTATGTCAGCGGAGAAAATGAAAGTGTGGGTGATTTTGATCTGTTCCTCGGACAAAACAAAGCCTCATCTTGCAATTTTGCAAGTAGAGTTGACGCAAACAGCGTTGGATATATCGCCTCCACAGAAGGTTTGAATCCACAAAAAGTTGAATCTTGCGGACACACTGGTTACCACACTGCACCTGGTGTTTGGTTCTCCGTCGAGGGAACTGGTAAGGTCTTGGAAGCATCTACGTGTGGGTCGTCGTTTGATCTAGATACGCAAATTTCGGTATTTAGTAACGGTTGCGGTTCGCTAGAATGTATCGCAGGAACTGGACAAGAGCACCCATGTGGAGATAACGGATCTGTCACTTGGGAAACTGAAGTCGGAGAAATTTACCATGTCTATGTGTCAGGACGAAGTGGACGAGTCGGCGATTTCATTTTGAACATAAATGACGTCCCTGAGGCAGATGGATTCACCTGTACTGGAGCATTGCCTCTAGAAAAAGGGATTACATCTATCCAATCGAACACTACGAGTGCTCCATTAGTATCCATCGAGCGTTGTTCCGGTTCGAATGCTGTTCAAGGAGTTTGGCACAAGATTGTCGGAACAGGAGTGACAATGACATTTTCTGTATGCAACAATGAAACCGACTTCGATGCTCGAATTTCAATGTTTACTGGTTCTTGCAATGGACTATCTTGTGTTGCCAACACTGGAAGTCAATGTGGTGTGAATGACGAAATCATTATTACAACACATGTTGGAGAGATATATCATTTACTGGTTCACGGAGCCCATAGTTCCTCTATCGGAAACTATCGATTGGATATCGGTGAGACAGAAATCAATGATGGCTGTGGAAAGGCTTCAACGTTGGACGTGTCCTCATCGGGAAAATATTTCGGAAGTACGCTGAGTGCACAAAGAAGTTCTGCTATTGGGTGCACCAACGATGCAGTTGAAGAGTCCAAAGCTCTTTGGTATACTTTCATGGGGACTGGCGAAATCATTACAATTTCGACTTGTTCATACTTGACTAATTTTGATACAGATATTCGCATATTCAATGGAAATTGCTCCGACTTTGAATGTGTGTCTGGCATCGATAGCGGTTTTGCCGTCAATGGTTGTGGCGAACAGAGTCGTATCTCCTTCCAATCGGTCAGTGACGAGCTATATTATGCCCGAATCGGAGGAGCTTCTTCCAGTGATGTTGGAAGCTTCGTTCTAGATGTGAATCCATCACGCACATTCTTTGGACCTTAAATTTCAATCAGAGATCACAACTCAACGAAAGACATCTTTTTGCTCGACATAATATCGGGATTGTGACGTTGTCTAATTAAAAATAATACCATATGTACCAATAAAGAATAACCAATGTTCATCGTTCAAACCAATCTTTGTCTCAATTGTTGTTGTTTACAAAAATATGGTTGAAGCGATGTAAGCACTCATTAAAATGAGGTGAGTCTTTGTCTACGATGTTTGGTTCATTAATATAGTTGATGAAGGTGGTCCGATGGATGGGCACGTCATGGGACGAAACGTAAACAGAGGATGCTTAATATCATAGGTGGCATCTTCCATGTCGAACATAGGTTTGATAAAGAGCGGGATCCGATCTTTTTTGTTCGACCGTTTCGCTTCCTCTTCTTCCTCGTTCACGTTCTGAACATCCACGGCTTCCTCCAAGCTCTTTTTGATTATCGAGGCCGTGATTTTGCCCTTTTCTAATTGCTCGACCACCGTGTCGACGTGGTGTTCCTGCCAAGTTCGCTCGGTGCGGGGGCGTTTCCGCGGTGAGGACACGGGGGTCGCGCCGGCAGTCATATCCTCGCGGCGTTTTCGCATGCCTTCCAACAACTCAAAGAGCGAACGGGAAACATCGGGTATGTACTTCACGAGCTTCGATTTTCGGTCTCGCTGGTCCCGAAGTGCGTTTCGCTTCACCAGGTGAACCCGCAGTTGTTGGCAACACAGCTGCAGTGCCCGCTTAACGCTCACCGAGATCGCGGTAATGTCATCCCCGATGTATTCCTTCCCCGTTCCCTTGTAGGGAATCTTGGTCGAGACGATCGAAACGAAGACCCCAATCTTGTCTCGTTTTTGGTCGATCTTGTAGGACGACCAATTGATCTTGCTGGTGGCCACCCGCGTGGAAACATCGGCACCCGCCTCAAACAAGAGCGGGATGCGGTTGGCAAAACGCACCACGTTGATTCCGTCCTTGGCCTCCTTTCCTCCCAGGCTCACCGCTGCCTCCACCAGAAAGGGGTGCCCCTCGTATGCCGAGGGCTTGTCCCGGGACGTGGCGACATATTCGGGTTCCAGGACCTTGCGAATTCCCAGGTTCAGGTTGTACTCGCCGAGCGGACTCAAACACGATCCATCGGGAGCCTTGAACATCTTGACCGTCCGCAGCACCTGAACGAGCTTGGTGAGATCCCGGCCCGAGATTTCGGAAGGTTCCACGATATCGTCCTCGTCCCAGCCGCATTCCTTCATGATGCGCACGGCCAGGTTGCGGGTGACGCAGGAAAGTTCCTTGGTCAAGAAGTCGATGATGGTTTTGTGTTTGCTCCGTTCGATGAGCTGGCTCACGATGATGTTGTTGACGGAACTCGGGTGGTGCTTGATCTCCTTTGGGAGCGGGGGCATCTGTTCCGATCGTCGGTCGTGCCGCAGCGTCATGTTCCGGTGGGGCTCGGATCGATTCTCGTAAACCAACTCGAGCTGGGCATAGGGCGTGATAATTGCGAGTTGCTGCAGGTACGACACGATGCGGGATCGGTAGGTGGTCCAGTTTCCCGCAATCAGGAGCTCGAGTTCCGTTCCCACCCACCCCTCGTCGTTTATCCGCTGACTGTGTTCGATAATGTTGGGGCAATTCTTGGTGATGTCAATGTCCAAAACGCACGAGGAGACTTTTTTGGGCGGCTCCAACGACGAAGTGTCGATGTTGTTCGCCTTGGATTTCGATTTGGGGAGTAGAAGATGTGCCGTGGTGATTTTGATTGGTACCCCCGTCGACTTTTTGCTCCAAATCAATGCCATTTTGGCTCCTAGAGTCGTTTGTCATCCAAGTCGAGGGGAACAAGCACAAGCAACAAACATACCTGTCAGACAACGAGGCGTAAGATTCTCGAGGCCATTCCAGCACGAATGGTAGCTCCGATGCATTCACGTACCCAATCCAAATTTCCCCCTTGTTTGGCGCACGCCGTACTTGCTTCCGCTCAGCACCCGTCCCAGCAAATCCGGAATCTTATCGTGTTTCATTCCACACCCGTTGTCTCGGACTCGCAGCTGGAAGTATCCCTCTTGTGTGGCCTTTTTCCGAAGCTTGGTGGCAGATGAAGGCGCCCCGGAATTGTTAGCGTTGCCTCCGGTGGATTTTCGCTTTTTCGCGCTTCCACCTGCTGCGGCAGCGCTGGTTGCCTTCCCACCCTTGACTTCAAAGAGCTCCGTATCCTTGGCGTCGGCCGAGATTCCGCGTATTTTGTTGAACTCGTTTTGGTTGAGTTCCTCGATGTAGACCTGTATGGTAGGGAGGACCCCGATCGATTCGCAGGCATCCTGAACGAGAAAAAGTTGAGTACAGTGATTGGTTCGGATTCCGAGCAGCGCAAATTTCGATCGGATCCGACCCAGCACATCCTACCGTACACCCCGTGCGGTTCTATAACAACTGCTACTCACCAGGGAATTCTCCATCAATTCCCGAATGCTGGTGTACAAGGATTTTCCATAGTTGTCGAATCCCGCAATGGCCTGGTTGTCGGCAAAAAATTCGGCCGGGCTTTTCTGTCGCTGGATCTCTCCCCGTCCCTCGGTGCTCGACGACGACTTGGACGTCGCCGGCTTCTTTTTCGCACTGCCCCCCGAAGACGAACTTCCACGCGGCATGGAGGATAGACGATCGACACTCGGCTACAATTGCTGCTGCTGCTGCTGCTGTTACTGTTACTGTTACTGTTACTGCTGCTGTTACTGCTGGAAGCAAGCAAACACACTTCGTTTCTGGCGAGGCCTAGATAGGCGTGATTCGCTCCGCGGCGTTCGCAACGAAGATGGAGTTGGATGGAGCAGATAGCAACGATCAAGGATCACATACGAGATACCGGTAGATCGTTGTGTGTGTGCTGAATGTGACATCGACCGGTAAGCACCAACACCCAAAGCATGCCTTGCAGATCCTTTTCGTAAAAATAATTCATCCAAGGGACATCCAATACCGTACCTCAACACAGTAGGTACGAGTAATATTAAGTGCAGTACTTGTACGAAACACAAAGCGCGCCAAAAAGCTGGAGTACTATCATTGAGTGATTCCCACCTTTGGAAAGTGAATAGAATGAAAAGTTAATAAAAACAGTGAATAGAATGAATACTTTTTTAGCACGCCCAATGGACGAATACTTTTATTAGCTGACAAATTTGGAACTTGGAATCCCTGAAGAAGAAGAAGAAACAGTAATTGTCTGTTTAATCACTACCCGCGCCACCTACCTGCCTATTTTGGCAAGCAAGGCTGGCCGGCAAGGTTGAGTAGTAGTTTATTCAAGAATGGGCCTTTTGTTTCTTGATCGTGATATATGGAATAAATGAGGCCCATTCCGAACCGGCATTGCTTTTCATGATCTCTTTAAGTAGCTTCCTCACAGGCAATTATGCTTATTCTTTTCAATACACATAGGGGCTTTAAGTGTTTACTTATCAATCTGTTATTTAATGATATCTTGGTTCGTACCTTTTAACCTATCTATTCATGGTTATAAGTGGAACCGTTTTTGCCATTTAATGACAACCAAAAAAAGCATGCCCGGCAAAAGAGGTGCAAGAGTTGCAATGTTTGATTTTAACATTCCGTTGAAATCTATTCGTTGTTAGTTAAGTGAATAAAAACTGTCAGTCGGATACACACCGACTGACAGATTTTTTTCGGAAGTGAATAAATTTATAGAAAGCACATACTTTTTCTGTTTTTTTAATTAATTTTATTTGTTTTTGTTTGGTGGGAATCACTCATTGAAAGATAAATGCGAAGTACAAGTATTGTAATACAAAGTAATTCCTTCTTAGCATGAAACACAATGCGCGCCTTTCCTATTGTTAAAGATACCCCCCCTACAATACCGCTGTACTGGATGTTGTTTTGCTCTGTGAGCCTACTTCACTAACACAGTTATTTGTGGTATAACTATCAAGTAGTAGTTTCAGTGATTTCAAGTCATAACATTTTAATTTGTGAGTGATTATCATGTATGCTGATTATTCGTATCCAACCTCTATCAATGCACTATGAGTGTACCTCTATTGTCAGCAATTCAGCGAGCTGGCCCAGTTTAGCTGTTCAGTTTATTGGTCTGTTAGTCGTTCATGCGTTTGCCTGTATGTCTGATACTATGTACGTTCATATGTCATCCGTATGTTTGCTACCGGCGCTTTTCTAGAGTCCCCGTTTCTTCGTACTAGTACTATTTAGTACTTGTAGGAGATACCTTAAGTGACGATCCTCTCATTTGCACCTCCACATGCATCTCTTACATAGGGAAAATAGCTTTACTTCCCCCATAAGCTTGCTGAGTAAGTCGGCGATAGTAGTTTCACAGGGTTCCTTGCCAATCCGGATAATCTTTCCTGCAATATATTCACGTGCCTTGTGATAAGCAATACTGTTATGCTTCTTCTTACAAGAGCTTTCCGGATGTGTGACATTCTTAACAACCAAATCATTGACACAATACATGTTGGTTGGTCCTTCTATAGGTATGCCCATCATTCTGAGCTTATATCATAGGCCCTCTACCATTCCGATTGCAATCTTGAGTGCCACGATCTCTGAACCAAAGGTAGATGTTTCAACAGTTGTTTGCATCTTAGAGAATCATAGAATAGGTGCCCTGTTAACAAAGATGATGATTCCCGTATGATATCTTCTGGTGGTGGTCTTGCAGCCGGCATAGTCCGCATCCACGAAGCATGTAGTAATTACGACCTTTCCACGTGGCTTGGGCATATCTGGAGGAAGTAGTTCTCCCGCATCCAGATACAATTCGGCCCAATGGCACTTAAAGAATATTGACTTGTCCAGCTCTGGCATGGAGCAGTCAAACACCAACTTTGATTTGCTGAAATTCTTTAAGTATGCAAACGGATGAAACAGTTGGCTTAGATGGCCCTCGCAGGCTTGTGCAAGATATTGAGACATAAGTGAGACAGGCATGACAATGTCCAGCCTGCCAAGCTTGCATATCTAATGGAGTATACCTATTAAACCTTGGTAATAGTTTTGTTTTTCTGGATCGAGTTCTGGGGAGGCATCAATTTCGGGCCTATATCCAGTTACCAAGGGTGATTTTGCGGACTTTGGGAGTATTTTGAAAGCATATTTATCCTTAGCCAGCTCCTCTTCAACGGCCTTAATGGCCTTGGATGTATACTTAGTTGAAGACATGGACCAATACTTAGTCCCATCGCCAAAAGTGTTTCCGATATCAGCCCCTAGATAGAAAGTGGGTGATTCAACGGTCCCACCCGTCAATTTGAATTCCCTTTTGATTGCATCCATCTGAAACTTTGGATCCATTCCACATACAAGGATATCATCCACATATGCCACGCAGTATCTGTAATACGCCGAGTTGTCCTTTTTGATAGCCGGCTGCATATATACATCCAGATCCGCTTTGCAAGACTTATATCCAAGTCCCCTTAAGTGCTCGGACAGATGAGACCGGAATGATGCGCCCGCGACTGGTAAGCCATATGGCCCTCACAATTTTGCAGGGCCTTCCAAATACCTCCGGTGCGAATCCTTGCGCCTCTGTAGCCATCGTGTAGTATTTCTATATGATTGGCGCGGTTAAGTATGCATTTTGTATATCAGCACTTAAGACCTCAAGGTTGTTAAGAAGTGCAGCAACCAGAAAGAACATCCGAACCAAATCCCTGCTGGGTACACTTGAGTAAGTATACTCTCGTGATATCTCAGGCACTTTATGCCCATCCCCAACAAGCCTTACTTTCTGGGTTAAATCAATTTTTATGTCAAATACCATTTGCATAGTGATTTGGGTATGCCCCACGGGTCTCTTGTCTTTGTTGTTGAACTCAAAGGCTATAGAGCTGTTCTTCGTCTCCTCTGCAATAGCCCGTGCCCGAAAGTTGCTCTTGGAATCTTCATCAATCTTCCTTGCTTCAGCAATTGACTTTGGTAGGCGAGCCCCATACTTATGTGATTTGGTCCAGTATTTGCTGGTCTTGGCACTAGGGACCACATTGTCCAGCAGCCCTACACAGGCCCGCGACAATAAGGATGATGTGCATCGAGAGCGAACTAACTAAGCTCCCACCCTGTCATTCGCCCATTTGGAATGCAGTTATCCTTGTGCTGTTAGTCGCAGCCTAATTTTGCTGTAGCGCTTCGTTCAGGCTGGCTATTCAAAGCCAGACTCGAGGAGCCAACAAAGATGCCCATGATGAACAGCAGAGAAATAAAGAAGTAAACACATTATGGAAGAACTGTGAATGCATGCAACCACTGAGCGAGCGCCCCCTTCGTAATTTATAACTTTAGGAAGCCAATGAAAAGGATCACAAAAACTTTTCACCTTGACCGAGTCAGAAGCGTATAAGCATGACAGTCGTTGCATATTCGATTTCGAATACATGGTTGCTAACCATTCTCAATTGATTGATTCGTTCTATTTTCATTCGTTGGTGGCTCCATAAGCAATGAGTGGCATTTGTTCTATGTTCGGTTGACAATCGTAGCGTCTGCTCTGTTGCACTCTAGTGGTACCGGATAGGATACTTCAACATCCGCTTACCCACGTATATTTTGTTGTACGTCATGATAAACTGCCGTAGTACTAACATCATACACGTACGTTTGATAACTAATTATACTAATCGCTCTTTTTAGGTCCAGCTGTTTCCGCGACGAATTTTACAGATGGTATTTGGACGCAAATCATCTTCGCAAGCCTCGTTCGCTGCAGTATAATGCACTGTAATGCATTGCAATGTATTGTACTTTGAAAGTTTTTTTTTTTCGTTGTTTAGGTAATTTCTTTCTTCCTTGTTGGTTCGTTGAAAATGGATACCCCCCTCTGTTTTCTCGGCGGAATCGGATTCCTCGTCCAGATTTGTGCCGTGCCATGCCGTTCCGCGCTGTGCTTGGTAAAAATGTCATCCAGTTGCATCCAGTTTCATCCAATCCGACGTCCATCAATCATCCGATCCATCTATTGCATCCCCTAATTTCGTCACTGTTTCGTTGACGGCATTGAGCATCTCTTCCTTCCAGTCGTTCACAAACACAACCAACCAGGCCACCAAGCACACAGAGATGATCCCGATCAAAAAGAGCGTGTCAAAGGCCGTCAAAAGTTCGTCGAGGTGGGATCCCTTGCTGGTGCGCCGGGGGAGGGTGATGTGCTTGCACAAGAGGGTTGCCCCCTCGAATCGGTCCGACAGAAAGCCCTTCTCGGCTATCCCGTAAAAGGCGTCGTCGATGAACTGCAGAAAGTGCAGCGCCGCAAAGTTCAGAGTGACGTCTGTGATCGTCTTCGTCATGATCATGACAAAGACGTTGGCGGTCAGGCTCAGCATGCCGTCGATGCACCGGAGCGAATTGGCCAAGATCCACTTGCTGTGCGTCGCGTGAGCGTCCTTCTTAGCGACGGTTCCGTCGTACTTGATGTTGGCAATGTTGAAAAATACCGTCATCAGATCGTCCTGCATGGCGACGGCGACCGGAATGAGGAAGGCCTTGACAAACTGCACTTTCCAAGTTTGCTTGATATCTGGGTCGTCCCCGATGCTCGCAATCAGAAAACAGTAGCAAATGTACTTGATTCCCACCCCCGTGATGGCAAAGATAAAGGGCAAGGATCGGTAGGAGCAGGCAAAGATGAAGGAATACACGTCCTCCGACAATGCGATGCGCTCCATGTCGCGGTAATCGTTTACATTGAGCTCGACGTTGACAATATCCCGACTGGCGTCCATCTCCAATTTCTGTTCGTGGCGTTCCGACATGATCATAGCGATCCGTTTTCTTTCCGACTGACTGAAACGACGAGTACTGTAAAATTGCATCACGGTCCCGCTCGCGATCGACGGTTCGCGGGTGTCATTGCTGCGTAAAGAGTAGTCGGCGGATTCGAGTTCGTTCTTCGCCTGGGAAGAGACCGACGCCATCATAGCCCGCGCCTTCATGGCCCGCTCCCTCATGCGAGCCAAGGCATAATTATTATGGGTTGTTAAGATCGATCTGCTGCTGAGATTCAAAGAGGCTAAACTGCCTCGATAGAAAGAGGCTAAATTGCCTCGATAGTCTTGTCCCGTCGGTTGCGACGCGGGGGATAATGTGTCTGTTTCTGTTTCTAATGATGGCGGCTCGGTATTCATGGTGAGGGCTGATTTTTCTTTGATAACACCGTCCACCTTTTTGGCCAAGCGGGGCATGCCAATGGTTGTGTTCTTGTCATTGGAGCAATAGGGAACGTATGCCTTATGCTTGTCAAAGCTTATGGTGGTTGTTGTTGTGGTTGTTGTTGTTGAGTTGGACGGCGAATCGGACGTGCTATTTCGAGTGGCATCTTGCTCTGGTGACGTTCGCATCGGCGTTGGCGTTGGTTTTGATGTGGAATCGGTCATGGTTGTCTGAAATCGGATGTTGGGTGTTGGGTGTTGGATGTTGGGTGTTGGATGTTAGGTGTTGGATGTCGAATGTCGAATGTCGAATGCCTGATGTCGCGAGTGTTAGCGATGGTGTGTCTATCTTGGGACCTTTTGGGCCGAGGTTTCGAAATAGTGCGACTAGCTGCAGTAATAGCAAGTCAATCCACAGAATAGGAACGGAAGAGTCACCTACCCTCGGATGGGCTTCGTTGGCTGTTGCGTTGCGTTGCGTTGCGTTTTGTGCGTTCGTTGGATATCGAAGGGAACGAAGAATGATCTTCTTTAGTCCGGTGTGTTTTGATTTTCTTTGAAGTGCTTGGGTACCATAGGATTCTATGATAACATTGGATCAGATCTGCGAGAGCAAATCGTGCCCGCACGAGTAAGGGTATGGTACTCGTACTCGTACTCGTAACGTTACCTTGTACCGTACGATACTGTTACAACAACTTCTGACTGTTATTGGTTGTAATTTTGTCATGCATGTGATTGTTTACTATTACTCGTACCGTACCTGGTACGAGTCGGTACTCGTACCGTACTACTTGTTCCGTACCGGTATCACTAATCCCTACGGAGTAATTTTTCACGCATAATTTCTTACCGTAAGTTAACTCTTAGGAACTGGGACAGGGCCCAACGCAAACAAAGAGAAATTTCGTCCTTCGTACAACGAGCGTACCTACGACGGTAAGATCTTACTCGTACGGTACAAGTAATTGGGAGTTCCGGGATCTTACCGGACGATACCGATTCTGATAATAGCCCCATAGATGACTAGCGGGACCATGCGTTACGCGTAAAAAATTTCGGTGCGAACCCCTACCACCGTCGACGGAACGAGTACGCACTCGTATGACTTCCTACAGAACGACGTACTACTGAACAACGCACAGACACTTCAGTCATGAGTCACTAACACACTCCTTCAGTCCAGTCACATGTCATTGACACACTCCAACAGTCATGAGTCAATAACACCTTTCCCAATCATCTGCCATTGTTCAATCGTATTCCAACATCAATAGAACCTTCTCCTTGAAGTCTCATCAGAATTCCGATTATCAAAGAACCCAGTTCTTTTCCAATCGTATCCCTGAACTACCGTACCGTAGCTGGGAAGCTTCTCGAATTATCTCGAAGTCATAGTAGACACTAAAACTCAATAGCACACAATTTCATACACAGCATATGCAGTACAGAGTAATCTTGGTATTGTTTTTTCAACTCAGCGAAACGCATCGTACCGGTACGAGGAGTATGTACTCGTACACTACAGTACTACAAGTACTTGTGCGTACCATGTGCGATAATCCTACCGTTCGTACGACTCACTGGTCATTGGCACCCTCCCCCACTCTGGGCACTGGCTGTCCTGTCCATTGCCTGCACCGAGACACAAGCAGCTAGCATGGTATGTACATGTTGGTCTCATAAGTACTAGGTAGGTGCAGGTACGATGCAGAGACGCTAGCCAGAACCCACCTCCTGGGTGCCTAGTGTCCAGACGCCCAGACAGCCTCTGCTGGCCAAGCTACTATGTGATGTAGTAGGCAGGAGGAGGAGCTCAGAGAGAGGGGAGCGATGCCCAGAGACTTGCCACATTGCCCAGCAGCCCTACACAGGCCCGCGACAATGAGGATGATGTGCATTGAGAGAGAACTAACTAAGCTACATACTACTACACACCACTACAGAATAATTGTGCCACATACACGACTCCGCCAACGCCCATGAACCCAAACCAATCTGTGATACAACTAGTCACACAAAATCCACACCCCACACAAAAACACACATTTCCACATTTTTTGCGTTCCCCGGTGATGCTACTACATGGACATTCCACACTAGCCCACAACCACTTTTGCCTCAACACATTACACGGCACCAAGCAAACCTCCGCATCCGCATCTGCACCACCAACAACCCCACATCAAATTACCATCAACGACATTCATTACACCCATTCACTTGCCCCATCAACTTCTGGTACAGCCATGCTTTGCATGCCACCTTTTTCAACCCCCAGACAGAAGACAGACAGACAAACACCTGGGACTGCCGGACAAACTGGCCACCCACCAACTGCACTACCCACCAAAGGTACGCAACCACCATAGTATCCTACACGTCATCACATATCCCACCACCGTCCAACAAAGATACAGCCCAGCTGCCAACACTTCAACTAGACAACATGTGACCACACATCTTCACCGTCCACAAACCCCAAATGCCAACAACGACTGCAACACCGGCTTCCTGTTAGCAAATCACACACCAACCCGCACCACCTTTCGAGCCTTTTCTTTGCCCTCACAAATCATCACATACCAGTCTCAACAACCAAACGACAACCCCCTTGCCAACCATGCCCATTGCCAACCTCCTCCGCTTGCAACAAACCAAGTGCATGTTCACTGGTCATCTCACGTATTCCAGCATGCCACCGCCTGACATAGCGACCATCAACACTGCTTGCAACACCTTCCTCAAGACACCCAACTCTCTCCGCAACACTTCCATCTGCTACATCCTCCAAACATCACCCAAGATCTGTTCCTTGTACATCCATATCCACAGCACAATCCAGGCCACTCACTCCCTGGTCCCCTGGACTGACCCTGCAGGCACTTCCCACTAGTTGGCACCCACACCAACTCTATAAGCCAAAGCCCTCGTCTCCTTCCATTCCAAGCCCTTCAACACGTTTGCCATCAGCATCCCCCCAAAAAACACTGTGTCCCTCTTCTGCACCAAAATGGAGGAGGCTGTCCTCCTCCCTGACAGCTTTGCCAGCGCTACAGACCCCGCCTCCCAGATTGGGTTCAAGCCCCTTGGCATGATGATTCCGTCAAAACCATGCCCTGGTTTGTACGTGTCCCTCTCCTCTGGCTCACCACACTTGACATACCAGATGGTCACCCCATTGACAGCCCCCTCCCAGAGGGTTTCTACAATACAGGCTTCACCACATGGTTTGCTGCCATCCACTTCTTCACCACCAAGAAACAGGCTTGCAGCCTCCATACCCAGCACTGCCTCCCTGTTTGATGCCACCAACTGGTCCGCCCCAGTGCCTGGGCACACCCTCCTCGCCCAATTGGACCACGACACTGTCGACCGCTGCGGCGACACCGCCCTCCTCATGCCTAGTACAACATCCACACCTGTCTCCCCTTCATAAACAACTTGTGCCTTGCCTGACTCCAGACTGTCAGCAAGAGCCTATTCAATCTTGCACCACCTCTCCAACAACATATGACACCCCACACCAATTCCAATACAAACAACGCTCGTGACCTCCTGGTTACAGCCCTCCAACAGCGCCAGTATGCACTGACACAGAAGACCGCCCCGTGCCCATCTGCAGCATACGCAGCTGGAGCATCTTCATTGTACGGGAACACAGAGATGATGTGGTAACAGGAAAAATTCCATCGTCCCGGCAACCCTATTGCCCGTCACCCATTCTATCCTCCACAACAAACAGGCCACCAGCCAAACTGACCTCTTCAACAACAAACTCAATCGCAGCGCCAACCACTGTTCTTGGAGCCAGCAAGGTACGCATGCACCTCAACCACTGCTTTATTGGCTCTTTCTGATTCTGCACCAATGCCCAGTGTAAATTCTTCCATGCAACCACCTGGGCTCAGCTCTCTGCCACCGATTAGAAACTTGTTGCTGCCTACTATGTCAACGCCAACCCCGCTTTTGAATTCTCTCCCTCCAGTGGTGCCCGCCCCATGTGAGGTTAATCCCCCACAACAATAATCCATTAGTTTAAACTCTTTACAATTCACCCTCCACCCAGACACATATTTGTTCCTTGTTCTATTGCACTACCTGCCCCTGCCTACTGCACCAGATTTTCACTACACCTTGCCTGTCTGCAGGCACATCACCTTCTGCTGGCCCGGCTCAACAAACCACACCCTCCCTCCACATTCTCCCGCCTGCAACAGCCCATGCTCCAACCCTCCCATGGACCAGTCACTCTGTACCCAGGGGCCAAGCCCACTGCCCCCGTTCCACCATTGCCCACCCACCCTAAGGACCAACTGATGAAACCCTCTACAACAGCAACCCGCACTGTACCCTACACCTCTACCCCTGTCAACCTGACCCCTTTGCAGTTGATGTCGGAGTCATCCACAAATCACATGGTAAGCCCCATCCTAACATTTTCTTCTCTGGAAAAATTTGCCTCTGCCATGTCGTTCCTTTCCTCCACAATGGCCCTTTCCTTTCTGACACCAATACCACTGCTTGGCTCAGCGTGCCCATCTGTATGCCACACTCCATGCTGAGTACTACCACCTTGACTCAAAGCCAGTCTGCGGGTTTGCCTCCCATTGACAGCAGCTCCAGACAGAAACCTGCATTGAGAGCACCAACTCCGATGCTTGTCTGCAGCGCTTCTCCATTGCCAAATGAATGTCCCTCACCTCGTCCAATACCTTGGCCACCCACACCTGGCCGCTCACCGTGATGGCATCCTGGCAATCTTCCACTGCCTCCATCTAGGATGTGACCAGCTCACTGTCCGCAAAGTCTGCTGTATTTACACTACCAGTCCACCACCAGTATGCCATGGCACCTCCACCGACAAAAAAATTGGCGCTACTACTGCTATGTCAACCACTCATCCGACAATTCCAATCCATCTGAGTTCTGCAAGAAGGTCCTGGTCAAGGACAGCCGCCATGGCAAAATCGTCCTCGTTGATCAGTGCCTCTATCTTTTCATTCCTACTAACCTGCATTTCACACCGCTTGGCATCGCCGACAAAGCTAATAATTGGAAGAAGTCACACCAAATCATTGATGCTTCCTTTCAAATCATTCCCAACTCCTCTTCTTGTATTAACAACTGGACCAACAAGAGCAACAAACTCCTGGTGACTTTTCCTGGGTCCTTCTTGCGCTTCCTTGTCCACCTGTGAAACCTCCGAATCTCTTATCTCTGCTGCGCAATCATCATCATGGACAACAATGTGTGCAATGCATACTGCCTCTGCAAATTCAACCCTGAGATCATCCCAATACATGCATATCAAGCTTGTGGATACCTGGGCTTTGCTACTGGCCAGTCCTTTGGCGGCTGCTTCTGCCCTACCAACTGGGACCCCGTCACCCAGGCCCGTATCCAGATGGCACGCTACTGGTGGTGCCACGGACCTGCCGCAACACTCCATGTGGTGGCCTCCTATGTTGCCACCAGGCAGCTGAGCCCTAAAATCGCTCCTTTTGACCACCACATGGTTGCTCAGGCCCATCTTTACTTCATCAAGCATGGATGCTTCAAGGATGGTGAAAACCCGGTCCCTGACCACGCCCGCGTTCGCATCCCTCCGGCCATGTCAATGCAAGTCAACAACCTCTTTACCGCCAACCCCATTGGTGACTATTGTCCGCCCACCGTCTCGGTCCAGCTAAAAACCCTACTGCAATAACTGTAGCCAATGTGACTCTCCAGCACGATGCAAAAGGTGCCACGATTCCATCCCACACCACTCTAGCCATCCCACATGTAGCAATGCGGGTAGGCATCTGCTGGCGGTGGCAGAAAAACGGCAAACACAATGCCTCGAAGGGATCTTTGCACAACCACTTACCTGAAGTTGATATGGTTGCCTCCTGGCTCTGCATCCTTCAGCACTACTACCATTTCTTTACTGCTAAGCCAGGCCTGTGTAACCCCCCCCCCCCCCCCCCTCCCCTCCACCCCACCCAGCCGCCTGCTTGCTCTCTATTGCCCCTGTCAGTCCCACATATACTATATTACTCACTCCAACATCGAGTCTGTACTGCGCTCCCTTGTACGCGTGGTTTACGGTGTCACTTCCATTTCTGCCGGGTCAAAATTCACATGCCATTCTATCTGCATTGGCGCTTGCTGTATTCTCCAGGCCGTGGGTGCAAGCCCAAAAATTTAAAATCAGTTACATTGGAACACCGACTCTTTGCAAATATATATGCGCAATCTCCATGTCCTTCTTGTGCACCAGCACAATGCTATCCTCAACAACGCGGCCACCTTGCCGCCCGACTGTTGGTAACATCTTTCTCCTCCACAATTCCCATTCATGTTTTTTTTCATGGTTCAGCCCCCGTGCCAGCACTGCACCCATTTTCTACTACATTTGTTTCCCTTACCGTCTCGCGTTCTCCAGGCCGTGGGTGCAAGCCCAAAAATTTAAAATCAGTTACATTGGAACACCGACTCTTTGCAAATATATATGCGCAATCTCCATGTCCTTCTTGTGCACCAGCACAATGCTATCCTCAACAACGCGGCCACCTTGCCGCCCGACTGTTGGTAACATCTTTCTCCTCCACAATTCCCATTCATGTTTTTTTTCATGGTTCAGCCCCCGTGCCAGCACTGCACCCATTTTCTACTACATTTGTTTCCCTTACCGTCTCGCGTCAGTTTTTCACTAATTTAAACATCAATCATAAAACCATTTCCCACATCACGATTTTCTCTCCTCTGTTTTCCCTTTCCATTGTTACTAGTATTCCACTGTAGTTGCTGTTCATCTTTGTAATGTCTCCCTGAACTCTGGTTCATGTTCCCTGTGTTTTTCAGCTCTAACCAATTTCCCCATTCGAACACAATCCATGTTTGCCAAATTTTGCGAAGAGCATTATTGAACTTGGATTTCCCCCTCCTCCGTATCCCACCAGCATGACAACTAACCTCCCAGCACTCTACTCCAGTCTCCAGATCTTCCTCAAGAGTGTCTCCACATTCCTCTGGTTGTTCCTGGCCAACACCATCCAGTGGGTAACGCCTGCCAAAAGCATTCCCCATGCCATTTTTCTCGCTGATGCCATGAAACTTCATGGCTGAGCATTGCAGCACACCATCTCAAACTACTGGACCTCCCTTTGCACCACCCCACCCCCAACTGCTCAATCCAACTTGTTCAACAAGAAGCTCCCTTGCTGGTCGTCTACCCACGTCCAGACCTCCTGTGTTACTGCCACCAAAATCATACAGGAACGTTATGAGGCTGCCAGGAACCTCTTCTCCCAGCTTGGTAACACCCAGACCCAACTCCTCCCATAATTTCCCCCTGTCCCTGCCACCACCACCCTTGCCGGCATGAAACGCCCTGTACCTGACCTGCCTGCCCTTCCCCCCAAAACTCCTCCCCAATTGACAGACAACCCTCCCTCAGGCAATGCCACCAAAGCCATCAACCAGGTAGTACCTGCTCCCCCAAGGCGGCTGCTGCCCTGGCTCAGGCCGCAAAGACCCAGCTCAATGATCCCAACCACACCAACCCTATACCCCCCGCCAAAATGGCTCCCCACAACATTGCTCCGCTCATTCATTTGACCGCCAACCCCATTGACTTGCCCCAGGGAGCTTCTGTCTCCGACTCTAACGGCCTGGGCAGCTTCACCAGCCTCATTGCCACACCCCATATCACTGTGTTCTCTGACCTCAACACCTCCGCCTTCTTAAACAACCCGCTCATCCCCTGCACATGGTAGTTCAAATGGGACACCATGTTCCCCGACAAGTGCTCTAAGACAATCAGCAAACTCCCTGCCTGATATGGCTTTTTGTGCTTTTACTCCCCTAAGGTTTTGACACACCTCTGCAACTTTGTCCAGGTGTATGTTGTCTGCTGCATCCTTGTTGCTTTTGCCCAGCACCCCCTCTGCCTAACCAAGATGCTAACCCGCCGTCTCATCAACAAGCCCATCACGGTTGGCGTGTCCTCTGTGCAGCAGAAACACGCTCCTGCAATGATGATGCAGTTTTGCCCTTTGTGGTGTTGCTGTTGTTCCAGCTCATTGCTTCTAAACAAGGACTCGGTTGGTCAGTCCAAAACTTGTGGGTCTTATTGTTCTTGGTGTAAGGAAAGGAATCCTGAGTAGCAGACGCATGTAATGATATGGTTAAGGAATGGTTGGGTTGAGACCACCTGGTATTATGATGGGTGTGTTAATGGAGATTATTTTTTATTTTTCATCTTTTTCTTGACTGAATGAATCATAAAGTTTGAAGAGGTTCAGGAAAATGGGACTTGACCTTGCTTTTTCTTGCACAATGACTACTTTAGCCAGGAATCTACAGGTGAAGCAAGGGTCCCTTATGAATAAGAAGACCCGCAACGATGGTTGGGAAGCGGAGGGAGAAGCTGCCCCAAAAACGGTGCCCCAATTAATGCCTATTGGTACGGTGAAAAGTCATACTGTGTCGTAACGATCAGTCCGCCGTACGGTACTGATGAATGTCTGATCAGTCATGAGTACTAGTATACTGGTATGCCTTGCAAGTTGCAATCAATCAAAAGAATACCACACGGTGGTATCTTTGCACAATCGCATACATCTTTGTTTAGATGGTCCTGCATGGAGACAGAAAGGTGAAAACTAGCTATTTTTAACGCTTGAACAGAATAATCAGTGTGAAAAGAGAGAGGGAAAGAAAGTAGAGTTTATGATGGCACGATATCTATGAGGGCTGTGTGTCTTTTATTGCTTCTGAGCAGCCTGCAACAGCTCCATGATCTTGCTTCCATGCCCTTTATGCACAGGCAACAACACACCAGAGAAAGATACCATCATCAGAACCCAAATATCTATGCATGCACACAACAAATGGAGGCTTGAGGGAACTAGAGGGTTATCACTACCTTCTTCTTTGATGCAATGGTTGTAAGGCACCAGCAAACTGTCCTGATCTAAGTTTTCTTTGCTATTTGGTGTTTCACTATGTAAGAATATTAATCTAAATGAAGATTTTCAATACTTTGGGGAAAATGATGCACTGCTTGCCCCAACACAACTAGTTTCCAAAAAAATAAATGATGGTACCTCATATTTATGAATACAACAAATGAGGCATTGGTGGCAGTTTGGAACAAATATACAAATGAAGTTTCCATCTTAGTCTCCAAAAAGTACTACACTGCATATGGGTGTATAAGTACAAACAAATATGCTGAAGGAAAGGATAATCACAAAAGAAATGATAACATCAATTGCATTAGACAACACTGGATGGTTTTTGTAATAATCTATCGCAAAAAATATGTTGAAATCTGTAAATATTATCAACTTTGTCTTTTGTTAGTGTCGCTTGTGTTGTGTCTTCCTCTTGTTTGAATGAGGAAATCACAGAACATTCTGGTTTAAAGCAACACATAGAAACAGATTACTTGCGAAGGGGAAAGATTGCAATTGAAGTGAGATAATTCATATGCAATAGTACTGTGAAAATAGAAAATAAGTGATCTTATTTTTGGATACGTACTGTAATCGGCCATTTTTTTACATTGAAATACGCAGCAACCATACTTTCTACATTTTCAATTTATGAAAACGATATTTAGGTTTATTCCTTTGTGAACAGATGAAATTTGAGTATTTGTAAGTGACACCACGGAAGTATATTCAATTCGAGCCTTTGTGGATGATATCTTTTATTTGGTCCTGAGTGGATTGTGAGTCATCCATTTTGGCAAGAACTCAAAAGGATCACCTTCATAGTTGTTGAAATTGCTGTTTCCACCCATGATACCCGCTTCTTCAAAAGCCTTCTGAAGCTCATTCTTCTTCCACATCATACAAGCATCGACCGCACCTCCAATGAATTTCCCATCGACGAAGAACTGAGGAAATGTCTTGCATTCGGTGATCTCCTGCAATGCCGAGCGATACTTGTTTCCCATATTGTCCTTCGCGAAGTCAAAGGAATCAATATCAATTCGATGGTATTCTACACCAATGGCATCCAGCAATCCAGTGAGAGTCCAGCAAAATTCACAATATTCAAGCATGAAGCATAGAACCTTGTGATTTTTTATCTCCTGCTGAACCCATTCTTTTGCCTCGGGCTCGACCTCTGGAAGACCGGGGGCAGGAGGTGGCATCGATGGTGTCGACGCCGCGAGTTCCTTTTCTTCCTCTGTCATGTCGGCTGGAATGCCATCAAAGAGGGGAGTCGAAAGGTAGCGCTCTCCGGTATCGGGGATGAGGGCCAAGATGGACGTTCCTTCTTCTGCGTCTCTGGCAAGCTTTAGCGCTGCTGCCAAAACTCCACCTCCGCTCGTTCCCGAGAATATGCCTTCCTTTGTCGCCAATTTTTTGCATACTTCCATCGCTTCGACGCCTCCCGAATGAAGTACACTGTCGTACACTTTTGATTTTGTAGCCTCATCCAAGAGTTTGGGAATGAAATCCGCTGCCCACCCTTGGCTGCGGTCAACATTGCATCGATATTTGCGTAATGCGAACAAACGACAAGCTTGAGAACGCAGATATTTGGACAAAGTTACTTTCCATTGCCATGGTATGAAACCTAGAACTTACAATAGATGGGGACGCCAAACTGGATGGCAACCTCGAACGAACTGGAGGGGGTACCATCCTCGGGATAGTTCGTGGGAACTCCCGAATACAGCATCGGCGCGTTGTCTGGTTCGCAAACATGCACTAAAGTATTGGGCGAGTGTTCTTTTAAGTAACTACCAGCTCCCAGCACCGTTCCCCCGGTGCCGTAGGCGCATACTAACAATAAAGCAAACCCGTTCGGAAGAACCGTTAGAGTCGATTTGTTTTCTGAACGAATGTGAAGTTTTCGAACTGATGATATTTCCTGGAATAGCAGGTTACGTGTACTTACCAAAGTGGTCCAGAGATTTTCCGGCGTCTCGAAAGGCATTCACGATCTCTGGTCCAGTCGTTTCCCGATGGATCCATGCATTGGCTTGGTTCTCGAACTGGTTGGGCCAAAACCATCCGTGTTCGTCCGCCAATTCTTAACGGTGCCCATCGAAGTTAACGACCGATCCACGTTAGTACCAGCATAGGAAATTACAACGGTAATAAATAATATGCGGTCTATTCATCTCCTCAATGACATGCAATTTCTCCTGGGACTAACACGAACGAATGTTCGAACTTACCTTTGGCTTTGATCACCATACCGGTTGCTTTGTGAGCGGGATTCGTGAGAACAACTCTAGCCCCAAGGAACCGCATCAGCTTACGGCGTTCGATGGAAAATGCCTCCGACATGACACTGAAATTTCCCACACAAGAAGTCAATGCCATGGACAGTGTAAGAGATAAACAATGGCAACATAAATCAGACCCTTCCTAGTCGTACTGTACTCACCAGACCAATGGGTATCCCCTCGATGCACTGAAATCGAAAATGAGCGAGAAAAAGGACAAATTGCTGTCACTAAAGCGAGCATCGTGTCGCGATTTCAAAACTTCTCGCTTAAGAGAACGTACCATACCATGGCCAGGCCAATTCCTGTGTTTCCCGAACTAGCTTCGACCACTAGCAGTAACGAATTCACGGAATGTATGAGCACGCCAAAAACAGAAATCATCCTCAAGAGTTACTCGGGGTGCAAAGAAAACACTCGTTTGAAGTCCTCTCGAATCCAATCCAAGGGAAAGGAACGAAATCTCCCCACAATCGCCCATCGCCAGCAAACAAATAAACAAACAAACAAACAAGCAATCGCAACCGCAATCACGCACCTGTCTGACCGGGCTTGAGTTCTCCGTGTTTTTCGGCCCACTCGATGACGCCCAGTGCCAAGCGGTCCTTCACGGATCCACCGGGGTTTTCGCTCTCGAGTTTCACAAAGACATCGACGCCTTCCTTTGGCGACATGCGATTCAATCGGACAACGGGAGTGCGCCCGATGGTTTCGGAGATGCTCTCGTAGATGGCGCTACGAGGGACGCTCTCAAAGGCCAGCAGAGACGATTTCGCCATGGTGTGGTTTGTTGTGCCGGTGCTGTAGGCGGACGTGGCTGCTGTAGCGTACCGAAACGGGACGTGGACGATTCTGGTCCTGACAGTCGTTGCCGAATTGCAGGCCGTAGAAAAGATGGTGCCGCTGCGAATGTTTCTGGCAACCCAGCTTCCTGCTCTCGATGTTTGTGACATGGTTCGCAAACAACGAGATCCATTCGATGGCCGTGCCTGTGGGTTTCGAAGACGACAATTCGGATGGGAATCGTGAAACTGAAATTGCGGTGGAACACTAGGCGAAGCGGACTCCTGGTATTCGGTTTGTCCCACAGCGGTGTTGCGATACAGTAACAGCTAAATATCGAAACAGAAATCGCGTCGCAGACACGATGTTTTTTCGGTTTGCTACGGTACACGTTCATACCGTATTCACAATCCTTGCGTTTGACAGAAAAGATACCTTTTTCATACACGCGCCAGTTTGATAAGATCATGGAACTTTTCGGACTTGAATGAATCCCTAATAGCTAGTGAATGACATGATGTGTCTTCGACGCTTCAAAAATGATGTACGGTACCGTGAGAGTACACAAAAAAAACGCAACTTAAAATGCAACAGTACACAAACCATGTAGAAGTCTACAGAGGTAACGTTTGGTGAGCACACCGCACCTTTTTGTGTAACACTCTAAGTATTGAACAAAATTTGGCAAGCAAAATTACAAGTTACTCGCTAAAACAAGAGTGCTCACAAGACAGATCAAAAATCAACCAGCATTCTCTTTCCGAGTCAAGGTACAAGAAGATGGAAGTACATGTGTACAAATAATACTGTTATCTATTACTTCCATGTTACACGACCCTAACATCGACTTAGACAGGTGATCGATCAAACCCGTGGAACCTTCTTGAATACTCAACAAGACCGGCAACAAGACAATTCCAAAAATCGACCATTCACTTTCCGAGCTGAGGTACAAATATATGGAAGTAAATGTGTACAAATAATACTGTTATCTATTACTGACATGTTACACGGCACTAACATTGACTTAGACAGGTGATCGATCGAACCCGCCCGCGATTACAGCACACGAGATGGCGCATGCAACAAAGAACATGAAAAGCTTGAACCAAAAAACAGAGCTTATCAGCAACAACAGGGGGGGATCCCCTATCCAACAAGCTACTCCTCTCCTCCATCGATCGATCGATCAATGGATTGAATCGATCAGACCAACCATCGAACCAACAATCAAACACCAACAAATCGATCGAAAGAATTGATCAAAAGAATCGATCAAACGGATCAATCGAACGGATCCATTGATCAAACCAACAAGAACGATCTAATCAAACCAGCACCAATCGAACCAGCACCAATCAAACCAGCAAGTGATTGATCGAAGCGATCATCGAAGACCCGGATTCCCTCCATCCCTCTCATCAGGACGTATTGCCTTGATTAGCTTTGTGATGGACTAGTCCCCATAAACACGCTTGATCTTGCTGATGGCAGTATTCACACCGTTGCCACGATTCAATAGCCTCTCCATACAACTCCACACAACTTTCCTGTTGGAATACTTGAACTTAACGCGCCCTCGCTCAGCTGCAGTGACGTCGCGCGCCGGCTTCCTCCCTCCTATTCCATTTTGGCACTCATCCCACAAGGCTTGGATGGTTCTTGGAGTGGCATACAAGGTTGCAGGCCACTGCCCCTCTGGAAGTCCTGGAGCCGCGTCCACTACAGCCGGCCCTCTCCCTCCTCCTCCAAGACGAAGCGCCGGCGCTATTGCCATCCCCCTAAAAATCTGTTGCAACTGCTTCATCTGTTTCTTCATCTCTGCTATCTCTGCAATGTTATGGTTCCTGAGCTCTGCAACATGGTTCTGTGTGGTACACATCTTAGCATAGATAGCATTCTTCCATTGCTCTCCGTGCCCTCGTGCTCCCCGAGCAATCTCATCTTCTGTCGTAGGGATTTCATCCAAGTGTACAACCCCATCATGATTTGAAGCAATCACTCAAACCTTTTGAATAGGATTCACTTCATCCTCCAATCTTTCTTCTAAAAGGCTGTACCGATTAAGTATCTGCCCCTTTAGTCCAGGAGGAACCAAATCAACTGCTGCTCCATCAAAGCAAGCCCAAAGCAAGGCCTTTGCAAGAGTGGTGGCGACTGCAGGGCCAAACTTGGATTTAATTGTTGGCGCGACGTCACTGCACAGCCACTCCTTTGTAATACCACTACCATCTTTCTCTTTGTACTGACAGATGCCCTTATAACACAACTTACTAGCTGCATTAATATCTGGCCAATCCAGCTGTACATCCAGATAGTCATCTTGTTGGCCTCTAGTCTTCCATCTAGTAGCTCTGTAGTTGATGTCGTCCCTAGTAGCTCCTGCTCTGCGCGCCATAGTTGTACCCCACTTCTTAACAGAGTGAGTGCCAAGCTTCCTATCAGTAACAGGTTCAAACTCTTGGTCCTCGATGATTTGTCTGAGGGCATTCTGATAGCTGCTCTTGCAAGCATTTGCTTCCTTGTCTTGCACCTTTGCAGATGAATTGAACACAGTATTTCCTTCTGCAAACAGCCACTGACTCAACCAGCCCGCGCCAGTGCTTAGCCACACCTCTAGATAGATTGCAAGCCCAACAAGAACACAGTGTCGATGATCCATAGCCCCCATTAGCAGCTGCACTGGGCAGTTGCCTTCATCCTGAACATTCTTTGACCATCTCATCTGCGCTGTAATGTAACCGGTATAGTTTAGGCTGGCTTCCAAGTTAACCTTCTTTATATGGGATGTATCATCCCCCCTACCAATCATATGAAGCTGGAACTTCAACATTGCTTGGTGTCAAAGCTGAACAATGCTGTGTCCCTTTGCTAGATCAAGCACTTGCAGGAACTCTTCATTTGTGAAGCACCGATCATCTTGGATCTCCTTTCCTAGGTGGCGAGTCTCTTTCTTCTTCACTGCTTTAATAAGGTTGTTAATGCGGTGGGACTTTGTGGGGTTTCCTGCGCATGTGGCTTCGTTCCAGGTGGCATGGCTTGGCATGAAGTATGAGATAGCCTTCTTCCAATACATCAGAGTACTTGATCTACCTAATCTTGGATTATCATCTGGTCCAGGATCGGCTTTTCCATACACCTTGAAACACATCCATCTGTAGATATCCTCAGGCGTAATGACAGCAAGCTCCTCTGTAGTGAACATCTTGTCTGTGGGGTATTTGCATTTGTGCAAGAAATCCATCACCATCAGCAACGTCTTGTGGTATCTTAATACTTGGGTGGGAGCATTCACATTGTTTGGTAGGACAGGTGTTGGTCCTGCAACTCGGCCTCCTCGTCAACAAGGCGTGGCTGTTGTATCATCATCTTCGTCGTCGTTGTTGTCGGCATCCGCGCCGGTAATACCTGTGCCATTCGATGCTGCTGTTGCGTCATCATCAGATTCAAGGGGTTCTTGTTGGTCTTCTTCTTGTTCTCTGCTGGCAGCCCGTCGATGATCCTCGCCAAGTTGAGCGTGAGCCCTTTCAAGTGTTGACAAACGGCCACGTTGGCTTGTTTCCAAGCGTTGAATTATTCTTGCTGTTCTTGTTCTGGCAGGACGAGGAGGGGGGGAGGAGGAGGGGGAGTACTAGTAGGAGATCCGGATGCTGATCCACCACCGAAATCTAGAAGGGATGTAGCATTCCGGATTTCTTCCAAACTCCGGCAAGTGGGAAGGGGGAATGCTGCTTCAAATGCTACTGTGTTGGCAGCGGCGGCGCGGGCTGCCGCACGCCGTTCCCTGGCTCTAACAGCCCTTGGATTGGTACTGAGTATGCGAGGCATACTAGTAGCTTGGTGTTTGTTCTTGCTGTTACGTGTTTACGTGTTTTCGATGAATTTGGATATAAAATGTGAGCAAATCGATGCGTTGAATTGAATCAATGCGTTGAAGGGCAAAAGAAATGAAGTTAGAAATGAAGTAAGAAACCAAGCAGAGTCTTATTGAGTGTCGCCAAAAACAAGTTAAATAATGGGCCTTTACTCAAGGGTGTGGGTTGCATAAGTTGCGCACCTCGTGTTAAAATACAGCAATAAAAAGCAACTAAAAATGCAACCCTCTTAAGGTTAAATATGCAACCTGTACTGTACAGTGCCAGTACAAAAAAAGTTACTGCACCTCTGTTTTTGGAGGGTGCGGAATAGGGTATCTCAGTCTACAGAACGTGCAGTACAAAGTTGCACGGAGCCCGGAAAATTCAACCTGGGTTGCATTTTATGTGTATCGTACCGGTAGTAGGACTACGAGTACGTGATAAATACTCATGCACTCCTGTACATACGGCAGTTTTGGTTTTTCATAGTTGTATTGGTTCATAACGAGTGATTCCCACCACCAATAAAATAATAAAAGTTCCCGACCAAAGTAATAAATCCATTTACATAGTGCATAGATTTATTCACTATTGAATATAATTTGGCAGTCAAGACTGTCACGACTTTCAAAACTTTATTAACTGAATAAAAACAGAATAAACTCGAACAGAATCACTAAAATCAAATATTTCAGTCGCCCAACGCACGAATCAATCATGTGCATCTCTTATTTTAAGATCATTAAGTGGTAAAAACGATTCCACTTAGACCTACAACAGAAACAAGTTCAACTATTCGAACCAAGGCATCATTAAAGACCGGATCAATAAGTAAACACTTGGAACCCATATGTGCATTCAAAAGAGTACATCTGAAATGGGCCTCAATTATTCCATATATCACGATCAAGCAAAAGGCCCATTGAATAAAATACTTAACCTCACCGGCCAGCCTTGCTTGCCAAAAGAGGCAGGTACTAGGTGGCCCAGGTAGTGATTAAACAGACAGTTACTGTTTCTTATTTAAAGATTCCAAGTTCCAAATTCGTCAGTTAATAAAAATATTCATCGGTTTTGTTGGGTGCACAAAAAAATCTAGTCATTTATTCACTCGCGAATATATTTTTATTACTTTGGTCTTTTATTCCCTAAATGGTGGTGGGACTCACTCAATCCCAATACGTTCTCGCCGATGGGGGAGATAGGAATCTTGATCATGATACGAAAGACATGAAATGAATAATGGATACTGTCGTACCGGTACGTACCGGTATCCATGCCGATGCGAATGATGATCAAAGCAAATGACAAATAAGGCGCAGTAGAATACGTTCCACTATCACATGCTGCAGTCGTATTCATTCGTGTCACTGCAAGAAGTGCACTGGGCGAGGCAAGGTTAGTGTTGGAATGAATCAAATGAGTCGATTAAGGGAGACAAATCTTGTTAAGTGGGATTCACTTCGACAAATTGAATGGGTCTAAGTAAAATCTCAGTTCAGGAAGTGTCACCAAAATCATGAACTGATTAACAACAGATACACGTATGGTAGGAAATACCAGAATGGATACAATCAAACTAAGCCAATAGAGATCATTCACAGGAGGACGGGCAACGTCACTACATGAAGAACAATGAGGTCAAAGATATATATATATATATATAAGGTACATGAAGAGTTGTAGATTACCACGAGATAATGCATGAAAGGGTTGAGTGAATATCTATTGAATCAAGCAGTCAGAGGACTCATATTTTCCTAAACAAGTAGGAACTTGGTACTAATCAATAGAGAACACTGTTAACGCCTACCAATATTTTCAACCTCTAGCATTCATCCAAGAACGCTTGAATCGTAAGCGTTAAAAGTAAGTGAATAAAGATCTGATCAATCTACAACCAGCAACAAGAAGGAAGAGACCAAGAAAACTAACACAATGCCTAGCCTGAAGGACATCCAACTTTACATCCCCAAGTACAAAACGGCTACAAGTTACCCACAATGGTGGTCTATGATGCGAGCCTTTGCAGTCCAGAAGGATTTTGACAAGGTTCTGAGTGAGGTCAAAGACCCGGCACTCCCTGACGTGGAAAGGAAGTATGCAGAGGACGGTAAAGAAGTTAAACAGCTCTTCACAGCAAGTGAAGAAGAAGCTGTTACCTGAAACAAGATGGCCATTGCAACCCTTACAATGGCCTTCCAAGACTTTGAGGACTACGTGGCTTGGATAGAGCAGTCCAGGACAGACAAATGGCCCAGCGGCCAGGCACACCAAGTCATCAAAGAAATGAAGGATGAGTTCTCCCCCAATGATGTGACTGGGAAGGTGGACCAGAAGAATGATCTTTGGAAGATCTCCATGAAGAAGAAGGAGAATGTGAAGACTCTTTTCACCCAGATAACAGCGATCGATATCAAGTATTGAGGAAGGGTGTTGGCTCTAACTGAAGAAGACAAGGTGTCTACAATCATGCAGAAGGCACCGAATCAGTACCAAGCCACCATCTTGAGAGTGAGGTCCGATGCCCGAAGAGACCATGGAGGAGACCCCACCATAAAGGAACTTTGCTGCAACATGTTTGAGCTATGGAAGTCCAAGCAACCCAAAGACAACCAAGAGGATGAAGTAGTGATGTATGCCGGAGAGTCCTCCGGATCGGATGATGAGGTCCGAAAGTTGAAGCCCAGCAAGGGACACAAGAAGCCCAAGAATAAGGACATATGGTGCTATGGATGTAGCAAGAAGGGCCACATGAAAAGAGACTGCAACGAAACAAGTAAGAAGACAAAGTGTCATCATTGTGGAAAGACAGGGCGCAAAGAAAGGGCCTGTTGGGAAAAGAATCCTAAAAGTAAACCCAAATGGTTACAGAAGAAAGACTGGAAGAAAAGCTACAACGACTCAGATGAGAGCATAGCCGCCAGTGTAATAGATGAAGAGTATTGCTTTCTCACATCTGAAGACATCATGGTGGAAGAAGAACCAAGGAACCAAAAGGGAACCCTTTGTCGACACCATTCTGAAAGAAGAAACAAGAAACAGATAATGAATCTACTTTTCAAATACAAACAAAACAAAAATTATGAGGATAAAGGTAGAAAGGATTTGAGAAAGAAACAAGAAAGAGGTTACATCAAAACCAAAGAACACGGATGGCTGGAGATTCCGTTTGTTGTGAAAGTAGAACAGACATGCTATCCACGAGAACGCCAAAGGAATGAGTGGAGGGATCACATCAGAATGGGGTACTGGAAAATCCGTAAGGGAATCGATCCACAAGAAAATGTAAGAAATAAGCTTGAACCAGAAACGGGCAACGCCGTCTCCCTGAAAACAAAACATAAAAGGGAAGAGGAAATTCTAAGCAACCAACCATTCCCAAATGGGGAGTACCAAATTGGTACAGAATCCAGGATAGAAGATTGCATACTTATGTTGGCTACCATTGAAGAAACCAATGCTGAGAAAAGACAGGGAGCAATGTTGGAATGCGCCCTGCTGGCTAGTGGGGAAAAATCTTTGTATATGAGCCAACTGTGGGTAGTAGATACGGGAGCAACTGCAAACACGATTAATCACACCAAAGGAACTACTCCATCAAAAGGATCAGTAGAGAAGCTAAAGCTACTGAGCCCACAAGTTGCCGCAAATGGAACAAGATTACAAGTAACTAAGCTCCTTGACAAGGCTGGAGTCCAATACAACAAAGATGGCCAAAGAAAGAATAGAATCAAGTTCACGGACTGCCGGTACAGTACGTGTAAGTTCAATCTGTGTGCAGCGACCAAGATGATAAGCCAAGGATGGGAGATGACCGGCAACACAACCGGTATTAAACTACACAAAGGGGACCAAGAGCTACACTTCGATATCCCAATGCAAACCAAAGGCAATGGCACTCTCTGGGCAATGTATCTGGAGAGCAAGGACGCAGACTCACAAACACCAGAAGTAGCCCTAGCAACACCGATCAAGATGTCAGTGGCAAAGGCCCATGCCTTCTGCAGCCACAACAATATCTCAAGGACCAAGCAAATTTTCAAACACTTGGGGTGGGAACTTACCTGGACTCCTTTCCAAAAGTGTGAGGCTTGCGTGAAAGGAAAAGCCAGGCAGAAGAACCTGGGAGAAGGGGAGAAGAATCGACCAAGCACCATAGGAGAACTATGGTACATCAATGGAATGCGATTGAAGAAACCAAAGAACCCCAAGGGTACAGTCTACTTCCTGACCAACAACTGTCTGGTCATGGCAGTAGAACACATCTCTGGAGCAGCAATGCTGGGATGGTACAGCAAGAAGAATGGATTCATCAAGGAATTCTGTTCAAAGTTCAACAGCATGAAACAAACCGGAAAGGAACTGAAAAGGATTCAATGTGACGATGCTGGGGAAAACACCAAGTTCCAAAAGACTATGAATGGTGCGAGCTGGCAATTTGGAGTCCAGTTTGAGTTCACAGCCAAGACTCCACAGAGGAATTCCAGAGTGGAAACATGGATATTCAATCTGTGCAGTTTCACAAGAGCAGCTCTGGAGGCTGCCAAAGTACCCAATCAGTTGAGATATGTCCTATTTGCTGCCTTCCTCAAGTGGTGTCACCATGTGGACATGCTGAATGTTGGAGAGATAGATGGAGCCAAGAAAACAAGATATGAGTGGATGGTTGACAAGAATCCTGACTGGATAAAGAACATGCAAGTTGCTGGAATGGCCGGTGTGGTAAAGACTCACCAAACTGGCACACCAAAGATCGCGGCGCAAGGAAAGACATGTCTGTTTGTTAACTACTCAGAAGACCATGCAGGAGATTACTACACAATGTTTGACCCCAAGGCAAGATCATTCCTAAAGTCAAGAGATGTCCTATGGCTGGACCGGATGTACTACAAGGAGAAGAAAGGAAGAGTCGCCCTGATAACTGTCGAGGGTATGTTCTCAAGAGATCTGCTGTCAGAAGAACAGGAAGAAGACACGGAAGAAGAAGCGTCTGTGGCTTCTAGATCCACAAACAAGGAAGAGTCGACCCCTCCAGAAGAAGAATTGATCCCCCCAGAAGAATTGGAGGAAGAGGTCTGGGATGAAGAAGAGAAAGAGATCTCTGATGAGGAGGAGGAGGAGGAGGAGGAAGGACCATTTGCTGCCTCAAGAAGTGGTAGAGTACTGAGGTCAACAAGGGCCCCAGATGGCACCAAGAATCACAACTATGGCCTTTCCTTGTTCATTGACGAGGAACCGGTTGCAGTAGCAACAGAGATTGAAGGCAAGTACTTAGAGGAGACTGCTGAGTTGGGAACAATGGAATAAAATCTCTTGAATACCAAGGTGCTCGAGGAAGCAATTGATGCAGAGAGTTTGATACTGCATGGGTTGTCCAAGAAGGGAAAGGTGTATCAGAGACTTGAAGAAGGCTATGGATACACGAACCACAAAGAAGGGTATCACCTTGTTGCAGCTGTTCTACAGGCCAAGGATTCAGAAATGTATCTAGTTGGCGCATCAGGACACAACTATGGCAATGCCAGGGAACTTCAGATCATGAACTATGCGGAAGCAATGGCAACCGTGGACAAGAAGGAATGGGAGAAGGCTGTCAAGATAGAACACAACAAGATGGTCAAATACCATGTCTTCAAGGTCGTGAACAAGAAGGATCTACCAACAAGGACAAAGTTGTTTGATAGCACTTGGGCCATGAAGAAGAAGGCCAGTGGAGTGTATTGAGCAAGGAATGCCATCAGGGGATTCATGCAAGTTGATGGAAAGCACTTCGATGGGCAAGATAAGTCCTTTCCTGTCGTGACAGAAGTGGCAATCAAAGTAGTTTTTGTCTTGGCAATTATGGGAGGTTGGTATCAGCATCTAGTGGATGTGGAGGGTGCATTCCTAAATGGGGAATTCAACTCTGACCACAAGCTCTATATGAAGGTTCCGCATGCCTACAAGAAGTGGTATCCAAGCTGGGCAGTTCTACAGCTAATGAAAACGCAGTACAGGATGGTGCAAGCAGCATTACAGTACTATCAAGAGTGTGTAAAGGCTCTAGCGTTCATGAAGTTCAAGAGAAACAAGGCTGAGCCATGTGTCTTCTTCAAATGGGAAGAAGGATACTTGGTAGTGTTCCTACTGTGGGTCAATGACTGTTGTGTGTCAGGACCCAAGAAATTGGTGAAGAAGTCAATTGGAGAGTTCACTGGACTGTTTGATTGCAAGGATGAAGGAGAGCTAAGGGAGTATGTTGGCTGTAAGGTAGAACGGACTGCCAAATGGATAAGACTTACTCAACCGGGAAAGATTCAGAGATTCCAAGACAAGTTTGGCGTGGCCGGCAATGGGGGCCCTCATAAGAGAGCTCCAAAGACGCCAGCAGAGCCAGGAAGTGTATTGGAATTTGACAGGGAAACCGAGGAGTCCCTAGAGCCGGCAAAGCAGTTCAAGTACAGGTCTGGCATTGAAATTCTGTTAAACATGATGCAATGGAGCCGGCTGGACGTATTGAACACAGTCAGGGAATTATCAAGATACATGCAGCAGGCCTCTCAGAGAGGATACAGAATGCTGTATTGAGTACTGAACTACATTGTCAGTACTAAAGAAATTGGATATACGCTGAAACCAAATGAGCCGGGAAGCTGGGATGGCAAAGCAGACAGAGTATTTGTGATTTCCAGGAAATGTGACTCAGAATATGCAAAGCACTCAAGCAGAAGGAGTGTGAATTCTGGGATCACATATCTGGAGGGCGCACCAGTCAAGCAATTCAGCAAGATGATGCCAATAGTGGCCTTGTCTACAACAGAGGCCAAATTGTATTCAGTGGTGTTGAGCATACAGGATATGATGTTTGTCTATCAAATACTGATACAGATGAGACTGCAAGTGGAGCTACCAATGATTTTGTGGTGTGACAACCAAGGAGCTGTCGATATCGCAAATAACTGGTCAGTGGGAGGAAGAACCAGGCATATTGGAGTCAAGATGCATTACATTAGGGAACTCAAAGAAAGGGGCTTCATCAATGTAAGATGGGTGGCAGTAGACAACAACAAGGCAGATGTTCATACCAAGAATGTCTCCAAGAAGTTGTTTGACAAGTATAGTGCAGAGCTTGTTGGCTAAACAGACTTGTAAACAGGGAAGTGTGTTGGAATGAATCAAATGAGTCGATTAAGGGAGACAAATCTTGTTAAGTGGGATTCACTTCGACAAATTGAATGGGTCTAAGTAAAATCTCAGTTCAGGAAGTGTCACCAAAATCATGAACTGATTAACAACAGATACACGTATGGTAGGAAATACCAGAATGGATACAATCAAACTAAGCCAATAGAGATCATTCACAGGAGGACGGGCAACGTCACTACATGAAGAACAATGAGGTCAAAGATATATATATATATATATATATATAAGGTACATGAAGAGTTGTAGATTACCACGAGATAATGCACGAAAGGGTTGAGTGAATATCTATTGAATCAAGCAGTCAGAGGACTCATATTTTCCTAAACAAGTAGGAACTTGGTACTAATCAATAGAGAACACTGTTAACGCCTACCAATATTTTCAACCTATTCTAACAGTTAGCATCCTCCTAACGAGAACTTGTTGTTAGAACGCATAGATGATTTCCACAGAAACGGCGTGTCGTAATTCATAATGTTGTGAAATTAGGCACCGTGTGACCAACACGCCAAAAGATCTAGACACAGGAACTGGGTTTCGAAATACGTTTAGCAGTTGTTTTTCTTCTGTTTTGTAGAAAGTGTTAAATTGACACTCTATCGTCACTTTGCTAAAGACAAATGTGTAGACAATGGTGCTTCTCAATTGTATTACTTTATTATATTGTTTTGAAATGGTTAAAATCAAGAAAAGTGAGTTGATCTGAAATCTGTCTTTTCTCATTGATGTTTTCTCTTCTTCGTGTGATGTCAACAAATTTTCGGTCCTGGATATTTGTTTGACCATCTTGCTTCTCGCTACATTCTTGAATCGTATTTACGTCTGTCATTCGTACGAGTATCGTCTGTCCAACACACTCCTGTGAATTGGCGACGTTCGTGTACCTTGCATCGTTCTCGCCAAATCAAATTCCTCATTCAACTGACGATACTTTTCCAATATCTCATGGTATTTTGCCTTGTATTCTTCGAAATCTTCGGCCTTGATGCCGAGAATGGCATCTCTAAACTTGTAGAACAAAGCTCCCTGCAATGGTTTGGTGAAGAAGTCAGCAATCATCTCCAGTGTTGGGCAATACTCTACCTTGTAGTGCTTCTTTTGGATTTGGTCTGTAATAAAGAAGTATCAGATAGATATGTGCTTGCTGCCCTTTCCTGCTGAGAATCGTCCGTTGTTTTCCAGTAGCATGGCACTCTGATTGTCCTGCATCAACACATCTTTGTCAGCATTACCTGATTGCTCGATCCTGAAGAGACGATACCAAATGCATTTTGGTAGTTTATGTCCTACGGTGATCAATTCTTTCTCGGTTGAGCTCACTGTATTCAGTTTGATCTTGCTTGACGAGCTCATAAGGGCTCCTGTACCTTCGGTCACGTACATACCCGCATGTCCCTTCATGTCCATGTGAGCTGCGTGCGACCCATCCATGTATATGCGAGTTCCTTTACCGTCTGATCGGATGATCAAAGGCAAATGCGCAGTTCCCTGCAAGTATCTCATCATGTGCGACAGCTTCTTCCAGTCGTGCTGATCTGGATGTTTCACCCTCGTACATAAGAAACCGCATGCCAGTTGGAGATCGTTCCGAGTTCTCATGCTCAGATAGAGTGCTGTTGCAGTGAGCGTGTGAAACACTTCAGCTCTTCGTTGGCTTAGTGGTTTTGCGTCCTTATCTCCTGTTTTGAAAAGGTACTCCAGCGCTGCTGTCGGTTCCGTTCCGACCATGTCTGGTGGCAGCTTGTCAATCAGCTTCTTGATGTAGTCATACATAGTGATCATCACTTGTCCCTTGGTGGAGAAATCAATAGTCATGCCCAGGTATTCGTGCATTGGACCCCTTCTGATCGTCAGTGGATCAGTCTTTCCATAGATGGTGTCAAGCTTCCTTAGAAACTCCGTTACCTGCTCTGGATCCTTGTGGCTGACTAGTCCGTCGTCCACGTGAAAAACCACCGTGAGTTGCGACCCATTGATTTCTTATTCCACACACATGGATCGTATGGGTTCATGACAAGTCCCCATGATTCGAGGTGTCCTGTCAGCTTCTTGTATGCTAAAATGGCTGCCTTGAGTGTTCCGTATATTGCTTTCTTACATTGGACATATATGACGGGTTTCCCTCGCTCCTTTCTAAGGTGTTTCGTCCACCTGTGCGGATCATATTCAACCAGGAGAAGCGCGAGTGGTCCCAATACTTTCAGATAAAGAAGTGTGTCCATATCGGTCTGTAGAAACTGAGCTGGCAAATCGAATGATGCCACATCTCGTTCCTCTAACGCAATGACGGCAAGGATGTACTTGATCGCTTCAATAGCTGGAGTTGGCGATAAATTGTCTTGCTTCGTGGTCCAGAGTCGCTGTGGTCTCCCATCTGCGCATCCCCTGCTCTTCAGGCGTCCATCTCGTTTCACGAGCATAAACATGAGAATGGGTAAAGCACGGCGCTTCTGTTTTGTAGTCAGAGATTCCTGGTCCACTTCGCCAAAGCAGTCCCTGCTTACAAGGTTGTTGATTTCCTTCATGATTGATTGCTTTCCTTTGTCTCCAAAAGTCTTCAGTCCTTCTTTGATGCTCATTTGAGTCATGACATAGTGATCGACGAGACCCTCCTTTCGTTTCACCTCTGCAATATATTCAAGCGCGCTGGTGAAATTTTGGTATTCACCCGGTGCTATTACCTGTCGGATTTTCTCCTGCATGAGATCCGTGTCCAGCAGAGTGCATCTAGTTCCAATGGTGCTGTACACGTAATCAGGGTCACGCGTACTGACGACGTGCCGTCCACTCGATGTCCTGTATCCGGTGTCCGCACCAGGCTCATCCTCATCATGTGGCATAGCATCCGCATCAAAAGGGTCATGGTCATGTTGGGCATCACCTGTCACTCCTGTGGCTTGACCTAAGTCGGTAGACGCAACGGAGTTGTCGTCCTTCACTCCTGTGTTTTTGACATCATCCACTCCTGTGTTTTTGACATCATCCACTCCTGTGGTTTCAACATCAGAGTCATCCGATTCAATGGACACTCCTGTGTTGTGATCGATGTCTTCGTGAGCGATGACTTCGGCGTCCTCATTGCTGTCTGTGATACCAGTGTCCGTCATGACGACTGCGGAATCATCCTCGGTGAAATCATCCGTCACGAGTGGAATGTCAGGTTCATTGGTAGGAACATAGTCGTCATCGTCAATGGAGTCGTCATCAGAGTCAGTTGTTGGTGCATTGTCGTGCCGATCGCCGAAAATGAGACCTGGTCTGCTTCTGCGCGACAAGCGGTGGACACGTGTTATGGCCTCGGCTGGCATAGGAAGGATGTTGTAATCAGCTTTTGCACAGTCTAGGTACCTTCCCGTCAATAGACTGTAGAATCGTACACCCCCTTGGAGGTTGCCAGAGGGTCCAAGGGCAATAGCCCCCACTGTGCGAGAATTCATAGTGTTGTCTGTTCCCTCGTATGTCTGGGCATATTCCCCAAAAATCACCTGAAAATGGAGCTTGTATGAGAGGGTTCTCCCTTCTACAATGGTCAAAGGGCTGAGCTCTTGAGATACTCCATCAGGCCACGGAAACGCATTGATATAGAACACTGTACACTGCGCGAGTGCAATAATCATGCGCTTGGGAAGTTTGTTGAAAGGTAGCATTGCAAAGCTGGCCCGACATCTTTCTTTGATGACGCGAATAAAACGTTCAATTTCTGGCACATGTTCATCCCTGGAGACTACGTTGATTCACAATTCAAATCCACTGAAGTGTCCAGTGGCGAGACCGTCGAATTGTTTATCGAGTAATAGTACGGCAACATGAAAACCCCGAAGAGAATAGGACTTAATGACGGATACGATTGCCGCCTCAAGCTGTGGTAACTTCATGTTGGGTAATGCAGCCACTGTCCCATAGTGAATGTTACGGGATATGGTGACAAGCATTGGGATCCGATTGATATGCATGACATCAATGGTCAGGATGATCTGTGAATAATGCTGCTCAATTGTCCTTGGTAGTGGCACGATATCATTGATGTGCACAGCTTCCTTCTTTCTGTTCACACATCGCTCCACTCCCGCGCATTCTTTGCTTCCGTGCTCCGCAAAAACCATGAGTAGTCGCAACATCGAGCTGTTCATAATTCGGCACGGGGAACGCCTCGACGAGGCCATTTGGAGGGACTTCGACTCGAAGCACTCCAACGCACGAACACAAGCACAAACACGCCGAGCCGCCACGGATTCGTTCGATCCTCTGTTGACCGCACGGGGGCACCGCCAGGCCCACGATGCCTTTGATCGGCTCACTGCGACCCTGTTGTCGGAGGACAACGGAAGGAGCAACGACACACCGCGGAGAAGAATTGCCGTCTTTTCGTCCCCGTTGCGCCGTGTGGTGGGAACCGCGCTGATGATTGGCACGGTTTCCATCGGAGGCAACAACCACGGCGATGACAACAACAACAACAACAACAACAACGACAACAACAGCAGCAGCGACGGCACGCTCGAATTTCCACCGGTGCCCGGGGACGATTCGGACGCTTCCGGGGCCATCCCCGTGACGATTCTGAACGATCTCGCAAATTCTGCCGCTGCCGTCTTCCACAACGGTGGGGTGGAAGAGTTGGTTCCGAATGGGTTTCTTCGCTGTGCCAGCATGGAATCCAATGACGGATCGGACGCGAGCCCGTTTGTGAGAGCCATTCGGGCGATGCCCGTCACCCCGCAGATGGACCACCGCAACCGCAACCGCAACCACAACCACAACCACAACCACAACCACAACCGAACCAACAACAACGACACTCTGCATTGCTGCAGACCCGTTCGGTTTTGGAAACGGCGGCGTTGTGAGAACGGGCCGACGCACTATTCCCCGCTGTCCGAACCGATTCGCCCCGGCATGCTCGGCGTCGCCGCGGGGGCCGACGGGTTTTCCTACCCGTCCACCCGCGGCCGCTACCGCCGAAACCGCCCGGCGGTTCCCACCCGTAACCCCCTCCTGGGCATCGACGAGGCGGTAAGGATTGCCTCGGACCGGGGGTGCAACGTCTGCATCGTGGTGGCCCACCGGGAAACCATCCGCGACCTAGCGGCCGAGCGGTGCGGCCGGTTCGGGTCCCTCAAAATGCCCTACGGCTGCATCGGGAGTTTTGCCGCTTCGGTTTCGGTTTCGGTTTCGGTGCCGGTGTCTAGCAAGGAACGGGTGCGCTATCGCTTCCACGACGTGTGGCCGATCGAGCGGTTTTGCGCACACGCCATTCCCAGAAGCTTTCCCGGCCCCGCAGAGACCGCTCGGTGAAACGAATGACACGCAACAACACATGCAGATACACACGCGCGCACACACACACACACACACCGCACTACGCTAGCAGAAGCAGTAATTCTTCCGGATAGCCGAACGGTGTGTCACGCGCGGTAGTGTCTCGATCCGATCAGCCTCGGAGGTAGGACAAATCGGTCACGGGTATGGTTCTGGGATGTACAGCATTTTCACGCCACCAGATTCCTACCGTACATTAACCCCCTTCCCCAGAAACAGACCCAAAGACTGATTGCAAGATGGAGAATTGGATCCACCACAAGAAGGAGTGGGACCGACTTCGGAATCGACCGGGAAAGAGGGACTATACAACGCGCGGGAGCTACTTGGAAACGACGTATCAGGGAAGGATCCGCCAGGGGCAGCGCGAAAGTCAATCCGTGTCGTCCCAGAACGTACCGGTATCACTACAAAATACTCGGCAAAGATACAGTTTGTGTTCATCGCATTACAGTAGTACTACAGTTTAGTGCACAGTGCTCTCGGGAGAGCAGGATTCGTGTATGGTACGACCACGACCACGGCCACGGCCACTCTGTGCCATTCCGGTGCATAGGAACTTCTCTTTGTCCGTTTCGTTCCGATCGGGTTCGTTGCGTCCCGGGTGTTGGAATAGATAGACGATCCAATCGATCGGTTTCCAACGCTCACTGTTCGCTGCCATCCACGCTGCTGTTGTCGCAATTGTCGTTTACACTGGTGCTGGATTTCAAGGATTCCGCCTCCATGACAAAATTCTGACATCCGGTCTCGACGTCGCAAAACCCGTTGGCAATGTTGTCCTTGCCACCATCCCCGTCGGTTTTGCAACCACCACTCCACTCGTGATTGGTTTCTTTGTCTCCCCCGGAACGGCCCTCCTCTACCTCCGCGGTGCGAGCTTCTGCCCCGTCAGCGGAACGACGATTCGACGCCGCGGGAGGGTTTGCGACACCGCCAACGCCTCGTTGTTGTTGGTTCGTGGACGATCCCCCGGCACCCTTTGACTTCGACTTTGACTTCGACTTTGACTTCGACAGATACATCGGCGATGACTTTTTGGCGGCCGCCGACCTGCCGCTGCCCGCGGCCTTCATCGCCTCGGCCGACAGTTTGCCGTCCACCTCGGCCACGCGCTCGTTGTCGATCGTGACGGTGACCCGTCCCGCCACCAGCTTGTGGACGCCCGGCGGGAGACTCCCGTGGACGTGCTCGTACCGCACGTAGTAAATCTTGGGAACGACCAGCAGGCCGAGGGTCAGCATCCCCACGCAGAACTGGTGCAAGGTGTTTGTCAGAAAGACGGAGGCCCGGATGGCGCTCTCGACGTTGACGCTGTCAATGGCGTCCGTATTGGACACAAATACCAGGACGAGGTTGATGACGACCATGGTCACGCCCAGGATCAGGTGGGCGAGGAGGGTCTGCGTGATCCGGCGGCTGTCCGAGAGCGACTCGGGTAGGTTCCGGGTGCGCAGGGACAACCAGAAGACGACGCCGACCGTCGCCATGTAGACGATCGTGAGGGCCAGCTGGTATACGCCGCCGTCGTCGTAGAAGCAGATTCCTATGGAATGGAGTGTCCCGTCGTCGTCCGCCTCGACGATCTCTCGCTTGTAGTACGGCGGTGAGGTCACCGTCCAGCCGATCAAGATCCCGATGGCCACCACGATAACGGCCACAAAGGGCCAGATGACGTGCCGGACCCGGATCACCTGTCTCTTTCGAAAGCGGGCGACCTTTTCGACCCTCCAGAGCTTGCAGAGCAGGGCCAGGTATATGACGAGGTCTCCGACGCTGACGCACCAGATCCAGGCGGTGCAGGATGCATCGAGGGAGGCCTGCGACCGCCCCGAAACATCGTCTCCCAGCGACGTGTTGAGCGACGAAGAGATGGACAGGAGGATGGCCCCGACGCAGATGAGGTACAAGAACGGGGGCTGTCCCACGGATATGATTTGGTGGTTTCGAAACCGGTAGAGGAAAAATGCCGACGCGAGGGAGAGTGTGATCCCGATCACGGTCAGAGAGATGGAAACGATCCCGACCCACTTGGTAACGGTATGGACATGGACGGTGACCGGATCAGAAGTTTCGGACTCGGCGGTTGCTGTTGACGTTGCTGTTGATGTTGATGTTGATGTTGCAGCAACGGTATCCTCCAAATGGCGCCACAGCCGCAGTCCCGTGTTCGCGATCGCGATCGTTCGTTCTCCGATATACTTGTTCGTCGTTGCTATTGCATTCATATTCTTGAATCAACGTGCTGCAACCCTTACTTATGCATGGGTGTGTGCAACGACGATTGTTATTATTTTTTATTTCTTAAACGCATGATGCAAAACAGAGAAGCAATTAGGGAAGGCGATACGAAACGAATACTCGTAAGATTACTAGTACGAGTACGAGTACGAACTGGTAATTACGAGCACGAGTAAGTAGTACCGGTAATCTTACCGTGACATCTTCATTCCATCCATCTGGTTCGTCTCTTTGGGACACAGAATTTATTTATCTCAAAATTGATTGAATCTTGTTCGCTTTTCGCCTGTTTGTGGTACGGTATTCATGAAAACCCTCACGATTGAATTCCCACGATTCAAGAAAATTTGAAAAGCAATGCCACACCAGCCAGGCTTCAATACTGAAGTCTGGATGATTTACATATCTTAATTCCTCTATGTGCAATGTACGTTGAATTCCAGTTCAATGCCTTTTTACTGTTACAAGCTTTCCAACACCTCCTCGGAGTAGTTGGCAGAGCTAGCTCACAATCTTAGTTTTAATCCAATTATAATATACCCAATATAACACTACGTTAGTACCTTTATTTAGAGGCATACGGCACTGTTTAAACAGTTGAAAAACTGCTTCGACCTACAACTACAACTACTCAAGTAAACACTAGTACTAACAAGCAACCAACTGATCCTACCAATTGTCCAGTAAGAAGAGAAAGACAATGTCTAACTACTACTACTCCATCATCCCTTTCAAGTTTGACTTTGACCAAGAGGAGTCTATTGACAAGGTGGAATTCAAGAACACACAAGAATTCAATGGATTGCCTGAAACCATCAAGCTCAAGAATCCTTTGATTACTGCAGGATCAACCAAATTACAAATCCTTTTCACCATCAATGAATTTATTCTCGCCAAGAAAACACTCAACTTAACCACAGGTCCAAGACTATATGATAAGTTTGCAGACCTCCCCAGAGATTACACTGACAAGAGCTGGTGGAATGACTACATATCAACCAATGTCCCACAACGTACTGCCGGCAACTTCACCACAACTGTGGAAGCATTTGTCAATTACAAGTTTGACAACAACCTCGATGCATATCAAAACCATCGAAGATTCCTTACCAACATCAAGAAGACTACCAACATGGCAGTACACCAATTTGTCTCCCAAGTTAACTTCCACAATCATGTTATCCTTTCACTGCTTCCAGGACACCCACCTGAGGGCACAGAGATCAAAGAGCACGAGTTCAAGAATCTAATTTTTGAATTCATGCCTGAAGATTGGAAGTACACCTACCAACAACACCATTCCCCTCACAGGGATTCGCTTTCTGAAATGATGATGAGATTTGAAAGATATCAGTATGCACAAAATCGCAAAACAAAACCAGAAAATTCATCGCAAACTGGTAATAACAACAACAACAATAGCAACAGCAACCGTAACAACAATAATTGCCTGCAATCGTAACAACCGCAATGGAAACAACCGCAATGGAAACAATCGATCGAACAACAATGGCCAAAACCGACAACAAGGGAACAACAACAACAACCAAGACAACAACAACAGCAAATGCTCAACAAGGATCTCCAATGACTCACCATGTCCAATCCACCAAGGTACAAACCACACTTGGGGCCAATGCTATGCCAACAAATTTGGCAAAAACTCCAACCAGTCCAATAACAATAACAATAACAACAACTTGCACGTGAATGATTGCAGTTCCAGCAACAGCAACAACAGCAATTGATCCAGCAATTCTTTCTATGGCAGCAACCCACATGAACCAGAACAACACATGTGTGTGTTCATCAATGAACCAGAAGAAACCATTCCATCAAGCTCCTTGGCCATACCTCTTCCATGTAGAGATGGACATCGATGATGAATATTATAAGTTGGATCTTCAGAGATTTCCCACCAATGAAGCGCAAACCCTCAATTCCGACAACAACAATCAAGATGTTGCTCCCAGCAGCAACATGGACGTCGACCTTGCTCCAACCACAGTCAGTGTCTGCAACTCTATCAATGGGTCCCCTGGAAAGTACTACTTGAAAAGCCTCTTTGATTCCGGATCCACAGACAATCTCATTGTCAAATAAGCAATCCCCTCTGGAATCAAGAAACACTTGCTTGACCATCCAATTCAAATGCAAACAAGAAATGACAAGACCACTTAGCAGCCACTATGTAGCCTTGGAGAACACCATGTTTCCAGAACTATCCTATTCGATGAAGGTCCTAGCAGATCAAGTGCTTTGTAGTCACCCAGAACATCAACTATCACCTCCTCATTGGTAGACGAACCATGAGAGACCTTGGAATGAAGATGGAATTTGAAACTTGCACCATAGAATGGTATGAAAAGACCATGCACTTCCATCCTTGCAACTTACTTTGATAACAAGGCCTTACTCCACAAGAAGGTCATGTCAGCAGAGCCATACGCTGCTGTAGAGAGTTATTCCAACCAAGCCATTCAACAGTCGTATGTAGATGGCACCTCCAAGTATGAAAAGACAGACCTCCACAAGTTAGTCAGTGAATAGACACATCTATCTGACAATGAGGAACACACCTTGCTACCAATACTTCTCAAAAATGAAGAACTTTTTGAAGGCTTGAATGATAAGGAATTAGGCATTTTCCCTAATCAAGAGTTCCACATTGAGCTCCAGCAAGACGTAAAGCCATTCCATGTCAAACAACCATATCCAATCCCATTCCACCAACAGGAAGCTGTGAAGAAGGAAATCGATTGACAAGTAAAACTTGGCATCCTCGAACGCTGCTATGCCACTGAATGGGGAATGCCAACCTTTGTAGTGTCAAAACCAGATGGCTCCTGTCGACTCATCAGTGACTTTTGTGAGCTCAACAAGGTCACCAAGAAGCTACACTATCCACTTCCAAAACTCTAAGACATCTTCCACAGAAGAAGAGGGCTCACATATGTGACACTTATTGATGTCAGCATTCAGTTCCACACTTTCAAACTCAAGTGAAGCCTCCACTTGGCTTTGTGTCCTTGTCACTCCCTTTGGAAAATTTTGACTTCTTCGATTGCCAACGGGCTTTCTTAACTCTCCAAGCTGGGCCAAAGACTGCATGGAACAGATGTTACTTCACTTAAAAGACATTGAAGTATACATCAATGATATTGGACTCTTTTCTGATACCCTTGAATGACTGTTCTTTTCTTACTCAAGGCCCATAACTTTTCTGTCAAGCCCTCCAAATGCCAGCACTGGTTCAAATCGCAGGCACCTTGGCTTGGACACATCATCTCCAGAGATGGAATTCGACCAAATCCAAACAAGATAGCTCCCATCCTGAAACTGGCCTTTCCCTCAACAACAACAGCCCAACTTTGATCCTTTGTTGGGATGATCAACTTCTATCCAACCTTCTATCCAAAGCGCGGGGAAGTCCTTCCCCCACTCACAGACCTCTCAGGTACTAGATCCAACAGCAAGATATCTTCTTCAACTCCACCAGAGCTTATTGAAGCCTTCAACAAAGCAAAGGTCCTTATCGCAAAAGATATTCTGCTTGCCTTTCTAGATCCAAACTATTATTTTCCTTCTGAATCCGATTCGTTGAGAGTCTGATTCAAGGACTTCTGAAGAACAGCAACGCTGCGTTAGTGTGTTAGTAGACGAACGATTGTACTCTACGCGTGACAATTGTGTTTGGATACTTTCGGCAACGGATAATCGGACTACAGGCGAGACTAGGGAAACGCCAGATCTCCTCTTGCTGTGACTTATTCAGATTGCAGCAAGACAGACCTTAGTATGTAGATTACAAGTAGTTGGTAGCAACTAGTGTGAATTTTGGGATATAAATCAGTTGAATGTTAAAAGTATGAGATAAAGTGAAATCTTGCCGAAATGCAAGATATCTCTTTTATTGAGATGAATACGTTGCAACTGCTGTTGCGTAGTGCTGAGATTACTCGCTGATTATTTCCGTACATGTATTAGTCGTTGACCATATATATTTGTATGCATGTATATGTATTGTGTGAGAATCACATGCCAACGGTTTTCTTCTCTTGTTCCGTTAGGAAGACTCCATGAAATGTTTATCATTAAGGTCAGGAATTGCTCCTGTAGCTCGTGTGATATTTTATGAAATCAGAGTTTGCTCACCGAAGAACAATGGCAATATCGTAGGACAGGGATTGCTCACCGTTTATGCGCGACGGGAATCAGTGCGCCGTGGGAATCGATATCCCGTGGGAATCGATTACTTAGATGGATACGGGATTCATTGATTCATGTGCATAGGAAATCTACCCTTTGGTAGCTTTGATACTTCCGGTCACGAAAGGAATTTAATACTCCCCATGTCTCCTTGTGAAGGGTCATCACGCTCTACATGATGCTTCCATCATCCTGGAGAAGGTCGCCAGTATTACCACAGAAGTGGAAGATGGGCCTGAGCAGTGGATACACAACTGAGTGACTCCAATGCTTGGTGAGAATGTCTGCACAGTTATCCTTACCTGGGATGTGCATCATTAGAATGAAACCTCTCGCTATCATGCTCCGTACGTAGTGAAACGATAGAATGTTATGACGCTTATGCAACCTTGCGTAAGGAAAGGTCGACGTCTGGATCATCTTTTCGTTGTCACCCCAAGAGTATGAGATATCATGGACTCGTGTTCCGAGGTATCGGAATGAGTGGCGTAGATCGACAATCTGTTCGATGCAAGTTCTTCCTGCAACAAATTCAGCTCCAAAGGTGGCTGTTTCCGTAGTAGACTGCTTCTTCGAGAACCACATCATGGGAGTCTTGTTCGCGAAATGAAGTATGCCGGTAACTGCCTTGCCACTGAGAATATCATGCATGAGGTTGGCATCATAGAAGTGTGATAACACTACTGTCTTCCCAAGCGGTGCAGGAGCGTCGTCGGGTAGCTCCTCAGAATGCTCCCCATAGACGGTATTGGACCAGTCGATGGTGTCGGGTTTAGTCAATATAAAATCGGGCGGTTCCACACGGAATCTGATTTTAAAATGTCTAAATTTGGAGATATATCCATAGATACGTTTAGCACGTTCGAGATGCCCATCTCGTGGCTGAGCTCTGAAACTTGAGAGCGTCATCACGGCTGTTTGTACATCGAAACGGCCAATAGCGATGATCCATTGCAGTGAACCGATCATACTTTGGTATTTCTGTATACCGGTTTCTTCAAGAAAGGCTGAGGAGTCCAATTCAGGATGATCGTTCTCCGCGATGGGCGATTGGAACCTAGTGCTAGGTTTGCATCCGAACATTTGTTCGTAAGATGCTTCCATCTTTTCGATGAACTTTATGGGATTCATGCACAGAACACCATGTTCGTCGCGCTCAAATCCACATCCTAAATGAAAGTTCATAGGTCCAGATCCCTTCAATTTGAAGTTATATGGTGACGATTGCAATATCTTCAAGAAGGAATTGGGGTCGGCCATGCAGAGACATAGGTCATCGACATATGTGCATATAAGCTCATATACACGTTCACCATGCTTGTTCGTTCCGGGTTTGAGGAATATTTCCGGTTCTGCGCGGGATCTTTCGAAGCCGAGTTCGATGAGACAAGCCGCGAGTAAGTCTCCAAAACACTTGCCTGAAGACCTGAGACCATATAGGGCTTTGTAAATGACCAATAGGTGACCCTCCAACGCTCCGAATTCGGGACCTGCCTTGATGCATACTTTCTCGCAGGTGACTGCTTCTAAGTAGGCATTACCTATGTCGGTACCCCATGCTTCTAGATCGTTGAGTTCAGCTAGGAATAGGCACATGCGTAGACCGCGAAGAGATACGACGCCTGCGTAAACACTGTGGATAGGGGCCTCAGTGAGATTACCGTTAGCAACGAGGCGAGCCTTGTGTCTTCCGTCGTGTTTGACAGCGTATATCATGTGTACCTTGATCTGTTGGAATCCCGTGGGAATGGAGCTTGTCTTGTATACGCCTTTATCAATGAATGTATTGTATTCATTGAGTTGTGCCATTTCAAGATTGGTGGCATCTTCCCATTTGGTGTTCCCGTTGGCTTGGTCAAATCGGAGGGCTTCTTCGTGGTTACGAGGCACTTTGAATCCATATTGATACTGCGGAGTGGTACGGAAAGAACGTAGTTTGGCTTGATGCACGAGTCGATCAAGTTTCTTGGTTCGTCGGGCTAGGTTGGTGATTCTCCTGAGACGTTTCCAACCTGGGAGGTCAAGCAAGTTGTTGTCTTTCCCATATTTTGCAACGGTGACTGGGTCATCAGCCGCAATATTGGCCAGAGGTTCATATGTGCGTTCCATATTCTCCCATTCAATCCAAAGGTTATACTTGGAACCTTTGTATTGAGGGTGCTTGTTATCCAGTGGACCTTGGTGTCCTAGGATGCGGCGAAACGACCAGAGTTTGCCGTCTTCTTGTGTTGAATCACGATGGATGTAATTCATGACGTCATTGTATGCAATGATATCATCGAGTTCGTCATCGGAGTGTTTGCACTTGAACTTGATGAAGTCTTTATTGCGTTCAAGACTATCTTCAACATCGACAATGGTGAGACGTTTCCGGGTGCCATCGAGATTGGTTACAAGGAAGGAACGTCCTTGTAGATCGGCAATCGGGATCGTAGGAATGGTAATAGGTTTACCATCATCGTCAAATTGTGCGTTGCCTTCTTCGTCGGTAACAACTACCTGTGATGGGTCTACTGTAGGAGTAGCGGGGTTGGTGTGTGGAGTTGTGACGTCACTAACATCAAAGTATGCTAATTCCGGTGGATCAAAATCATCTTCAGTAAGGAGAACGCCATCAGATGTCTTGCTGAAGATGTGTGCCGTAGGAGGACCATCAAGACTCTCCCCATAGTTGTTAGGGAGTGGAGAAGGTGACCAGCTTGGGCTGTCATCGACCTTCTTATAAAGAAAGCTCGGTAACGAGGGGTGGGTGGGTGGTTGAAGATTTGGTTGAGTGCCAGGTGCGTGGGGCGTGATATCTGTTGGTGCAGATGGAACGGTGTCATCGGCGGTGTCAGAATCAGCAGGTGAACCATTAGGGGAAACTGAGCTGTTTGGTTTAGTAGACTCGTCAATGAGTTTATTCTGATTGGTATGCTCCCCATGTTTGAAAGCTGGGGCTTCTCCAGTGGCGTATATACGGGGTAAGGAATCCTTTGCATTACGCCATTTGATGAAACCATCATCAGTAAATAAGCCCGCGCGCTTGTTACGTGACTCAGGTGTAAGAGCAGATCGAACACCGGACCGGTCTAGTAACTTGTTGGTAACTGGATCCCAGATTCGAAAGCAGAGTCCATTGCCAACATGTTCAGCGATGCCGACGAAATGACCTAGGCGTTCGGTAGATTTGGTACCGAAAGGGGAGTCATTGGTCTTGAAATACACAGGTTCAAACCAGAAGAAACTGGTGTATGCGCTGATGTCGCCAATTGTACCCGTGGCAATGAAGATCGGTTGTTTATCGGACAGCGTAGGGTCAGAGACAACATTAAGGAGACCCGCGACGTATGTCTTGCACAGGAACCACATGTGTGGTGGTGTGCCGGTACGATCCATGACGCGATTGACAATGCGTTTGAACGTTTGGTATCGTCGTTCGAATTGATTCTGATGTTGATGGTACGGTTCACTTTGCCAGAGTCCAATCCATAACATCTTGAGGTAATCCATGACTTTCTTGCTTGATTGATAGTTACCGTGGTCGCAAAGGAGGCGGATGGGTCTGCCCCATTTTCGAACAAAGTTCTGAAAGCAGGGTAGAAAATCGCCGGTGGTACGCATTTCTTCAACGTGAATAATATGCGATTTGCGGCCGAAGAAGATCTGAGCAATCTTGGATCCACCATCAATTGCTGGGACATCTGAATAGACTGCATCGGACATAACATCGTCATTAAAGGGGCGAACGTTCATAGCCGGTTGAGGGGAATGAAACCGTTTGAAAATGTTACCATCAGGGCTAACCGCTAACGAACCGTATTGGGTTGAGTTTTCAAAAGTAGCTTTGATGCGATCGGTGGAAACCCAACAAAAGAAAGGTTTCAGGGATAAGTAGTCATGTTCGTTGGGGTATCTTTCGCGGGGCGTAGCTGCAATGCGTGTAGTGTCACTGGCTGTACAATCTGTCGGAAACGCAGTGACTGTTCCAGAGACTGCGGTTGGCGCGCAGCATGCGAGACGTTCTTGATGAGCGTAGTCAGTGGAAGTAAGCCAAAAGGAGCGATCGTTGTTCTTATGATCATCAATCGGAAGAAAGGGAGATCGGTTGGAATGGCTGGAATACGAGCTGAGGGATGTAACCGTGGAGGACCCGGGAGAAACAGATATATCGAATCCTTCAAGGCAGCGTGGGTTCCCATATTCGTCGTAATCGGCATAGGGGAGTTGCTGTGGTTGGGGAGGATATTTCTGGAGAAACTGTTCATCCTTTGCGCTGATCGTGGTATCGAGAACAGATGGGTCCCAATGTTTATCGGACGTCATGATAACATGTGGTAACGTGTCAAATTCGACAGTCGTATACTTCCGCATCGCAAGGTATGGTAAGCCGTGTCGTATGCTAAGAGGCAGTGCATAGCCATCGGAGGTGGTGATGACCTGTCCTCCGCCTGCTTTGATGGACGTGTCGTCTACAGTGGAAAAATATGCTTCCATCTGGCCGGATGACAATATAGAAGGATGTCGTCCTGTATAGGCACATTCATTGAAAATGAGAATGACGGGGCCTCTGTTCGACATGGAATATGCTCCGCATGTAGCAATGGGAATGTTTTGTACCTGATGATTGTTAATGCCGGTGACGTTAACATATCGTGGTGGAATATCCTTGGAGATGAGACATGCATCATTACCGATGATGCAGCCATTTGCGCCGCGATCAACCATGGCAAAACCAGGGCTAGTAACCGTAGTTTTGTGTATACGGTATGTGTATGACGTTACGGGGCCATCATTAGGAAAGGTGAGATCATCCTCGGGAGTATACCACTGGTGAAAATTGGCGGAATACGATGGTGTTCCGACAGGTATTTGGGTGTCACCGTCCTTTTTGTACTGGATGTCAGGGTTGTTTGAAAGGAATCGAGCTGGATGCGCGGGTGACACGGAAGATTTGAGAGGTCGCTGGTCCTTAGACGAGGAGGTCGTTGATTTGTATACCCCTAGAGATGCATGGAAAACGCCTCTACGATCATTCTCTACAGCAGGATGTAGGTGTGCTGTGGAATTGGCATGCTCATCCTTGGTCGAAGTATCGTCTTCTTGAAAAGATACCGAATGTTCATGTTGATATGCCTTTCGTGTAATGGGTTTGACACTGTTGGGGTCAGGTTGGTTAGTGTTAAGTAAGTCGTGTCGCAATGAGGCAACCACGATTTTCTTTCCTTCCGGAGAAAAACTGAGCCAACTCTTCATGTCCTGACGTGACAAGGCCTTCCATATGTTTGTAGGCAACCTTGTGGTAGGGTCAGGGGTACGTCCAGCCTTGAACACAGCATAATCTTGATAGTCGCCTTCAAATTCGATGGGAAGGGCATAGTCATCGTGGTGTTGGATCGAGTCAGCAGAGAAATCATGAACGTGTGCACGTACGGTCGACCGAGGAGCAGACATCGCAGACTGGGAATCAAGTCGAGTTGCTTCGAGTAAAAGCGTGATTTTAAGATCATGGATAGCAGCGGCTTCGGCAACTGCATCCGTTACGGTGCTATTCGTCCCACCTGGATCCTTGACTTTGGCAAATTGTTCGCTTAGCTGGAAGCTGGAATAACATGCCTGACACAATGCTGATTTTACAGTGTGAAACTCGAGGGGCTTGTTGGGAGGACGGAGCTTGTTGAGGTGATTCAATTCGTCAAACCAATGTGTGATGAATTTCACTTTGGATTCCTTCCAATTGTTGAGGTTCAACTTGAGCAACGCTTGTAGCTGGGTCGAGTTGTCGTATACCTTTGCTTTTGATTGGCTATGAAGGTTTACGAAGTCGAAGTAGGCCTGGCGTCCATCACGAGTGGTAGAATGACTGTGTACACATGATGCAGAAAGGTCACTCTTGAAGACTTCCAACATTAGTACCCAGAAGAAGGCACATTGTTTGATGTAGAGATCACGGGTGTAACCCACGAGCGTGGCTGGAGGTCAAGTTTCATCGAGGAATGTCTCTGTATCGATGTCGTATGCTTCGAGTTTAGCTTTGAAACCTACAAGCCAGTGTTCAAATCTCGAGTCATTCGTGAGGGGTGTAAAGGACTTTTCATCACGTGCTTTTCGGCACCATGATTCGTACTTTACCTGCTGAGGTGACTTTTTATTATTTCCTGCCGGAGGAGGTGGTGGGTTCAGAACGGATTCGTTACGCAAGCGTTGGGCACGTTCTTCGCGGAATGACTGGAATTCCCTGTATGTATATGACTTTACATCCTTCCAGTTCCTCTTGTCTTCCTCTAGAGCGACATCGGCTTCTTGTAGGTCGATAGCGAAATCCGCAAGTGCTTCTATGCTCCTTTGGATGGAGCGAGGGATATGCGTTGCCAATCCTCGTTCCATATAGGTAAGTTCACGTGCAAAATCCGGTTCGATAAGTGCGTCGAGGAACGACTTCCATTCGCATAATCCGCCTTCTTTGAGAGCTAGGCACAACTTGCTAGTAATCTCACTTGTTACATTGAGTAATGATATGAGTATCTTTCTCATATCAGCATCGAAGCTGGGAAAGCGTTCGATAGTGGTGACTTCGGCGTCATTCTTCTCTTCGCCTCCGAGTGCATTGCCGGCCATTACCGGTACTGGTATGTTCGGCATCTGTGGTGGTTCGGAGTCTTGGAAGGAAGTGCGTGGTAACTGAGAATGGGAACTGCTTCTTGTGCGATGTGCGACGTGCATATGCCAGCGTAGGGATTATGATTAATTCCGTTCCTGTTCCTTCTTGTGTGCAAGCCTTCTTAGAGCTTGCGACTGTTAATCTATTATTTTCCTTCTGAATCCGATTCGTTGAGAGTCTGATTCAAGGACTTCTGAAGAACAGCAACGCTGCGTTAGTGTGTTAGTAGACGAACGATTGTACTCTACGCGTGACAATTGTGTTTGGATACTTTCGGCAACGGATAATCGGACTACAGGCGAGACTAGGGAAACGCCAGATCTCCTCTTGCTGTGACTTATTCAGATTGCAGCAAGACAGACCTTAGTATGTAGATTACAAGTAGTTGGTAGCAACTAGTGTGAATTTTGGGATATAAATCAGTTGAATGTTAAAAGTATGAGATAAAGTGAAATCTTGCCGAAATGCAAGATATCTCTTTTATTGAGATGAATACGTTGCAACTGCTGTTGCGTAGTGCTGAGATTACTCGCTGATTATTTCCGTACATGTATTAGTCGTTGACCATATATATTTGTATGCATGTATATGTATTGTGTGAGAATCACATGCCAACGGTTTTCTTCTCTTGTTCCGTTAGGAAGACTCCATGAAATGTTTATCATTAAGGTCAGGAATTGCTCCTGTAGCTCGTGTGATATTTTATGAAATCAGAGTTTGCTCACCGAAGAACAATGGCAATATCGTAGGACAGGGATTGCTCACCGTTTATGCGCGACGGGAATCAGTGCGCCGTGGGAATCGATATCCCGTGGGAATCGATTACTTAGATGGATACGGGATTCATTGATTCATGTGCATAGGAAATCTACCCTTTGGTAGCTTTGATACTTCCGGTCACGAAAGGAATTTAATACAAACAAACCCTTTCATGTATACACTGCTGATGCATCCGAATACCAATTTGGGGCTATTGTTACTATGCAAGAAGGCAGAAGAATCATACTCTGCTTCTCCAGAAAACTCAACGCCGCTCAACGCAAAAAAAACCAACAATCGATAAAGAGATGCTCTGCATTATTGAAGTTTTTAAGGAATTTTGAACCATTCTTTGGGGTGCAGAAATCACGAGACTGGATTTTTGGCACCAAAAGGGAATTGTTGATCGAACGAGTCGAATATAGGTTTGATGCCCATGCTCGAATGAGTCGAGTCACGAGCTGGTCACATCCTAACATCCCCGAGATTCGAAACGAGGGGAGGGAAAGGGGCGCGGTTCGGTTCGGTTCGGCTGTTGAGCATCGCTCACATTGTTCGTACCGGTCCGTACGAGTACGAGTACGAGTACGTACGGTACTTGTACGTACCTACGAACCGTAATTCCCGTAATATACGGTACGAAAGAAACCCATGCATGCCATCCGACCAAAACCGTCCCGATCCCCGAATGGAATGGAATGGAATGCACCTCTCCTAGCTTTACCGATCGTAGGATTACCATACTTCCAACCGGTACCGACGATGAACGACAACGGATTGTGACAACGACCGAGAGTTCCCGACATTGCTGTACACGCGAACTAGAATCTACAGTACTCTTCATTTGTCATTTGTCATTATTTGTCATTCCCCAACCCATTTCCCGAAACCCTGGTAGCTCCGTACAAACCGCAAAACAGTAGCAGTCAGATCCGGCAGTAACAGTTTCCGTTGTTTCCAATCCCCAAGAAGCGGCGGAAACGGAGGCTGTGTTGGAGATTGATTGATTGATTCATTCATTCATTTCGATTCGATTCGATTCGATTCGTTCTCACGAGAAGAAGAAAATTAGTCGCAATGTCGGACGGACACGAATCCGAAGACGAAGACGGCGAAGGAACAACACCATCCGCGACGGCCGGAGACGACGAACCGATCAGCCAAGACAAAGACGACGAAGACGAAGAAGACGACGACACGCTGATGGTCTGCCGCTGCGAGACACCCCGAATGCTCGTGCACCTCCTTCAGTCCTTTTCGAAGAACGGGGGATGGTCCCGAAACAGCAGTGGAATTGGCAGTGGTAGTGGCGGTAGTGGCAGTGGTGGCGGTCGATACGGCACGCAGGGCGGGACGACCCAATCGGATACAGGTGGTGGATCCGCCTCGGCGGCGTCGACGACGAACAAACTCCATCCCATGACGGTGTTTTGTACCAAGAGCGGCCTCACGATTCATTCGCAATCGAGCAACAAACAATTCCAGGCCAGCATGGAACTTCCCGCCTCCCTCTTTGGTCACTACCGACTGATGAACAACAGCAACAACAATAGCAACAACAATAGCAATAGCAATGCCGCCGCCGCCGCCGACGACGACGACGATGTCTCGTACGATTTTACGATTCATTGGCAGACCTTCCTGCAGTGCCTGAACGTTCTCATGATCGGTACCGGCGGAGACAAGGCCCCACCCGCAGCACAATCCTCCTCCTCCTCTTCTTTCTTTCGCAATCACTCCCCCGCACCACCAACACCGCTAGCAGCACCCCCACCGTCGTTGTCGTCGTCGTCGCTGACCATGTCCTACCACACCTCCACCGAGGTCCTGCGCCTCGAATGGGAGGGAACCTCCGCTGCTGCGGAAGACGATAACGAAGACTACTATAGTGGAAGTGGAATCGGAAGTGGAAATGGAAGTGGAACCACCGGAAACGTGGTGGCCACGGCCGCCATTCCGGGCCTCAATCCACCGCCCTCGGACGAGGCCGCCGAGCTCTCGACGGCGTTCGGGCAATCCCCGATCGAGGCACGGTGGCTGTGCCCCTCGGCCAGGCACGAACTGAGCGAAACGAGGGAGCTGGAGTACGTTCCGGGGGCTACCACGGTGCGGGTCCGATTTCTCCGGAGCGGGGAAGACGAGTCGCGTAGTGGCAGTGGCAGTGGCAACTTCGACAACGACGACGATGGCTGGGTTCGGAGCGGGCCGCGGTTGCGCTTGTCGACACGGGGACACTCCGGCCGGGTGAGGATCGAGATCCCGGCACCGATCGAGTTCTCGACGACGACCACGGAACCACACAGTGACAACCCTGACGGCAACCGTGACGGCAACGGCAACGGCAACGGCGACCGAACCAAAATCGCCTACACCTATTCGCTGGCGGGATGGATGCAGGCACTGCAACCCCTCGACATGGCCAAGGAAACATGCCTCAGCGTCAACACCCGGGGAATCCTGGCCATCCAGCACCAGCTGGTCATCGATGCCGACGGCAACGGCAGCGCCAGCGCCAATCTTCATCGGCAACACAAGAGACGGAGGCAGAGCCACAACCACAACTACAACGATCACCAACCACCACCACCGCCGCCGCCGCCTGCCACCACAAGGGAATCGGCCTTTTGCGATTTCTTGCTCCTGCCCCTCGAAATCGACGACGACGACCACCACCAGGACGACGAGGACGAGTGCGAGGGCGATCGGTTCGCCGCGGGGAGTCGCGGCCGGGATTCCGAAACCGAGGGCTCGGACCGGGACGACGACGACGACGATCGGACCCCGAGGGGGACCCAATCCTCCTTCGGAGCCTCCTTCGGAGCATCGCAGGAAGACGAACGGTCTGTTCGCACAAATACCGGACCACCGTCTCGATCTCGATCCCTGGGGGGACGATCGAGCGGAAAGCGGCGCAGGAGAACGAGCATTCTCTCGACAACCCAGGAGAGCGAAGCCGAAACCAACGTCACCGAGGGCAATGCTGCTGGTTCTGTGCACCTTCCCATCGGGAGCGACGACGAGGGCGACCCCAGCGACGGGGAACAGGACGGGGACGCCGGCCGAGAGAGCACTCTTCTCTTTCCCACGGTAGGGATCCTGGGAGCCACCGATGCAGAAGGTGGCGCCGGTGCCAGAAGCAATAGCAATAGCAATCACACACGGCGGCGAGAACGCGAGCGGCGCAAGCGGCAGAGACGATCCAGTCATCTCACCGGCGGCACCCTGTCCTCGTCGGCCCGCGATGACGACAACGACGAGGACGACGAAGAAACCCGGGGTAACAACAACAACAACAACAACGACAACGACAACGACAACAACAATAACAATAACAATAACGACGATGGCGAGAGCCAACAAGGGAGCGTCAATTTGCTCGAGGATAGCGATGACAACGACAACAAGGAGGATGGCGACAATAACAATGACAATAACACTCCACGAAATGGCCCCGCATCGTTCGGGCAGCACGACAGCCAGGGTGACAACGATGACCGATATTGCTCGTCACCGGAACTTGTTTACGGGCAACAGGAATGAGACCGACCGACGAAGACGACGAAGGCACACGCGCAAGGTGCAAGCAGGGGAAACAATCGATGAACTCAACGTACGGTAGAATGCCCGTCCTCTCAAAGAATAATAGAAGTAGCAGTGTACAACTTGCATCTGTCGGTTGCTTGTGTTCATACATCCGAGTCGCTAGCAATGTAACGTTCTGGCTCGATACAGTAATGATGTAAGTCGTTGCTGTTTCGATTACCGTTGAATTCATGCAACCATCTTGTGGTATAGTACATATGTATTCATCCACGCAATTTACGCAATGATGCTAGCAATGTTAGGGTACGTGTAGCAAGTTTCTGTGGAGCCATTCTTTTCGTGGTTCCAATGAAACCGAAACGGCCCATGATTATGATATGCGAATTGTGAATCGAATGCAACTAAGACATGTGCATCACGTAGTAAGACACAACCACCAGTCCCTCATCCCCAGAGGACGCAACAGAAACGCGCATCGTTTCAAACCATATCGATTCAAAGATACGAGATCGTCACCCTAGACTTCAATCAACTCGAAATTTGAATTGGCCTATAAATATCAATGAGAAAACGAGAAGGGGATGGAATGGAAGGGACGCAATCCGATCCAATCCAATCCAATCCAATCCAGGGAAGGTTGCTCCAAGCACGCGACTTCCCTCGTCCTAGCCGGACATGCCCTCTCCCACACTCGTCTGATCTCATCTTGTTGATGAGTTTCGCAACGGATTCCTATCCATAAACTTCCTGGATCTTTTGGATTGATTTGCTGAAATTTATTTATTTGCGTACAAGCCGATCAATACACTTCCAGACCACAATGCGTACCTGGAGTACTTGTATTTATCTCTGTCCCTCTCTTCTTTAGTGAACTCTCTTGCAGGCTTCCTTACCATAATTCCATTCACGTCTTCCTGCCATAGATGTCGCATCGTCCGGGGGCAGGTGTATAGAGTAGCAGGAAGCTCTACCAGCGGAGCAGCAGTAGCAGTTGACTTTTTAGCTTTAGTTTTCGGTGAAAGGCAGAAAATGCAGCAAGAACTCGGACTTGGCCCCCCTTTAGCGTGTCCAGTCTCCTATGAAAACCTGCAGAATTAGGAATTAGCTCAGGTTTCCTTATCGCTGTATTGCGTTTCTGTTTTCTTCCTCTTCTTCTAGACTTAGCGGACGCAATATTGCCTTGGACTACTAGTAGTAGGTCTCCTACCGTCTGGTGCTGGAGTCTTTTATCAAAATCAATGCAAGAAATTCTGTAACCTGATGATTTCATATATCTGGTTCTGTTTCAGTATTGCTGACAGCTTTGCATCAATAGCATTTCACCACTGTTGGTCTGATCTGGGTGATCGTTGAGCCCTCTCTAGTCCATCGTTGGATATCTGGTCCATGGTGAATTGTGGTACTAGTACTAGTATTGATAATTAAAACAATGCTGGTGCCGGTACCAACAAAGGAGAATCACAAATATCGTCAATCGAAGGTGCATTCAAAATTGACGTCAATGTAGCTTTGGGATGAGTGTGAGTACAATACGACCTACTAGTAGCTCAATCAAATGGGCGTCTTCGTTCCTTGGCAAGGACAGGGGACCCGAAATGATGGGATAAAAACAAGGGAGTTTGTTTTGTTGTAGATTAGATTGTTCGACGCGTTACAATACTATTGTAGCAAAACTTGTTCGAAGGACGGCCGTGTCTCTGCCGGCAGGACTAGGACTTGTAGTGATCATGATGTAACAACATACGTACTCATACCAGTTAGAATATGCATCTTACTTAAGCCACAACATAATCATAGAACTAATACTTCGTAATAACGTTTGCAATCTGCAGGGTGCACTGATGTTTGATGTGACTGGTCGATGTTCGTACAGTATTTTTTAATCTTACCTCTCAAGATTTTACTCTTGCTTTAAATAATTTAAATCCCTTTTCATTCTTACCGTTTCGTTCCTGCCGTTGTTTCCGCGAGTTTGATTATTATTAGAGCTAAAAATATAGCGAATGAGCCATCGATCCGTTGTATCTACCGTTAAGGCTAAATTAATTAGATTGAAGCGTGTCGTTCCTCTTCTTTCATGGTCGCTCTTGACGTATGTACGATTGAGCTTCCATACTACATCGGTTACGACTCGGCGAAAGATCATGTGTGAGGGAAAATCCAACTTTTGTTCATCCACCGATCCGAGTGAGACGCCTCAATCAATAAAAAATACTCCTTCTATTGAGCTAATTAGTTCCTACCGGTAGGACCACCGTCGTGCCACCTTGTTTTCATTCTTTTCACAGAGCATTATTTATTTTGCAGTCAGCAACTTTACAAGCAACGTAATCCAAACAAAATGGCGACAGCAGTATCGATGTTCGCAGAACAAGTCTTGAGCGCCTGCTGTGGAGGCAAGGCCAACCTTTTCGGAAAGAAGCCCACCAACACCAACACCGAACCGGAAGTGAAACAGAGCAACGTTGATCCACACTTCAAGAGAAAATTCTTGAACCAGGAGATGAAGTTCGAATTGACTGAATGGAAGAAACTTCCTCCCAAGGCGAAAAAGGCGTGCGAGGAGATCGGTTACGATGAAACCAAGTGGGACAGCCATGAAGAAGTCGACGTTGCATGGAAAAGCTGGTCGGATCTTACCGACAAGGAGCGCGAGGCGGTCGAAATTCTCGGTTGGGATCAGACAGCATGGGAAGAGAAGTACCAGTGGACAGAGTGGAAAGATCTTCCTAAAGCTCAACTGAAGGCCGCCAAGGCTGCTGGATACACTGAAGAAAGCTGGCAAGAGTGGACTCCAGAAGGATTAGACGAGTGGTGGGACGATCTTGACAAAGACAAGAAAGAGGCCATGTGCGTCTTGGGCTGGACGAAGGCGACATGGGATGTATAAGTCGGCATCATCGTGCGAGCCGAAGCATAGAGGAGAAAATGCCTCTCAAGTAGAATCCTGCATAAATGGTTGAAAATCTTTTCATCGAGAAGCGTCTGTCCACAGAACGAGGGGCGTGAGGAAATATATTTATACTCGCGCCGGAAGTGTTTATGGTATGCCTGAGAAAATATTGAATTAGAAGTGAAATAGTAATAAAATTAATAGCAAAGACAACGAATACATTCATGTGTGTTGCACATTCTTTAGAACTACGTGATCATGTTTAAAAATACATGAACAACGAAAGTCCCTATGGAAACAATATGCACGCTTTAGATTTACTCTGGTCGAAAGTCAATATTCACACCGAGAACACATGCCTTCAAGGAAATTACAATTCACTTTCGGACCTACCGGTACTGAATTGTATTTTCATGGTAAATCAAATGATTCATCGTCTCTCAACTTCGTTTTCTCCAGAATTGTCAGTCACGCAATTGTTCATCAGCCCATGGCATGATGTCTAGTAAATCTGCATGGTAAGAAACTTATTTTTTCTTGTCGATTAAATATGAATTTTACGATTAAACTTAATTAGCAAATGGAAATACCTGAAAGTAAAGTAAGAACTTTATCAAGCTCGGCACACACCTTCCCAGCAAGACGGTCCAGCAGCCGGTACGATACGAATGACATTAGCAGCCCCGGGAGTTCCAAAAGGAAGCCCAGCTGTAACAACCAATAAATCATCTGGATCGGATACCAAACCCTTTTTCAGAGCAGCGCGACACGCGCTTTTAAGAACCACGTCCAGATCATCCGATGCTTCTTCGACGATTGGATTTTCGTAGTCAAACATTCCCTCTTCACTAACGGTGTATCCATATGTTCCCGCCTTTGGGAGATCGGGATAAACACCCCAGCTCATTGCGAGTTGACGGGAGACTTCTTTGAATGGCGACATGGCCATAATAGGAACCGATGGTCGATTTTTGGAAGCACGCCTTGCGGTGGACCCAGTTAGAGAAAAACAAACAATAGACTTCGCTGAAATAGTCTTAGCGATTTGTTTGGCAGCCACTATCACAGCGTCCGTGGGAGTACTGTCGTGCTCCAAAACGTTCGCATCCAAATACCTCCGGTAATGAGGATCTCCTTCGACCCTATTGATGATTCTTTGCTGCATTGCTACGGACTCTTCTGGGTACTATGTCATGAGGAACAAAAAGAGATAAAACTTGTTCAGGAAAGATGCACAATATCGTCGACATTACTATTCATCCAAAAGATAACGACACCGAAAATAACTAAGATTCAAATTAACATACCAGTCCAGCGGCAGATTCTGCGCTCAACATAATTGCATCGGCACCATCGTAAATTGCAGTTGCTACATCCGAAGCTTCGGCACGTGTTGGCGTTGGACTCTCGATCATAGATTCCAACATCTGCGTTGCGACGACAACTGGTTTACCCTGTTCCCGACACTCATCGATGATTGTCTTTTGTAGAATTGGAACATCTTCGGGTGGGCATTCTACTCCTAGATCCTGTAGCAGTTGTTACATGAGACGGATGGTGTAAAAAACGAGTTTAGCAACCGGAATAACCAACCACAATATGTTTCCAAATCGAAATCCCATCGAGAACAAAACTCACTCCTCTTGCAACCATAATTCCGTCACACAACTCCACTAATCTTGACAGATTATCGCCCTCAAAGCAAGAAGGCTTTTCGATTTTGGCCATGATTGATGGCTTGGATTCACCGAGGGGTATTTTGTTATCGACGAGTTCACGAATCTCCAAAATATCCTCTGGTTTTTGAACAAACGAAAGAGCTACCCAGTCCACACCGATTTCCAGCATATAGTCGAGGTCACTTCGATCCTTGGGCGTCAAGGGACTGATGTCAAGGATAGAATCTGGGGTATTGACTCCCTTTCGATTGGAGATTTTCCCCGGGACATCCACGTTGCACACTAAATAATCGTCGCCCTTTTCAATAACGGTTAGTTTGACCTTACCATCATCAACCATGAGAGTATGGCCAACTTCGCTGGCGCCGATGATTTCTGGATGAGGTAAATTAACACGAGTATTGTCACCGAGGGCCGAATCGAGATCGAATCGAAATGTGTTACCAGCTTCCAAATATTCTCCAGCAGGATTCGAAAATTCTCCGACCTTTTTGATGATTCGAAAGTAAAACGCATCAGTCATTATGAAAGGATCGGGTGTAAGTTCTTTCTAAATCGGATCAATACGCTTGGTCATTGATGGAATTCGACCTTCACTCTATGGTGCGAACTTACTCGTAGTTTGGGACCTTGTAAATCTCCAAGAATTCCAATTGGATGCGAATATTTCTTTTCTATTTCACGAATAGTCATGAGTAATTCTTTCTTCTGCTCCTGAGATCCATGAGAAAAATTCAGGCGGAAACAATCTGCTCCTGCGAGAAAGAGCTAAGAAAACCAACCATGTAACAGTATTATTTATGATAAACGTCAGAATACGGGTCAGCATGTGTTAGTCGTAAACGCAAAGCAAAAACCGTGGCAATAAAAATAGAACTGCAGCCTTTTGATATGAACATCGTGATGTCTTTGATGACAACATGGCCATCTGGGTGAGCTCCAATTGGTTGTGCCGTCACGCACCTTCTCGATCATTTCTTTGTCGCCACTACTTGGCCCCAATGTGGCCAATTGCTTGGTTGATTTCCTCCATCGTTGAGCTACTTTCGGTACAGCAGCAACACTTGTCCCATTGGGCAGGGAGTCGTCCCCAACGATGGAATCTAATTTCGAGATGAACAGAGATCCCAGGCCTGTTCGGTCGAATTTGGAAGCCGAAGGTGCGGTTATCGATCGGACATCCCCGCTCACGGTGAGAGATCTTGGCGCGAATGATTCGGCAGAGGAGATCAAACTCAAAACGGTCACAATGGCCGAAGATAGAATCATCATTGTACGTAGTATTCTTGTTGTTCGAACTGTTTTTTCAGCGTTGCGTTGATTATGAACTGACAGTCTACGCCACATAGATTTGTCAACGACAGAATGATTCGATGGTTCCCCCTCTACCGTTAGAGATGTGTTCGTTTCTTGAACGTTCCACGAAGATGCCAAGATTTTTTCGGATGTAAAAAGGATTCTATTTTTCACTTTCGTTGATTGGCGATCAGCAAGTGATTGATGGAGCAGGTTGATGGGAGACATCAGGACCTCAGACATCACGAGTAAATGAAAATACTCCTCCCCCAGATATTGAATTGGGGGAGGGGACATATTTTAGGACAATCAACTACACTACCGTACCTACGTACGAGTACCGCATGGTTCGTAGCGGTACACGGAATTTCTGATTCCTCGCATGATTCAGATTCAAAAAAGAAAATGGGCCTTGCCACCAATCGTATGGATAATTACCAAAACGAAATCTCAGTCTTAGGTCCCACTTACCGGTAAGATTACGTAACAACAGTAAGAACCACTTTGCAAGTCGCACAATTTGCTTTTGAGATTATTGTACCTGGGCATTTCAACGATTCCATCAACTCGTAGTCGAAGGATGACGACCATGACAAACACATCATGGTACAAACGAAAATTTACTCCGTCATCCAGTTAATCTTGTCCCTCCAGTTACGATATTGTCCTCGTGCTGAAGATATTAAGTACTGCAGGCATTCTCCTCTTGTGCCACGAAGCATCTGCCCACTTTCATTGCAAGTCAAAAAAATATTTAAAGTGTAATCGTTTTTCTTTTAGTACGTCGTATGATCTTAGTTGATATAGTATCATTACACTCCGTGGCATTCAACAGACAGTCGCTTCGTTCTCGTCCCGCAAAATTATGCGCCATCAATAGCCAGAAGATGTAAGCAGTGTCACGACGTGACTGGATTTCAGACGACTGTGTCAGAACGTTGGATGATGAGGTTGTAGGTGTAGCAATGGCTTCTCTTTCCGGCACCTTTTACCGTGCCATACGCTTGGCGCATTTCTCAGTATGCACATGACACGAAGCAAACTGTAACTCTAATTTCTAATTTTCCGGTTTTGTGACAAGATCGACCCTTAGCCGACTGACCGATTCGCTATTGGCCTTGAAAATTTCTTCCCGACACGTGCTGAATTCACCGTTGTTGAACATAATCGGATTCGTTTTGCATCTCATCCGGGAAAAATGATATTTTCTTGAAAGACTCTTGCAGCAATGAAACAGCCCACGAAAGTGGGCGAAAACAGGGATCGAAGATTTCGTGCTGGTGCTGGTGCTCTTCTCTCGCTGTCATAGTCAGAAGAAGGTCGATTTCGACTTCGACGTTACTGTCTTGGCGATATTCATCGTCCACGCATTGCCCCATACCCCAACTTTCCACACTGTAAGCCAAACTCCCGCATTGGGAGTCTAGATCGGTGTCTGTTGAGTACTTACTAGTATCTTTGATGCCGTTGTAATGTGAGTAGAAGTGCACAGCAGAATCTCTTTTGTCATCAACGGCAGAAATTCTGTAGCCGATCAGAGACTCGATGTTGCTGTTCTGGAACGATGATTCCGAAGGATGGAACAAAATCTTGCGAGTGCTCAAAGACTTCGGCATGAATTCTGGATAGTGAAGAGCTTTATCGAAATAATGGTCAGGTCCTGTGGAGATTGGGTCGATGTCTCTCATGGTTGTCTCTTGAGTTTGTTCTTTATTGTTGCTACGCGTAAGCAAGCAAATAGCGTTCAGTTCATATGCGAATTCTCTTTCGAATGAATGCTCGTTCGAAGAAATAATTTTGTGAGTGAAGCGTTTGTCCAAAATGGACAACTCCTGGTTCTGGAGCTTTGCTTCCGCATTACGTACCATCGAAAAACTTGACCCAATTCACTGAATGACAAATTCGTCCGTGAAAAAGCCCCGAAATGGTGATTTCTGCCGACCGCTTTTAGGCTCGTTTTCGACGAGCCGTTGAGGATGGCCTTCATGGCGCAGTCGTGGTTCGCTCTGCTTATGTAATTGTTAAATATAATGAAGCGCATTTTGGACAAATTTATGCCGCGAAAGCTCCAAATTGCCGTTTCGAATTCAGTTAGGAGTTATCGTCGACTAAATTTTTATTGCGCTGGAAACCGAATTTATTCATGATGACGACGGTGCCGGTACGTACCGGGTAAGATACGAGTACGTGGGTCGGTAAAATAATGATAATCTCTCAGTATGCAGAAACAGAAATATCAATCATATGAATAAGTTTTAGGCATCAGTGAAAGCAGCTCCTGATGCATCAATTCTTGGAGTACAAACCAAAAGCTATGACGAATCAGAGCAGCTGCAAGTATCACATAACAGGATCAATAAACTAATGATACCAACTACCACAAATTCATAGACCTTTTCCATCTAACTTCATCAACAATCATTGAGAAAAAAAAAAAAAAAAAAGCAATTAGTACCTGATATCTTGATTTACTTGTGACTATCCAGTACATTTCAAAAAGTGCACACTATCTGGAATCAATCGCCATAACCTTCATGTTGCGATGTTTTCTTTTAATGTGCCTTTTTGTGTGATTGGATGCTATTTTGGAAATATATTTACATCTACCCTCATCATTGCTGTCTGATGGATTAAAAATTTTAGTATATTGATTCCAAAGAGGGTTGAGCTCAACAAAAACTTTGAATTACATTGCTGAAATTGGTTGTATTATGATAGCAACAATAGGAACATGACCTTTTCTATCTGACAGTGAATGCATCTCTAATCTATTAGTATTGTATTTTTGTCTTCCCAGGCCTCTACTTCCTATTCACTCGTCGCCTTCCTGGTCAGTGAGAGTAATTGACACCCGGATAAGGCGCTCGGGATTTGTTTGTGTTTGAGTACTTACTTCTAACCCACTTTCAACCGTTTCTTTATCATTGCCGAGTACTGGCAAAGTGCTTTGAATTCTCAAATCACAACTCTTCCACGCCCGCGGTCGGTCGGCTTTACTAAATTGACGGAACACCAAGAGTCCCGGAATGAATTCGCCGCTTCCTTTGTCGTAGTATGTTGGCGCACTAACAAAATATTCGATTTTCCCATCCATGAAAGTTTCCATTGACAATACAGCTCGTTTCTCCAGCAAGGAACTAGATGCTTGCGATGGGCCTTCGGAGGAAGCCTCAGATACAACTTCTGACCTAACCTTCCATGGACCAACCATCCTATCGGTTTCGAACGCAAAGGCTAATCAAACAGAATATTGAGCATTCGAAAATTTGCATAGCTTTGAGAGTGTTGTGCCCACAAAAACCTTTTATAGCTTAGGAAACCACTTACCTTGTCCATCAAGACTATACGCATCCTTTTTACTCCAGGGAAAGCTTGCCTTGTAGAAGACAAATACCTTGCCATCTTCTTGAAGATAAACCCCGTAGTCCTTTCGGCACTGCAACCAAGCTGCCTTCAGTTTCTTTGTCTGAATTCGCTTCAAAAATTCTATCACACTTTTATCACTAAACATTCCCAATCCAACGCTGTGCAATGCCTCTCGAAGAACTACCTTCCAGAAGAACAAAGGCTGATCTTTCCATGCAGCGGTATCCATTACGATGCCCATTGGTTTGCGGACGATCGAGCTCAAAAAGGGTTCGATCATCGATTTGTTCATGAGTGCACGGCATTCGTCACTCTCTACCGCTAAATTGCTCAGATTGTTCATACTTCCATCTCCGTAGATCTCTTCCAACAAGGGAAGAAGCTTGTTTCTTAATTTCCCCCTGGTCGACCAATGTGGCGTCGTGTCTTTGTAATATGGCACACCAAACTTGTGAGCATAGTCAAACACGAAGACCTTTTCGAGTGGTAACAACGGCCTAAACACAGTAATTCCATCGTTTTTCGAAACGGCCGTCATACCCGAAAGATCCAGAGGCCCGCAACCCTTGTGCGCATTTGATAGTACATTCTCTCGCAAATCTCCACGGTGATGACCAAGCATGACGCCTACGATCTTGTTTCGTCTGTCTTCCTTCGAGTTCAGACCCATTACATCCTTGGCCCTTGCGACCGCGTCGCGGTAGCTGTCGTATCGAATCTCTCGAGCTATGCGTTCGTAATCGTCTCGGGCCGTGATTCCTCGCGTCACTTCTCCTATGCGACGGCAATAGAATTCAATCGTGTTGCCCAAGTGTTCTTCACAATACCTTCGAACGTAATCTGCTTCGGCACCAGACTCTGGTCGATTCGCGTAATCGATATGGACAGCGAGTATAGTCAAATAATCGTAGCCACAGGATCGTTTGAGATGTGCAAGCACGGAAGCAATGACCATGCTGTCCACACCGCCCGATAAAGAAACGATGATTCCCGCCTTTTGGGGGGGCTTTCTGCTGATTTGCTTAGTTTTGGTTTCTCCACCCCCTTCACCACGTGTTCCACCCTTTTGCTCCGGAGTACCGTTCGCTGGGTGGATTCCTTGATCCGCCAAGAATTGAACCATGGTCTTGTGGATTGGATGTTGGAGGGCAGGCGTCATGTCGGCCTCGAACGGAAAGGTTTCCAAAATGGCGTCGTCACTGAATTCTTTCGAGTGATCGTTTCCGTCGTCGTTTGCAGAACCTTTCTTGTCCGCATCGGTTTTCCCCGTCCGACGTTGTTCGTCTTGCAATACGGCAAGACGCCGATTTGTGGCCTTGCGGAAGCGCCCTACCATGGCTTCGTTTTGCTCCTCCAGGGCGGCCATCTCCTCGACGGTTTTCTGTACGTACTTCACACTTTCCATCGTGCTTGCGTGTCGATAGGGCATGAGCGCAAAAATCCTCATGGGGAGTGGAATCATTCCACAATCGAGCTCGGCGGAGTGTTCTTTCACCAGTATTTTTGCTGTGTCCAGTGCCAATCGATCGAAACATTCTTTCGACGGTAGGTGATTCGTGTTGGAGTCGTGATGCCGCAATATGTGTCTCGAAAATTGGTCGAGGACAATGATCGCAGCAATTTTCCCCTGTGCTCCGTATATTCCGTCTGGATCTAGGCACCACTGTTGCCATCTCTTACTGTGGACGCCGTTAGGTGACGACAGTTCCTTCAGTAGATGTTCAAACCGGGTGGCAATGTCGGAGTCGACTTTTTCTCGGTGCTCCCTGGACGATGCAGCAATCATCCAAAGCATCTTTTGTGACTTATCTGGCGCATGCTGACCGAACCAATAATTCATTACACTTTGTATCAAACGATGATTGTCGCGAATCTCTCGCCGGGTGCCATCGTCGCCGTCGCCGTTGACATCCTCGTTGCTCCTTTCGGTAGTATCGGGACTTGCAATTGATGGCGACGTTGCGATGGACTCTCGAATCCGGTCCATCAAAGTTCCCGGTCTACTCAAAATTCGTTTCCAGAACAGACCTAGTTGATTCCCATTCGATTTTTCGTTTTCGTTTTTGCCCAGTCTCGATTCCCAATAACGATAAACGAAGAAAAGCACGGCAATTGCGGCCGTTGCCGATGTAGCTGCCGACGAGCTTGCTGTGCCGTGGTTGTTGTTTTGACTCCTTGGAGAGTAGGGAGACATAGTAGTTGTCTTCGGTAGGCGCTTTCGTTATTTCGTTGGAACTCACGCACCCAATCGCAAGCTATCAGAGACTTGTTCTGTAGTACCGGTAGAGGAGATAGGTAGCGCCGCAATAGAGATGTCGGTCTGACATTGTGATGGTTTGGTAATCTTACCCGTATCGGTAAAAGTGATTACAGTAAGATTACCGTACGTACGGTATAGTAAATACTCCTATTACGGGAAATCTTACCGAAATTCCCTTTCTTTGTGGTTGGCATCAGACAAAAATTTGAATTTCTACGGTACCGTGCGCTACGTACATTACGGTACGGTACGGTATGGAAAACAAACCCATCACGACTTTACTTTCCTCCACCCTTTCCACAGTCTCATAACCCATTTGACTGAATGGACTAAAAATCGAAGTCTAACTTTAAAATACTTCGTACCGGTACGAAGGACGGTACGATACTCGTACACTCGTACCAGTATGAATAGTACGAGTACTGTGAGTGTACGTTATAAAAATACAACAATAAATACCAAGTACAAAAACCATGTACAAGTCTACGGGTAATGAACATGTGTGTACTTTGTACATTGAAGTCTCTTGAAAAAATACTAAGTGAAAAAGACACTGAAACAACAGCCAAATGACAGAGAAAAAAATCCCCGAAGACAATTTTTTGATAGGAAGTCCGATCATCAAAATCATCAATGCCATTAATTTCACGACCCTCCAAGGACCCTTTTGTTTCTCCTTCGGTAGAACAGACCATGAAGGTTTGCCACTGTACAAATAGTAAAAAATGATACCAACTCAAAGAATACCTACTACTTATTACTCTACTTTGTTTTTGACCAGGAAGGGTATTCAAGCAGCAATTCTACAGTGAATAAGAACACGAGTTACAAAAATACCAAAAAAACGAGCCGACGGCGACTCTCCTCCAACCCATCTCTTCCCCCTTGAATAGAGGAGACAATGAAGGCAGTTGTGTGCAAACCCTACTAGGTTCAAACACCAGCATGTTACTCTACTATTTTCTGACTGGAAATGGCAATCCAACGGCAATCGGACAACAAATCACGTTACGATGGAAATGAACGTTACGATCGGAATGAACGAACATTGCCACCAAGGTAGATACCGCATAATAGACTAAATTTAAATACAGCCAGTACCAAAATATATTATTTTCCTTCTGAATCCAATTCGTTGAGAGACTGATTCAAAGGCTTCTGAGGAACAGCAACGCTGCGTTAGTGTGTTAGTAGACGAACGATTGTACTCTACGCGTGATAAATCTGTTTGGATACTTTTGGCAACGGATAATCGGACTATAGGCGAGACTAGGGAAACGCCAGATCTCCTCTTGCTGTGACTTATTCAGATTGCAGCGAGACAGACCTTAGTATGTAGATTACAAGTAGTTGGTAGCAACTAGTGTGAATTTTTGGGATATAAATCAGTTGAATGTTAAAAGTATAAGATAAGAGAGTAATCTTGCTGGAGAGCATGATATCTCTTTTAGTGTAGTGATGAATACAGTACACTGCTAATCGTACAGCACTGTAGAATCACTGCTATCATGAGAAGCTTCCTTCTAATCGTACAGCACTGTAGAATTGCGTGCTATCATGAGAAGCTTTCTTCTAATCGTGATCACTGAAGCAGCTGTTACAGGAAGCTTCTTCGAATCTCCTTGAATATCGAAACACATGATTGGAGGTATCAAACGGCTATACCGGAACCAGGCAATTCACCTTGTTTTGGTCATGAAAACAAAAGGAATCTTGCTTCCGATCTTAAGTATTGAACTTCGATCGTGAAAACAGAAAAGAAATGGGCCTTCCCGGTCATTTTCCATAAGATATGAGCTGGATGCAGTCATCGAACATTCCAATTCGGTCGTGAACGAACCTTGCTTCCGATCTTAAGTATTGAACTTCGATCGTGAAAACAGAAAAGAAATGGGCCTTCCCGGTCATTTACCATAGATAGAAGAATATTCCAATCCTGTTTACAGAAAGTATGGGCCTTCCTGGTCATTCGGTCTTCGAGAAGAATATTCCAATCCTGCTTACAGAGGTGCATATGACTCGGTCGGTATTATCATACCACTCCAGCTGTAGTACTGTAAATTACGTAGGAATCTACGTAAGTTCAAGTACCGGTCTGTGGTTCCCTCTACATACGTACGAAAGGAATTTAATATGCCCCATCTTCTTGAACGTGATCAAGTGTATCACATAGCTCGAAAAGAAGAACAAGTAAATTTCGTGAGTACGTATGTGGAAGCAATTTAATATGCCCCATCTTCTTGCACGTGATCAAGTGTATCACATACTTCGGAAAGAAGATCGATTGATCGTAGTGGAGTGATCTTAGTGGAGCATCGATTCGGAGAATTGAATCGTATCAAAAGGATTCAATCGTAGAATTGATTGCAGACAAATTCATACCAATCTAGAAATGAATCACATCGTAGAATCGAATCGGAGGATGCGATTGATGTAGAATCGAATCGGAGGATGCGATTGATCAAATACAATCGTAACCGAAGCTTGATCAGGGAATCTAATCGCTTGGTAGGGAATCGATTTGTAGATGCAACCATAATCGATTAGTAGATATCAAGCTTGGAATGAATCGGAGAATCGAATCGGTTGCTTGGGTCAGAGAATCGATTGATTTGGGTAATCGAATCAAGGATAGATCGAATCGTAGAATCTAATCGATTGAGTATCGCATCGAAGATGAATGGCGAATCGTAGAGATTGGTTGATTGAATCATGAATCGTAACCCAAAGCTTGAGCGAGGAATCTAATCGTAGATTTTGATGGATCTTGATCGTAGATTTGGATCAATCGTTGGATCAATCGGACCTTGATCGTAGATTTGGATCAATCGTTGGATCAATCGTAATCGAAGCTCAAATCGTAGTAATCGAAATGGAAACATAGAGTCGAATCTCCAAATCGAATCGGATCAATCGTAGAAACGTCAATCTACTCATTGTAGAATATGATCAAATCGTAGAAAAACCGAATCGTTGGATCAATCGTAATCGAAGCTCAAATCGTAGTAATCGAAATGGAAACATAGAGTCGAATCTCCAAATCGAATCGGATCAATCGTAGAAACGTCAATCTACTCATTGTAGAATATGATCAAATCGTAGAAAAACCGATCAAGTTGGAGGAATCCAGACATGCCCCATATCAAGCAATGTCATCGTAAGTCCAATTAGCAACCAAGAGAGTAGCATGTAGGTGGTACAGCTTGAGCTTGATAGCATCACGATGCCGTTTGGTGAAGCACACAGCAGGCAAGTCGTAGGTCAAAGAATGTACCCCATAAATAGTAGCCTCCCGATTAGGGCAAGAAGGTACACCTGACTGTGAATAGACATGTACTGGGTTTGGAACGGCACTATGGTTGGCATGAACTGAGCGTGGAACAACACTATCCTTAGAAAATGCCCCAGATGGTGGAAGTTGCAATGAAGGAATGCAAGTACTGGGCTTGTGAGAAGAAAATTTCTTGGGTGACCGGTGGAATGTCACAGTAGCAGATTTAGGATGAAACGTCCATGCTGTATTAGCTGAAGGCTTAGGGGAAGGACGTGGGGAGTGACGCTTATGGTTCGGTGTAGAGAAAACATCACCAGGTGGAGTGTCCGGGTGGACAATAGGAATGGTTGAAGAGATTACTCGTTTGAATCGGACTGATTCAGTGCTGGGGAAATAAGTCCAAGTGTAGGATGGAGTATTTGTGGAAGCAGGGACGAGATCAGTATTGGGAAGGGCTAACTTATGCGGTTCAGGAGATCCAAGCGGGTTCTCATTGTTGGCAATAGTAGTAGAGATGGCAGGCGTTTCACAAGCAGGTTTAGGTGCTTGAGATGGGAAGGAAGCCGGTGCTTGAGGTGTAACAGAAACATGTGCTGGAGGCGTTACGGAAGCAGATACCGAAGATGACACCGCCAGTAAGACTGGTGGTTTTGTCAAGCAAGGTTTAGCTTGTATGCTGGGTTGTGATGCCAGAGGAACTTGAGCAGTGACATGTGGGAATGGTGCTAAAGGAATTTTAGCAGTAGCCTTGTTTTGGATAGCAGCTATTCCAGGAGAGCGATTTCGATTATCGCAAAATGCAAGGAAAACATCCCGAGTGTACTGATGATGGTCATACCAGTTGCGGCCAGCTCGAGAATTGATGAGAAATATAAGATCAATGAATGTGGTTAATGTTTGTTGATTGTCCATACTGATAGAACGATAGCCGGTCTGAACGTGGTATTCTAGGTCAGCAACATAACCATAATCAATGATAGTTGTAATAAACCTATCCCAGGTGGTTAAGCCTGCCAGAATGAGGGCTTCACATAGATGGTTACAAGCTTCCTGAGGAACATCCAGTGTTGCATGTAGGACGTGTGCAAGTTTCAAATCAAATGATGGAAACAGTGGTCTGAGATCAGGATCGTAAATGGACATAGTGGCACTATGGACTCGTGTCGGAGAAAATTTGATATCTCTGTCAATATGGGGAGATAGGGGACAAGGATGATACCAGTATGTTCACAATAATGTGGAGAATCGTTTTCAATGCAATACGACGGGTCGGTGAAGTGGTGAAGCGACGAAAATTCGTTTAATCGGATCGTCGTTGTTGGTGGCGGCGGCGTTGATAATAAATAGCGTCGGCAATTGTCAACAGAGGAGTTTTGAAGAAACAAAACGTCGTCGGCGGCGAATAAGCGAGCGTACCGTGAATAATCGAGCGATGGTAGTTGTTGCCGAACAACGTTGTTGGCAAATGGATTGTCGGCGGTGTTGGCAAAGGATGTATTTGATTACTGCGAAAACCGACGGAAATTCGTTACCGTTGTTGTCGTTTGTCAGAGTGATCAGTATCTCCATCAATATTGGGAGATATAGGGTCTAGGTGATACCTTTGTATCTGCAGTAACGAGGGTAAGCCGATTTCGAAGAGATACGACGTACGGAAGATGTGTTGTCGTCGGCGAATAAGCAATCGTAGATTTGGTGATTGATTGTAGAATCAAATGGTAAGCATCGTACGAGTGGTTCTGATAAGGCAATTATTGATGGAACAATTGCAGTCGGTGGTTTATGGTGCTTAGCACAATGAACTTGGTGGGCGTCGGGATCCGAATACGTGATATGGTGTTACAGTGGGTGTGTCACCTGGATTGCGACGTGGAGAAATTGGAATCTGTCGAGTGAGAGATTCTAGGATGGAGAGATTGCTATTGGCGTGTCCAATACAATGGGCTTCTAATAAAGACTTCGGCGTGTCCGATTGGTGTCTTTCTTGTTGTGTGATCGGATCAGAGAACTATCAATCGTCGGCCGTAGTCGCGCGTTCGATGATCTGCTGTCGGATTCTCGTTGACTGTTCTGATTGTTATGCAAGCTGCCTGAGAGCTTGCGACTGTTAATCTATTATTTTCCTTCTGAATCCGATTCGTTGAGAGACTGATTCAAAGGCTTCTGAGGAACAGCAACGCTGCGTTAGTGTGTTAGTAGACAAACGATTGTACTCTACGCGTGATAAATCTGTTTGGATACTTTTGGCAACGGATAATCGGACTATAGGCGAGACTAGGGAAACGCCAGATCTCCTCTTGCTGTGACTTATTCAGATTGCAGCGAGACAGACCTTAGTATGTAGATTACAAGTAGTTGGTAGCAACTAGTGTGAATTTTTGGGATATAAATCAGTTGAATGTTAAAAGTATAAGATAAGAGAGTAATCTTGCTGGAGAGCATGATATCTCTTTTAGTGTAGTGATGAATACAGTACACTGCTAATCGTACAGCACTGTAGAATCACTGCTATCATGAGAAGCTTCCTTCTAATCGTACAGCACTGTAGAATTGCGTGCTATCATGAGAAGCTTTCTTCTAATCGTGATCACTGAAGCAGCTGTTACAGGAAGCTTCTTCGAATCTCCTTGAATATCGAAACACATGATTGGAGGTATCAAACGGCTATACCGGAACCAGGCAATTCACCTTGTTTTGGTCATGAAAACAAAAGAAATCTTGCTTCCGATCTTAAGTATTGAACTTCGATCGTGAAAACAGAAAAGAAATGGGCCTTCCCGGTCATTTTCCATAAGATATGAGCTGGATGCAGTCATCGAACATTCCAATTCGGTCGTGAACGAACCTTGCTTCCGATCTTAAGTATTGAACTTCGATCGTGAAAACAGAAAAGAAATGGGCCTTCCCGGTCATTTACCATAGATAGAAGAATATTCCAATCCTGTTTACAGAAAGTATGGGCCTTCCTGGTCATTCGGTCTTCGAGAAGAATATTCCAATCCTGCTTACAGAGGTGCATATGACTCGGTCGGTATTATCATACCACTCCAGCTGTAGTACTGTAAATTACGTAGGAATCTACGTAAGTTCAAGTACCGGTCTGTGGTTCCCTCTACATATGTACGAAAGGAATTTAATATGCCCCATCTTCTTGAACGTGATCAAGTGTATCACATAGCTCGAAAAGAAGAACAAGTAAATTTCGTGAGTACGTATGTGGAAGCAATTTAATATGCCCCATCTTCTTGCACGTGATCAAGTGTATCTATTATTTTCCTTCTGAATCCGGTCTGCTGAGAGTCTGATTCAAAGGCTTCTCAAGAACAGCAACGCTGCGTTAGTGTGTTAGTAGACGAACGATTGTACTCTACGCGTGACAATTGTGGTTGGATACTTTCAGCAACAAATAATCGGACTACAGGCGAGACTAGGGAAACACCAGATCTCTTCTTGCTGTGACTTATTCAGATTGCAGCGAGACAGACCTTAGTATGTAGATTACAAGTAGTTGGTAGCAACTAGTGTGAATTTTGGGATATAAATCAGTTGAATGTTAAAAGTATGAGATAAAGTGAAATCTTGCCGAAATGCAAGATATCTCTTTTATTGAGATGAATACGTTGCAACTGCTGTTGCGTAGTGCTGAGATTACTCGCTGATTATTTCCGTGCATGTATTAGTCGTTGACCATATATATTTGTATGCATGTATATGTATTGTGTGAGAACCACATGCCAACGGTTTTTCTTCTCTTGTTCCGTTAGGAGGACTCCATGAAATGTTTATCATTAAGGTCAGGAATTGCTCCCGTAGCTCGTGTGATATTTTATGAAATCAGAGTTTGCTCACCGAAGAACAATGGCAATATCGTAAGACAGGGATTGCTCACCGTTTATGCGCGATGGGAATCGATGCGCCGTGGGAATCGATATGCCGTGGGAATCGATTACTTTAGATGGATACGGGATTCATTGATTCATGCGCATAGGAAATCTACCCTTTGGTAGCTTTGGTACTTCTTGTCACGAAAGGAATTTAATACTCCCCATGTCTCCTTGTGAAGGGTCATCACGCTCTACATGATGCTTCCATCATCCTGGAGAAGGTCGCCAGTATTACCACAGAAGTGGAAGATGGGCCTGAGCAGTGGATACACAACTGAGTGACTCCAATGCTTGGTAAGAATGTCTGCACAGTTATCCTTACCTGGGATGTGCATCATTAAAATGAAACCTCTCGCTATCATGCTCCGTACGTAGTGAAACGATAGAATGTTATGACGCTTATGCAACCTTGCGTAAGGAAAGGTCGACGTCTGGATCATCTTTTCGTTGTCACCCCAAGAGTATGAGACATCATGGACTCGTGTTCCGAGGTATCGGAATGAGTGGCGTAGATCGACAATCTGTTCGATGCAAGTTCTCCCTGCAACAAATTCAGCTCCAAAGGTGGCTGTTTCCGTAGTAGACTGCTTCTTCGAGAACCACATCATGGGAGTCTTGTTCGCGAAATGAAGTATGCCGGTAACTGCCTTGCCACTGAGAATATCATGCATGAGGTTGGCATCATAGAAATGTGATAACACTACTGTCTTTCCAAGCGGTGCAGGAGCGTCGTCGGGTAGCTCCTCAGAATGCTACCCATAGACGGTGTTGGACCAGTCGATGGTGTCGGGTTTAGTCAATATAAAATCGGGCGGTTCCACACGGAATCTGATTTTAAAATGTCTAAATTTGGAGATATATCCATAGATACGTTTAGCACGGTCGAGATGTCCATCTCGTGGCTGAGCTCTGAAACTTGAGAGCGTCATCACGGCTGTTTGTACATCGAAACGGCCAATAGCGATGATCCATTGCAGTGAACCGATCATACTTTGGTATTTCTGTATACCGGTTTCTTCAAGAAAGGCTGAGGAGTCCAATTCAGGATGATCGTTCTCCGCGATGGGCGATTGGAACCTAGTGCTAGGTTTGCATCCGAACATTTGTTCGTAAGATGCTTCCATCTTTTCGATGAACTTTATGGGATTCATGCATAAAACACCATGTTCGTCGCGCTCAAATCCACATCCCAAATGAAAGTTCATAGGTCCGGATCCCTTCAATTTGAAGTTATATGGTGACGATTGCAATATCTTCAAGAAGGAATTGGGATCGGCCATGCAGAGACATAGGTCATCGACATATGTGCATATAAGCTCATATACACGTTCACCATGCTTGTTCGTTCCGGGTTTGAGGAATATTTCCGGTTCTGCGCGGGATCTTTCGAATCCGAGTTCGATGAGACAAGCCGCGAGTAAGTCTCCAAAACACTTGCCTGAAGACCTGAGACCATATAGGGCTTTGTAAATGACCAATAGGTGACCCTCCAACGATCCGAATTCGGGACCTGCTTTGATGCATACTTTCTCGCAGGTGACTGCTTCTAAGTAGGCGTTACCTATGTCGGTACCCCATGCTTCTAGACCGTTGAGTTCAGCTAGGAATAGGCACATACGTAGACCGCGAAGAGATACGACGCCTGCGTAAACACTGTGGATAGGGGCCTCAGTGAGATTACCGTTAGCAACGAGGCGAGCCTTGTGTCTTCCGTCGTGTTTGACAGCGTATATCATGTGTACCTTGATCTGTTGGAATCCCGGGGGAATGGAGCTTGTCTTGTATACGCCTTTATCAATGAATGTATTGTATTCATTGAGTTGTGCCATTTCAAGAGTGGTGGCATCTTCCCATTTGGTGTTCCCGTTGGCTTGATCAAATCGGAGGGCTTCTTCGTGGTTACGAGGCACTTTGAATCCATATTGATACTGCGGAGTGGTACGGAAAGAACGTAGTTTGGCTTGATGCACGAGTCGATCAAGTTTCTTGGTTCGTCGGGCTAGGTTGGTGATTCTCCTGAGACGTTTCCAACCTGGGAGGTCAAGCAAGTTGTTGTCTTTCCCATATTTTGCAACGGTGACTGGGTCATCAGCCGCAATATTGGCCAGAGGTTCATATGTGCGTTCCATATTCTCCCATTCAATCCAAAGGTTATACTTGGAACCTTTGTATTGAGGGTGCTTGTTATCCAGTGGACCTTGGTGTCCTAGGATGCGGCGAAACGACCAGAGTTTGCCGTCTTCTTGTGTTGAATCACGATGGATGTAATTCATGACGTCATTGTATGCAATGATATCATCGAGTTCATCATCGGAGTGTTTGCACTTGAACTTGATGAAGTCTTTATTGCGTTCAAGACTGTCTTCAACATCGACAATGGTGAGACGTTTCCGGGTGCCATCGGGATTGGTTACAAGGAAGGAACGTCCTTGTAGATCGGCAATCGGGATCGTAGGAATGGTAATAGGTTTACCATCATCGTCAAATTGTGCGTTACCTTCTTCGTCGGTAACAATTACCTGTGATGGGTCTACTGAAGGAGTAGCGGGGTTGGTGTGTGGAGTTGTGACGTCACTAACATCAAAGTATGCTAATTCCGGTGGATCAAAATCATCTTCAGTAAGGAGAACGCCATCGGATGTCTTGCTGAAGATGTGTGTCGTAGGAGGACCATCAAGACTCTCCCCATAGTTGTTAGGGAGTGGAGAAGGGGACCAGCTTGGGCTGTCATCGACCTTCTTATAAAGAAAGCTCGGTAACGAGGGGTGGGTGGGTGGTTGAAGATTTGGTTGAGTGTTAGGTGGAACGGTGTCATTGGCGGTGTCAGAATCAGCAGGTGAACCGTTAGGGGAAATTGAGCTGTTTGGTTTAGTAGACTCGTCAATGAGTTTATTCTGATTGGTATGCTCCCCATGTTTGAAAGCTGGAGCTTCTCCAGTGGCGTATAGACGGGGTAAGGAATCCTTTGCATTACGCCATTTGATGAAACCATCATCAGTAAATAAGCCCGCGCGCTTGTTACGTGACTCAGGTGTAAGAGCAGATCGAACACCGGACCGGTCTAGTAACTTGTTGGTAACTGGATCCCAGATTCGAAAGCAGAGTCCATTGCCAACATGTTCAGCGATGCCGACGAAATGACCTAGGCGTTCGGTAGATTTGGTACCGAAAGGGGAGTCATTGGTCTTGAAATACACAGGTTCAAACCAGAAGAAACTGGTGTATGCGCTGATGTCGCCAATTGTACCCGTGGCAATGAAGATCGGTTGTTTATCGGACAGCGTAGGGTCAGAGACAACATTAAGGAGACCCGCGACGTATGTCATGCACAGTAACCACATGTGTGGCGGTGTGCCGGTACGATCCATGACGCGATTGACAATGCGTTTGAACGTTTGGTATCGTCGTTCGAATTGATTCTGATGTTGGTGGTACGGTTCACTTTGCCAGAGTCCAATCCATAACATCTTGAGGTAATCCATGACTTTCTTGCTTGATTGATAGTTACCGTGGTCGCAAAGAAGGCGGATGGGTCTGCCCCATTTTCGAACAAAGTTCTGAAAGCAGGGTAGAAAATCGCCGGTGGTACGCATTTCTTCAACGTGAATAATATGCGATTTTCGGCCGAAGAAGATCTGAGCAATCTTGGATCCACCATCAATTGCTGGGACATCTGAATAGACTGCATCGGACATAACATCGTCATTAAAGGGGCGAACGTTCATGGCCGGTTGAGGGGAATGAAACCGTTTGAAAATGTTACCATCAGGGCTAACCGCTAACGAACCGTATTGGGTTGAGTTTTCAAAAGTAGCTTTGATGCGATCGGTGGAAATCCAACAAAAGAAAGGTTTCAGGGATAAGTAGTCATGTTCGTTGGGATATCTTTCGCGGGGCGTAGCTGCAATGCGTGTAGTGTCACTGGCTGTACAATCTGTCGGAAACGCAGTGACTGTTCCAGAGACTGCGGTTGGTGCGCAGCATGCGAGACGTTCTTGATGAGCATAGTCAGTGGAAGTAAGCCAAAAGGAGCGATCGTTGTTCTTATGATCATCAATCGGAAGAAAGGGAGATCGGGTGGAATGGCTGGAATACGAGCTGAGGGATGTAACCGTGGAGGACCCGGGAGAAACAGATATATCGAATCCTTCAAGGCAGCGTGGGTTCCCATATTCATCGTAATCGGCATAGGGAAGTTGCTGTGGTTGGGGAGGATATTTCTGGAGAAATTGTTCATCCTTTGCACTGATCGTGGTATCGAGAACAGATGGGTCCCAATGTTTATCGGACGTCATGATAACATGTGGTAACGTGTCAAATTCGACAGTCGTATACTTCCGCATCGCAAGGTATGGTAAGCCGTGTCGTATGCTAAGAGGCAGTGCATAGCCATCGGAGGTGGTGATGACCTGTCCTCCGCCTGCTTTGATGGACGTGTCGTCTACAGTGGAAAAATATGCTTCCATCTGGCCGGATGACAATATAGAAGGATGTCGTCCTGTATAGGCACATTCATTGAAAATGAGAATGACGGGGCCTCTGTTCGACATGGAATATGCTCCGCATGTAGCAATGGGAATGTTTTGTACCTGATGATTGTTAATGCCGGTGACGTTAACGTATCGTGGTGGAATATCCTTGGAGATGAGACATGCATCATTACCGATGATGCAGCCATTTGCGCCGCGATCAACCATGGCAAAACCAGGGCTAGTAACCGTAGTTTTGTGTATGCGGTATGTGTATGACGTTACGGGACCATCATTAGGAAAGGTGAGATCATCCTCGGGAGTGTACCACTGGTGAAAATTGGCGGAATACGATGGTGTTCCGACAGGTATTTGGGTGTCACCGTCCTTTTTGTACTGAATGTCAGGGTTGTTTGAAAGGAATCGAGCTGGATGCGCGGGTGACACGGAAGATTTGAGAGGTCGCTGGTCCTTGGACGAGGAGGTCGTTGATTTGTATACACCTAGAGATGCATGGAAAACGCCTCTACGATCATTCTCTACAGCAGGATGTAGGTCTGCTGTGGAATTGGCATGCTCATCCTTGGTCGAAGTATCGTCTTCTTGAAAAGATACCGAATGTTCATGTTGGTATGCCTTTCGTGTAATGGGTTTGACACTGTTGGGGTCAGGTTGGTTAGTGTTAAGTAAGTCGTGTCGCAATGAGGCAACCACGATTTTCTTTCCTTCCGGAGAAAAACTGAGCCAACTCTTCATGTCCTGACGTGACAAGGCCTTCCATATGTTTGTAGGCAACCTTGTGGTGGGGTCAGGGGTACGTCCAGCCTTGAACACAGCATAATCTTGATAATCTCCTTCAAATTCGATTGGAAGAGCATAGTCATCATGATGTTGGGTCGAGTCAGAAGAGAAATCATGAACGTGCGCACGTACGGTCGACCAAGGAGCAGACATCGCAGACTGGGAATCAAGTCGAGTTGCTTCGAGTAAAAGCGTGATTTTAAGATCATTGATAGCAGCGGCTTCGGCAACTGCATCCGTTACGGTGCTATTCATCCCACCTGGATCCTTGACTTTGGCAAACTGTTCGCTTAGCTGGAAGCTGGAATAACATGCCTGACATAATGCTGATTTTACAGTGTGATACTCGAGGGGCTTGTTGGGAGGACGGAGCTTGTTGAGGTGATTCAATTCGTCAAACCAATGTGTGATGAATTTCACTTTGGATTCCTTCCAATTGTTGAGGTTCAACTTGAGCAACGCTTGTAGCTGGGTCGAGTTGTCGTATACCTTTGCTTTTGATTGGCTATGAAGGTTTACGAAGTCGAAGTAGGCCTGGCGTCCATCACGAGTGGTAGAATGACTGTGTACACATGATGCAGAAAGGTCACTCTTGAAGACTTCCAACATTAGTACCCAGAAGAAGGCACATTGTTTGATGTAGAGGTCACGGGTGTAACCCACGAGCGTGGCTGGAGGCCAAGTTTCATCGAGGAATGTCTCTGTATCGATGTCGTATGCCTCGAGTTTAGCTTTGAAACCTACGAGCCAGTGTTCAAATCTCGAGTCATTCGTGAGGGGTGTAAAGGACTTTTCATCTCGTGCTTTTCGGCACCATGATTCGTACTTTACCTGCTGAGGTGACTTTTTGTTATTTCCTGCCGGAGGAGGTGGTGGGTTCAGAACAGACTCGTTACGCAAGCGTTGGGCACGTTCTTCGCGGAATGACTGGAATTCCCTGTATGTATATGACTTTACATCCTTCCAGTTCCTCTTGTCTTCTTCTAGAGCGACATCGGCTTCTTGTAGGTCGATAGCGAAATCCGCAAGTGCTTCTATGCTCCTTTGGATGGAGCGAGGGATATGCGTTGCCAATCCTCGTTCCATATAGGTAAGTTCACGTGCAAAATCCGGTTCGATAAGTGCGTCGAGGAACGACTTCCATTCGCATAATCCGCCTTCTTTGAGAGCTAGGCACAACTTGCTAGTAATCTCACTTGTTACGTTGAGTAATGATATGAGTATCTTTCTCATATCAGCATCGAAGCTGGGAAAGCGTTCGATAGTGGTGACTTCGGCGTCATTCTTCTCTTCGTCTCCGAGTGTATTGCCGGCCATTACCGGTACCGGTATGTTCGGCATCTGTGGCGGTTCGGAGTCTTGGAAGGAAGTGCGTGGTGACTGAGAATGGGAACTGCTCCTTGTGCGATGTGCGACGTGCATATGCCAGCGTAGGGATTATGATTAATTCCGTTCCTGTTCCTTCTTGTGTGCAAGCCTTCTTAGAGCTTGCGACTGTTAATCTATTATTTTCCTTCTGAATCCGGTCTGCTGAGAGTCTGATTCAAAGGCTTCTCAAGAACAGCAACGCTGCGTTAGTGTGTTAGTAGACGAACGATTGTACTCTACGCGTGACAATTGTGGTTGGATACTTTCAGCAACGAATAATCGGACTACAGGCGAGACTAGGGAAACGCCAGATCTCTTCTTGCTGTGACTTATTCAGATTGCAGCGAGACAGACCTTAGTATGTAGATTACAGGTAGTTGGTAGCAACTAGTGTGAATTTTGGGATATAAATCAGTTGAATGTTAAAAGTATGAGATAAAGTGAAATCTTGCCGAAATGCAAGATATCTCTTTTATTGAGATGAATACGTTGCAACTGCTGTTGCGTAGTGCTGAGATTACTCGCTGATTATTTCCGTGCATGTATTAGTCGTTGACCATATATATTTGTATGCATGTATATGTATTGTGTGGGAACCACATGCCAACGGTTTTTCTTCTCTTGTTCCGTTAGGAGGACTCCATGAAATGTTTATCATTAAGGTCAGGAATTGCTCCCGTAGCTCGTGTGATATTTTATGAAATCAGAGTTTGCTCACCGAAGAACAATGGCAATATCGTAAGACAGGGATTGCTCACCGTTTATGCGCGATGGGAATCGATGCGCCGTGGGAATCGATATGCCGTGGGAATCGATTACTTTAGATGGATACGGGACTCATTGATTCATGCGCATAGGAAATCTACCCTTTGGTAGCTTTGGTACTTCTTGTCACGAAAGGAATTTAATAGTATCACATACTTCGGAAAGAAGATCGATTGATCGTAGTGGAGTGATCTTAGTGGAGCATCGATTCGGAGAATTGAATCGTATCAAAAGGATTCAATCGTAGAATTGATTGCAGACAAATTCATACCAATCTAGAAATGAATCACATCGTAGAATCGAATCGGAGGATGCGATTGATGTAGAATCGAATCGGAGGATGCGATTGATCAAATACAATCGTAACCGAAGCTTGATCGGGGAATCTAATCGCTTGGTAGGGAATCGATTTGTAGATGCAACCATAATCGATTAGTAGATATCAAGCTTGGAATGAATCGGAGAATCGAATCGGTTGCTTGGGTCAGAGAATCGATTGATTTGGGTAATCGAATCAAGGATAGATCGAATCGTAGAATCTAATCGATTGAGTATCGCATCGAAGATGAATGGCGAATCGTAGAGATTGGTTGATTGAATCATGAATCGTAACCCAAAGCTTGAGCGAGGAATCTAATCGTAGATTTTGATGGATCTTGATCGTAGATTTGGATCAATCGTTGGATCAATCGGACCTTGATCGTAGATTTGGATCAATCGTTGGATCAATCGTAATCGAAGCTCAAATCGTAGTAATCGAAATGGAAACATAGAGTCGAATCTCCAAATCGAATCGGATCAATCGTAGAAACGTCAATCTACTCATTGTAGAATATGATCAAATCGTAGAAAAACCGAATCGTTGGATCAATCGTAATCGAAGCTCAAATCGTAGTAATCGAAATGGAAACATAGAGTCGAATCTCCAAATCGAATCGGATCAATCGTAGAAACGTCAATCTACTCATTGTAGAATATGATCAAATCGTAGAAAAACCGATCAAGTTGGAGGAATCCAGACATGCCCCATATCAAGCAATGTCATCGTAAGTCCAATTAGCAACCAAGAGAGTAGCATGTAGGTGGTACAGCTTGAGCTTGATAGCATCACGATGCCGTTTGGTGAAGCACACAGCAGGCAAGTCGTAGGTCAAAGAATGTACCCCATAAATAGTAGCCTCCCGATTAGGGCAAGAAGGTACACCTGACTGTGAATAGACATGTACTGGGTTTGGAACGGCACTATGGTTGGCATGAACTGAGCGTGGAACAACACTATCCTTAGAAAATGCCCCAGATGGTGGAAGTTGCAATGAAGGAATGCAAGTACTGGGCTTGTGAGAAGAAAATTTCTTGGGTGACCGGTGGAATGTCACAGTAGCAGATTTAGGATGAAACGTCCATGCTGTATTAGCTGAAGGCTTAGGGGAAGGACGTGGGGAGTGACGCTTATGGTTCGGTGTAGAGAAAACATCACCAGGTGGAGTGTCCGGGTGGACAATAGGAATGGTTGAAGAGATTACTCGTTTGAATCGGACTGATTCAGTGCTGGGGAAATAAGTCCAAGTGTAGGATGGAGTATTTGTGGAAGCAGGGACGAGATCAGTATTGGGAAGGGCTAACTTATGCGGTTCAGGAGATCCAAGCGGGTTCTCATTGTTGGCAATAGTAGTAGAGATGGCAGGCGTTTCACAAGCAGGTTTAGGTGCTTGAGATGGGAAGGAAGCCGGTGCTTGAGGTGTAACAGAAACATGTGCTGGAGGCGTTACGGAAGCAGATACCGAAGATGACACCGCCAGTAAGACTGGTGGTTTTGTCAAGCAAGGTTTAGCTTGTATGCTGGGTTGTGATGCCAGAGGAACTTGAGCAGTGACATGTGGGAATGGTGCTAAAGGAATTTTAGCAGTAGCCTTGTTTTGGATAGCAGCTATTCCAGGAGAGCGATTTCGATTATCGCAAAATGCAAGGAAAACATCCCGAGTGTACTGATGATGGTCATACCAGTTGCGGCCAGCTCGAGAATTGATGAGAAATATAAGATCAATGAATGTGGTTAATGTTTGTTGATTGTCCATACTGATAGAACGATAGCCGGTCTGAACGTGGTATTCTAGGTCAGCAACATAACCATAATCAATGATAGTTGTAATAAACCTATCCCAGGTGGTTAAGCCTGCCAGAATGAGGGCTTCACATAGATGGTTACAAGCTTCCTGAGGAACATCCAGTGTTGCATGTAGGACGTGTGCAAGTTTCAAATCAAATGATGGAAACAGTGGTCTGAGATCAGGATCGTAAATGGACATAGTGGCACTATGGACTCGTGTCGGAGAAAATTTGATATCTCTGTCAATATGGGGAGATAGGGGACAAGGATGATACCAGTATGTTTGAAAAGAATTCACCGTGTAACACGTATTCATACGTACGAAGAGTCACGAAGGCAAATAACCTTATTCGTAAGGTTATTTAACCTGAGTGAATAATCGTCGGTGATTATCCATGTGGATTGTCTCTTAGCGGGGTTTTTCCCAACAGCTCACTCTTTGAAGAATTAACAACTCTAAAACACCATCATGCCCTAAAATCTATGTACAACCTAGTACTAATTCTACGTAATAAGGTACAAATACTGTGATATTCCAATGAGAATATCACGGTGAATTATACGGTAACACGAAAGACCGATCGAGGATGGTTTTGCGTGTGTTTTGTGTCTTAAGATTACATGTGTTTTGTATGCTTGGAATTACACGGAAATATGCTGTAAATCGATCGGCATCGATGAGGCCGAATGAACTGTAACAACGATTACTCTTGCTCACTAAATCAATCGATCGTAAGATCGTTTGCTGTTTGTTACGACACACTTTCTTTAGTTTATCAGACCCACAGCATCTACGAGCTGTGGCCAGCATCCTACAATGCTGAGGACCGCGTTTCCCACCGAGAAACGCAGTTTGAGCTCGAAGACTAATCCGGACTAGCCTGATCAGCTACCGGCATCAACCCTCAAGGATGTAAAAGAGGCAGTTGCTTGTGGAGCCCTGGAATAGACCAACACCAGGGCGGCCTCCCTTGAAAGAAGAGGCCGAAGACTCGAACCAAGGTGGTGGCTCCACCGGGTTTCGAGATCCAGCAACAAGCAAGGGAAAAGAAGCTGGACGGCTCAGTCGAAAGGGCCGCCCAGGTTGGCATCAGTTGAAAGGAATCAATATCCAATCTGAGAACACTGATCTTTCACTGAAAACAAGAATGACGCGAGCTAGAAGATTGAGCCTGAAGTATTCTGTGGTGAAACAGATTGGAAGGAACAGATTGCAAAAAGCATCTGCCCGCACGAAAACGAAAATCCAAAGATATGAGAACACCAATCACGAAGATCGGAAAGATCCAAAAATGAAAAAGGAGAACACTAAAAGGAGAACACCAAAATTCTCAGGAAACAATCTTTCAATCTTTCACCACAGAAATACAGAATGAGCAAAAATCCCAAGAAAGGATAGGAAAGCTCACAATCTTAAATTGCGACAAAAGCAAAAGCTCACACAAATACAGACAACCGGAACGAAAATTCGATCCGAACAAAAGTATACAAACCGGAACGAAAATTCGATCCGGATATAAGCAAATCGAATCAACAGTCATACAACATCTACCAACCATCTCACATCCAAACCCCGATTACCTTCTCTTTATCCACATACCACCTTCAATTGAATATTCGAAACTTACATCGAATACCATCCTCCGAATATTTCGAAACAAATACATCGAAACGAAACAAATACTACGAATCGACCATCCATACTCCTCCAATATAATTCGAAACTCCATTAGAATACACAATTCATCACCATGGTACGAACTAGAGCGGACGATGACATGGAAGAAACAAAAATGGAAGTGGATGACGATTCAGACGATTCAGACGATGACGATTTGGAAGAGAAATTGGAAGATAAAATCATGGAAGTTATGGAAAGGGCCTTTGAGGACCCAGAATCAAACTCAACCGTGAAGAGAATCATCGACCAAGAAATAAAGAAAAGAGTCAGGGCAATGAGAGATGCAGAAAGAAAGGGTGTGAATCCAGATGATGAGGATGAAGGAAACGATGCTGACCAAAATGCAGAGAACGCAAGAGCTGAACGGCTGGGAAGAAGGTCATCCCAACTCAGGATAAAAATCAGGGGATTCAACAATGGTAGATTTCTGAACCCAGAACAGCTTGCTTTCAGGAGCAGTCTAATGGATTTTGGCATCAACTATGAATCAGCTGAAGAAATTATGAGGGGAGGGATGTCTAATATCCGCGAAATTACAGACCTCAACAAGGAAAGCATTAAATCGTTCATGCATGGGCTGAAATCTATCAGTCCGGACTGTCCTAATCCGAAAAGTATCCACTATGGTAACAGACTATCATCGAGGCTCCTAACTTGGGCAAATTGGGCCCGGTATCAACCATTGATTGGAGTCAAGCCAATGGCTATCGACTGGAACGCAAACCCAAACAACTTGGAACTGCAGCAATTCAGAATCAAGATGATGGAATCAAGTGTGAAATCACAGGAAAAGGCAACTCCACCAGAGCTGAAGGATCTCACAAAATTCAGGGAATGGGAGGAAGGCTTCCGACAAAACTTGAGATACAGATTCAACTCTGAGGGTTTTCCAATCTTGTATGTCATAAGACCCCAAGAAATGGAAGAAGTTACTGATGAAGCCAGGGCTGGAACAGTCGGGCAAACTACAACAGATACTTATCCAACTTGGAGTGATTACAATGAAAGATGTGGTGTCCTGTCAGGTCCCCAGTATGATGAGGACAACAACGTTGTCTGGAGGTTGCTGTGCGATGCAACAAGAAAGGGTCCTGGTTGGGAATATGTGGCACATTTCCAAAACACTGCACTGAATTCTGGTAATGCCAGAAACGCTTTCATTTCCCTCATGCAACACGCTTACACTGATACCAATATCACTATGGTTCTGAATAAGACATATCAGGATATGAAAGATTCACACTACACTGGAGATTCCAAGGGTTATGACTGGAACAAGCACAAGCGAAATTGGACTGCTTTCCATGGAACGATTCTGAGATTTGAAAAGAATCATAATGAAAGAAGATTTGTCTGGGATTTCATCAATTCAATCAGTGATGAGCGACTTGATGCTGCGAAAGCAGATGCAATTGATGAGAGCAAAGACTATCGTGACAACTTCAATGAATGTTTGATTCTATTCACCAATCGACTTGGATTGAAAAAGCTTGCAACAGGAAAGAGTAAAAGAGGTTCCAGAAGTTTGTATTCTATGGGCACAACCAGCAATAAGAAGCAAAAGACAACTGGAACTTTTACAGGAAAAGTTGAGTGCAAGCCCTATCCAACAAGTGTTTATAAAACAATGTCAAAAGAACAGCGCCAGGAGCTTTACCAGATGAGACAGGCTAAAAAGAAACGAAATCTCAAGGCTGCTGAGACCAAAAAGAAAGAAACTGAAAATGAAGGCGCTGGTGACAGTTTTGGATCAAAATCTAAGAAATGACATAATAACCGGACACTATCACTAGAACACAAATTGTTAAAAATGGTGAGCCGGTCATTATACCAGATGAATGTCCCTGTAGGTTTTGATGATGGGGAAAATGAAGAAGGATATTGTGAGTTAGACTCACATGCAGATACTACTGCAGCAGGAAGCAATATGGTATTGCTGAATCCTGATCAAATCACAACACACGTTGATGTTGCACCTTTTTCTGAAGAGTACAAGCCCATCAAGAAAATCCCCATTGGAAGCTGTGCAACTGCATGGACAAACCCAACATCAGGCCAAGTATATATCATAGTGTTCCATCAAGCACTGTACTTTGGGGACAAATTGAAAAACAGCTTGATATGCCCAAATCAAGTGAGGGACTGCAATTTCAACTCTGTTGAAGAAACACCTCGCCAATTTGATCCACGATCCAAGCATGGAATTACAATTCAAACTCCACTGGAGGACGATGATCCGAAGAAAGTTTTTATCAAACTGAGTATGAGGAATGTGATCTCATATTTCCCCACAAGAAAGCCCACAAGAATGGAACTTGATGAATGTCAACATTTGATAGCAACAAATGATACTCCCTGGGATCCACATTCACTGAAGTTCAGAATGGCCGAGCTAGCCATTGACAATGGAGATCCAATTTCAGGGGACCAATTCAGCCTTCAAGCTATGTCAACCGAAGAGGACCAAGCAATGGAGGAAAGTTCTGTTGTAACAGAACCTGCTAGTAATGTTACAAATAAACTTCCCAAGACCAGCTTAGGAAAAGAACGGCATCCAAGTGTCATGCAGCAATGCAAACTGATGAGGGTCCATCAAGTATCCACAAGAAGAATGCTAACTGAATGCCAGATTGCAACAGATGGAAATATTGCTCATCGGATTTCTTCAGTAAGGAATATTTCAAGCGCGCGAAGGGTAGACCAATTTTTGTTTGATGATACAGAATTTGACTTTATGGAAGCTCCTGAAGCAGAATCAAAACAGGCCCCTAGCTTGCAAGAAATTGACAATACACTAGAAAGGAGGTCTCTTGACAGAAGAAATCAATGGGGGCCATCAGTGATAACAATTGAAGGTCCAAACAAAGTTGACTGTGAACGCCTAGCCAAAACTTGGAACATTAGTTTCAAGAAAGCTGAGCAGACACTGAAAGTCACGACGCAGAAGGCACTCAGGAATTTGCAATCACCATTGATGAAGCGACTTCCTACTCAGCGCTTCAGGAACAAGAGAGTCGCACAAGGAACCTGGTACACTGATACCTGGCATGCAAGAACCACGAGTATTATGAGGCAAGAAAAATGTGCACAGATCTTTACAAATGGAAATGGGTTTGAAGTATTTATACCAATACAGGACAAATCACAAGCCCATCAAGGACTGAAGACATTTATTCATGAAATTGGAATTCCAGAGCATTTGATTTCTGATGGTGCGCCAGAACAAGGATCCCCAAGAACCTACAAGACACACTGGAATTCAATTGTAAAGCGCAACCATATCCATCAGACATTCATCCAGCCACATTGCCCATTTCAAAATCGAGCAGAACAAGCAATTGGTCATCTTGGTAGCGCAATCACAACCAAGTCTGCAAAGAAGAAGTCACCGAGAAGATTATGGTCATTTTGTGGTGAGCTATGTGCTAATATCAGGCAGCGAACAGCCTCCAACAACCCTTCTTCAATGGGGAGAACCCCATTTGAATTGGTCCATGGCTATAGACCCGATATTACATTATATACTTCATCAGAATGGTATGATTTTGTGTTTTATTATGATAAAGGTGATTCTTCCACACGAGGTGCTGAAAGGCTGGCGCGATGGTTGGGTCCCTGTGGGAATAGGGTAGGTGGGGGAGATTGTTTTTGGCTACTGCCCGAGTCGGCAATACCAATATCTACAAATTCAATAAGGCCTGTAAAGGAATATGAATGGAGGGATAGAGATGTCCTAAGAAGAATGGAAGCGATCGACAAATCAATTGAATCCAAGATTGGAGATGAAGTCAAGGACAGCGCATCATTTTTCCAGGAAAACTACCCAGAGCCCCAAATAGAGCTATTTGAGAATCAACCAATAAAAACACCGGATATGAAACTCGAAATGGCTGAGCCAGAAGCATCAGTAGAAGATGTTGATGAACCAGATGAATATCTGGGAAATGAAGTGATCATTGAAAGAGGTGACGAAAGACTCAGGTGCATTGTCAAGGACAGGGTTCGCGACTTGCAAAACAGACCAATAGGAACCAGAAATGAGAATCCCATACTAGACACGAGGCTGTATAAATTGCAACTACCTGATGGCACCATGGAGGAATACACGGCAAATATTGTTGCAGAAAGCCTATACAGCTCTGTTGATGATGACGGGAGGATGTTCACTCTACTAGATGAGCTCATTGACCATGAATGCGACAACACTGCACTAACTGATGATGAAGCCACGACCATAGCAAAAAATGGCAGGAAATTCCATAAACCTACCACTAGAGGCTGGAGAATTTTAGCCAGTTGGAAAGATGGCACTGAATCGTGGTGTAAGCTAAGTGATGTGAAAGAGTCATTTCCAGTGCAATTGGCTGAATATGCTATCAATAATAATCTTGAAAAAACACCAGCTTTCAGATGGTGGGTGCACAAAATTTTGAGGAGGAAGGAACGAATCCTTAAAGCGGCCAAAACAGCAAAGTATTGGTTGAAGACTCACAAATATGGTGTTGAATTGCCACATTCAATCAAACAAGCGCTGGCTATTGATAAGAAAACAGGGACTGACCACTGGGAAAGAGCAATTCATAAGGAAATGACAAATAATATGGCAGCGTTTGAATTTTCTGATGATGATGTTATTCCAGTTGGCCATAAACAGATAACAACCCACATGATTTTTGACATCAAGCTTGGGTCCCTAACAAGGAAGGCCAGGTTGGTAGGGGACGGTCACAAAGTCCCTGCAGTGGCCAAAGAAAATACTTATTCATCGGTTCCCAGTCGAGACTCAGTAAGAATATTCTTTCTGCTGGCAGCGCTGAATGATTTGAAGGTTCTCTCAGCTGATATTCAAAATGCATATTTGACAGCCCCGATTAAAGAGAAATACTTCCTAAAAGCGAGAGAAGAAGATGGTTTTCCACCTCACCTTGCAGGAAGACCTTGTAAGATTGTCCGGGCATTATATGGACTGCCGGTTGCTGGTGCATCTTTCAGGTCATACCTCACTCAGCATTTGAGAGACCTTGGATATTCGCCTTGCAAGGCAGATCCGGATGTGCACTTAAGAATTGAAACCAGGAAAGATGGATCCAGATACTGGGCAATGCTCATTGCCTATGTAGACGACATCTTATGTTCTGGTGAAGATCCAAAGTTCCAGCTTGAAAACATTGAACGAAAGTTCAAATTGAAGGATGATACGATTGAAGAGCCAACTCTGTATTTGGGAGCTGATATTGGGAAATTCTACTTTGAAGGTGATTCAAAGCCAAGATGGTCATTATCAAGCACCAAGTATACAGCGAAAGCTGTTGCAGCGGTCGAACAAGAGTTAGGAACTGAAAAATATGGCTACAAGTATCTACCAAAATCAGCATCTAGTCCACTGTCACATGATTATCGACCGGAAATTGATATATCAGAAGAGTTGAACCCTGAATTGCAAAATTACTATCAAGGTTTAATTGGAGTCCTCAGGTGGATTTGTGAACTAGGAAGGCTGGACATTGTAATGCCAGTCTCACTAATGTCAAGGTATTTGGCACAGGCAAGGATCGGGCATTTGAATCAGTTGTTTCACATATTTGCATATTTGAAAAAGTACAACAGGTCAAAACTGGTTTTTGATGATACTGTACCAAGTGTTGATGAAAGTAAATTTCAAAAATGTGACTGGTCTGAATTTTATCCTGGTGCCGCTGAAGTCATACCAACAGATATGCCTGAAGCTTTGGGAAAACATGTGACGATGAGCTGTTTTGTCGATGCTGACCATGCAGGATGCAAGGCAACAAGGAGATCTCATACTGGTGTTATTATCTTCATTAATAATGCACCGATCATTTGGTTTTCCAAAAGACAAACAACAGTTGAGACATCAACTTTTGGATCTGAAATCATTGCTTTGAAAATTGCAATCGAATTGGTTGAAGGTCTAAGGTACAAGTTGAGAATGATGGGTGTTCCAATTGATGGAAGCACAAATGTGTATTGTGATAATGATTCGGTTGTCACAAATGTTACACGACCTGAAAGCCCATGTAAGAAGAAGCACAACAGCATCGCATACCACAAAGCGCGTGAATCTATTGCAGCAAGAATTATCAGAGTTGCAAAGGAACCAGGTTCAACAAATATTGCTGATTTGTTTACAAAGCTAATGAGTGGCGCTGTCTTTCGAGAACATTGTTCACGATGTATGTGGTAGGATTGTTTTGTTCTGCATGCGGTGAGTAAGTAAAGAAATAAAAAATCAATCGTTCGAAGGAATGTTCGATCGATCGTTCGATCGAAGCAACAAGTTGATTCACGTTTGATCTGCAATGAGCATTTCGAAAAATGGATAATTTGATCCATGAATACAATATATCAAACCGGCAAGGATCAGGGCAAAATGCCATGATACAAGCCAGAATGAAAGGCAAAACGCCGCCCCATTTTTTGATAGGGCCTCTGATGGTAGACTGGATACAGTTTGGTATTCAACATACAAATGACTCACGATGAATAGGTTAAGCCATAGAATCCAGCCGCTTAACGGTTGGAGGATTTATGACTGAAGGGGACTGAAAAGAATTCACCGTGTAACACGTATTCATACGTACGAAGAGTCACGAAGGCAAATAACCTTATTCGTAAGGTTATTTAACCTGAGTGAATAATCGTCGGTGATTATCCATGTGGATTGTCTCTTAGCGGGGTTTTTCCCAACAGCTCACTCTTTGAAGAATTAACAACTCTAAAACACCATCATGCCCTAAAATCTATGTACAACCTAGTACTAATTCTACGTAATAAGGTACAAATACTGTGATATTCCAATGAGAATATCACGGTGAATTATACGGTAACACGAAAGACCGATCGAGGATGGTTTTGCGTGTGTTTTGTGTCTTAAGATTACATGTGTTTTGTATGCTTGGAATTACACGGAAATATGCTGTAAATCGATCGGCATCGATGAGGCCGAATGAACTGTAACAACGATTACTCTTGCTCACTAAATCAATCGATCGTAAGATCGTTTGCTGTTTGTTACGACACACTTTCTTTATGTTCACAATAATGTGGAGAATCGTTTTCAATGCAATACGACGGGTCGGTGAAGTGGTGAAGCGACGAAAATTCGTTTAATCGGATCGTCGTTGTTGGTGGCGGCGGCGTTGATAATAAATAGCGTCGGCAATTGTCAACAGAGGAGTTTTGAAGAAACAAAACGTCGTCGGCGGCGAATAAGCGAGCGTACCGTGAATAATCGAGCGATGGTAGTTGTTGCCGAACAACGTTGTTGGCAAATGGATTGTCGGCGGTGTTGGCAAAGGATGTATTTGATTACTGCGAAAACCGACGGAAATTCGTTACCGTTGTTGTCGTTTGTCAGAGTGATCAGTATCTCCATCAATATTGGGAGATATAGGGTCTAGGTGATACCTTTGTATCTGCAGTAACGAGGGTAAGCCGATTTCGAAGAGATACGACGTACGGAAGATGTGTTGTCGTCGGCGAATAAGCAATCGTAGATTTGGTGATTGATTGTAGAATCAAATGGTAAGCATCGTACGAGTGGTTCTGATAAGGCAATTATTGATGGAACAATTGCAGTCGGTGGTTTATGGTGCTTAGCACAATGAATTTGGTGGGCGTCGGGATCCGAATACGTGATATGGTGTTACAGTGGGTGTGTCACCTGGATTGCGACGTGGAGAAATTGGAATCTGTCGAGTGAGAGATTCTAGGATGGAGAGATTGCTATTGGCGTGTCCAATACAATGGGCTTCTAATAAAGACTTCGGCGTGTCCGATTGGTGTCTTTCTTGTTGTGTGATCGGATCAGAGAACTATCAATCGTCGGCCGTAGTCGCGCGTTCGATGATCTGCTGTCGGATTCTCGTTGACTGTTCTGATTGTTATGCAAGCTGCCTGAGAGCTTGCGACTGTTAATCTATTATTTTCCTTCTGAATCCGATTCGTTGAGAGACTGATTCAAAGGCTTCTGAGGAACAGCAACGCTGCGTTAGTGTGTTAGTAGACAAACGATTGTACTCTACGCGTGATAAATCTGTTTGGATACTTTTGGCAACGGATAATCGGACTATAGGCGAGACTAGGGAAACGCCAGATCTCCTCTTGCTGTGACTTATTCAGATTGCAGCGAGACAGACCTTAGTATGTAGATTACAAGTAGTTGGTAGCAACTAGTGTGAATTTTTGGGATATAAATCAGTTGAATGTTAAAAGTATAAGATAAGAGAGTAATCTTGCTGGAGAGCATGATATCTCTTTTAGTGTAGTGATGAATACAGTACACTGCTAATCGTACAGCACTGTAGAATCACTGCTATCATGAGAAGCTTCCTTCTAATCGTACAGCACTGTAGAATTGCGTGCTATCATGAGAAGCTTTCTTCTAATCGTGATCACTGAAGCAGCTGTTACAGGAAGCTTCTTCGAATCTCCTTGAATATCGAAACACATGATTGGAGGTATCAAACGGCTATACCGGAACCAGGCAATTCACCTTGTTTTGGTCATGAAAACAAAAGAAATCTTGCTTCCGATCTTAAGTATTGAACTTCGATCGTGAAAACAGAAAAGAAATGGGCCTTCCCGGTCATTTTCCATAAGATATGAGCTGGATGCAGTCATCGAACATTCCAATTCGGTCGTGAACGAACCTTGCTTCCGATCTTAAGTATTGAACTTCGATCGTGAAAACAGAAAAGAAATGGGCCTTCCCGGTCATTTACCATAGATAGAAGAATATTCCAATCCTGTTTACAGAAAGTATGGGCCTTCCTGGTCATTCGGTCTTCGAGAAGAATATTCCAATCCTGCTTACAGAGGTGCATATGACTCGGTCGGTATTATCATACCACTCCAGCTGTAGTACTGTAAATTACGTAGGAATCTACGTAAGTTCAAGTACCGGTCTGTGGTTCCCTCTACATACGTACGAAAGGAATTTAATAAAATATTATACAGCACACTATTAGCTTACTCAGAGGGGACCGATTTAGCAGCAATAATAGGGGGGATTGGCACTTATTTGTCATACCGTACTATCCATCAGCGTTTTGAAAAAGTGAGCAAAAAAGTGTGACACGGAACAAGCACCTCTGGGCACATTTCTTAGAAAGAAGAAGAGTGAAGAACAACAGTCATCTAAAGTACTTGTGGTATTTGTGGTATTTCCTTAAGAGCTACACGGAGTCATATACTACTAAAAATGCAACAATACTTTATGTGAAAATGCCTCGCGTACCTCTATTTTTTGAGGGGTACCACTTGATTTCTACGTCTAAAAACATAGGAGAATAGTCATTAGAGGTATGTATGATTAACCGTACCTATTTCTACTTAGGAACCACAGCAGTTCCAGGTTAAATACCACCTTTGTGGTATTTTGGACGTATTGTACTGATACTAGAAATGGGTCATTCCTGAAATACCTAAAGACCTAACTTGCATTTAGGTCGCAAAGCCGTAAAATTTGTATTTCGGGGACCACTTTTTACTGACCTAAATTGAAATTTTGGGAATATGGAATTTGTCCATACACAACAATTTTAATGACAAAATTGTCCTCTTCCTATGATTAAAAATGAAATGTGGGTTTCACACGATTAGATTTAAATTCAGCAATTCAACCAACAATACGTTGATTGATACATTTTTTTTGCCATTATGTTACTCAACAAGTGGTGGCTTGTTTGCTTGTGTCTGCTAACGGACAAGGAAGACAACAAAGATGAAAGGCGTCAACAAGATAGGAGACCACCAAGGATAGGCCTGTGTCATTTTTGCTGGTCTCCATTTATGTACCTCTTCATGCCTGGTAATGGATCAGGCCCTTCTCAACTGCTGTGGCGTCGACCACAAGGTCTTTCGAGAGCTTCTAGGTCTATTGAAACCCATATTCAATAGGTTCACAGTTGAGAAAAACATGGGACACATCCGAACGCGAAAGGACAACAATGGATTACTTAAAGGAAGGAATCGCGAGGAAAATGCAACCTGTTGTCTTGGGTGAGTACTTCATTGGTTTCGTTCAAGAGGATCTGTTGCATGATCTTTCTCATTGGCGTTTGGACTTCTTACATCTTCTGTTGTGTACAAATGGTTGAAGTTCTCACAAAAAGTTCTGTTGATGGCATTACAGAACCACCCAAAGGCAAAGGTTACAGCTCCAACTGAAGAACAGATCAATGAATACATCAGCACAATTGGTGCCAAATATCCCTTACTTCACCAACATTGGGTCTGGGGTGCTGCTGATGGACTTAAACTCAAAATCCAACAGTCCGGTTATTGGTCGGAACAGAATCGATTTTACAACAGTTAGGCATCTGACACTTTTGTCAACAGTGCATTCGTCTTTTGCACCTGATGGGAAAATTTGCATGGCCACTTTCAACTGCCCTGGTAATTGGCATGACAGCACAATTTCTGATTATGGTATTTATGAGAAAATGGAAAACATGTTCATTAAGTACCGTGGAAAAGTGTGTGTTGACTCTGCCTTCAAGCTTGTGGGGAAAGAATTCCTCGTCCAGAGCTCCCAACAAGATGCAGACGATGTGGCAGCTCTTCTGTTGAACTGCAAAGCAACATCCCTTTGACAGTTATCTGAGTGGGCATGCCATACCCCGGGTCTACTAGTGATTAGAATAGTAGTGATATGCAAATTGTGAGCTCTATTGATTAGTCTATTTGCTATTGGATCCAGCAGTCCCCTAATCGGCGATTCCGGAGACTTGCTGATTTGTTCCAGTCATGAGTACACTTGTGACTGGTTCCGGTGCACGGCATGCTCCTCCATGGTACTGTTAGTATTACTCTGCTTCTGGACTATCCCTGCAATAATAGGGGTGGATGCGTCTGATGTTAACCCGGTCAGTTACAAAGGGAGCAGTTTCAATAGTTACAGTTCCATTGTCATGGGCCTTGAGCACCTTGTAAGGTCCTTGCCGTGGGAAGGAGAGTTTTGGTATAATGCCCTTCCTTTCCAGGGTGACATAGTCTCCTTCCTCATAGACATGGGGGATCCTCTTCTGGTTCTCCCAGATGTTGCTCTTGTGGATGCTCTTCTGCTTCCTCACTTGGATGGCTTCCCAGTCCACTGGAAAGTTCACCGGCATGAACATGTCTCTGCCAAACACCAACTGCGCTGGAGAGTATCCCAGAGTAGTGTGGATGGCGCTTCTGATAGCATATGCTGCCTTCGTGGTGAATTCTTCGAAGGGGTCCTTCTCGTGAAGATCCCTCTTCTCCAAGTTGAATGACAGTAGGCAATCCTTCAGCACCTGGTGAATCCTCTCCAGCACTGAATTGGATTGTGGGTTCCAGGCGCCACTTGGTTTTCTTTTCAATCCCATGTTCTCGCAGAGCTCTTGGAATTCTGCTTTGAACTCACTGCCACCGTCAAAACCAATTTCTTTTGGACGTGGATACCTTGCTAGCCATACACTGTCCAGTAATCGTTGAGTTTCTGCAGCGTTTGGGGAGTCTTTCAGGTGAGCCAGTTCAAACCATCGTGTTACTGGATCCACCATGGTGAGGACATGGATGTGGTAGTCTTTACCATTTTTGTTGTGGACAGTTGCAGGTCCCGAGAGGTCCACATTGACCCTCTGCCATTTGGTAACCTCAGCTGCTTTTTCCGGTAGTAATCCATACTTCTTCTGGCCACTTTTCTTAAACATCTGACACGTGTGACAGTGCTTGCAGAGGTCCTGGACGTCCTTTCGGAGGCCTTTCCATGTGAAGACTGAGCATACGCTCTGTTCCATTCTCTTTTCTCCGGGGTGTACCAACATTGTGTGGTACCACTCCATGACTCTTATCTTGAGTTTGTCAGGGATCAAGACTTTCCCTTCTTTGTGGATTAGACTGTAACCTTCCACCATTTTTGTGGTCAGGTGTTTGTCCTTTTCCAGAGCACTCGTGATTCTTGTGTCCTTCTGTTGGTAGAACTGGATCATGTCGGGGGCAAGTGGGAATGCACTATTGCCCTGGAATTCTTCCGGGAATTCTTCCCCGAGTGGGAATAGTAGTTGCCGGAGGTGCTCTTCCTCATCTGCGTATGTGAGGGGCTTATTTGGTGGTAGCCATTCCACTGTATCTGCCAGATCTTTGGTTATATCCAGTCTCGACAGTGCGTCTGCTGCATCGTTTTCTTTGCCAGCAATGTGCTTCACGATTGGGTGGAACTCCTCCATGAGAAGTCTCCATCGCACCATCCGTTGAGTGGGCATCTGCTGGTATAGGAGATTCAGGTGATCTGTGTGGGTTGTTACATCCTGGCCTCTCAGAATCCCTTCAAATGCCTTTAACCCTTCCACTATACCAAGGAGCTCCTTCTCTCCAACAGTATAGTTGAGTTGTGCTGAATTCAGCTTGCGCGTGTAGAAGCCAAGTGGTTTGCCATCTTGGCATACAGTTGCACCCAATTGCCTGTTGCTGGCATCTGAGTAGAGATGAAATGGTTTCGTAAAGTCTGGGAATGCTAGTCTTGCTTCATCTGCTAGCATCCGTTTCGCCTCCATGAAAGCTTACTGCTCTGCTGGGCCCCAGTACCAGTTCATTTTTCCCTTTTTACCAGCCAGTTTGTTGAGTGGCGCGAGGATATGGGAGCGGCGCTTCCACATATCGCGATAGAAATTTCCCATACCAAGGAACATCTTCAGTTGTCTGGTGTTCTTGGGCGCCTCCAGGCGCGTCATTGCTTCCAGCTTCTTAGGCTGGGGTTGGATTCCTTCTGTTGTTAGAAGAAATCCCAAATATTCCACCTCTTTCTGCATGAAAAAGGACTTCCGGAGGTTGGCTCGGAAGCCAGCATCATCCAGTCTCTGTAGGACTGTATTGATCTTGTTCAGGTGGTCCTGTTCCGATTCCCCCTCTCGTTGGATAATGAGGATATCGTCTATATACACGAGTACATAGTCCAGATCCCCTAGTAGGTTCATCATGACCGATTGGAAGATGTCCGGAGCGCATGCAATTCCCATTGCCAATCTCTTGTAGGCATACTTTCCCCAGGGCAAGATTGTGGAGCATATCTTCTGGCTCCTCTTGCAAATAGGGATGGTATAATAGCCCTGAGGCAGGTCCAAGGCCGTAGCCGACTTGAATTTCTGTAGGCGCTGGATGGTTTCCCCGATGCGTGGGAGGGGGAAAGGTTTGCGTTGAATTGCTGCATTCATCTTGCAAAAGTTGGTGAGCACCCTGATATCTCCAGTCTTCTTAGGCTGGCAGAATGTAGGGGATGCCCATGGTGAGTCATCATCATGGGGCAATTTCTCCAGTACTCCAATATTGCACAGACGAGTGATTTCTTTCTTCAGTGCTTGTTCGAACGCATGAGGGACTGAATAGTACCTTTGTCGGACCGGTTGAGCTCCTGGTTGGAGTTCAATGGTTACCGGTTTGATATTCTTGAGGAGTCCCAAGCCTCCTCCGAAGAGTGTTGGGAACTTCTTCAGTGTAGTTTTCAGTGCTTCCTTGGAAGCATCCGTGATTTCCAAGTCATCAACCATAGCGTCGATATCCACCTTGGAGTAATCTGCGTCTAGTATTTTGGACTGCCTCTCCTCTTCCTGCTGGAGGAGTGGGCTTTGAGTGTGGGCAAAGAATACAGCCTCGCACTTTTCTGGGTCAGTTAGTTCTCCCACCCCCTTCATGGGAATAGAGTCTCCCTGCCATTCAATTGTTTGGGAGCTGTATTTGATATCCAGTCCCAATTGTGCCATTAGGTCGGATCCAATGATTATATCATAGGGTACCTCCTCATGATGGTGATACTCATCCACTTGGAATTTCCATTTAATGGTCTTAGAGTTTGAAAACTCAATCAGCTTGACTCCCACTGAAGCCGCAGACTTAGTTCGGAACTTGCCCCCGTATATATTGTAGGTGACAGTCCTCTGGTCTCAGTTTGTTAGTTGACTTCTGCTGACAAAGTGCCTTAAGATGATGGATTTGGAGCATCCGGAGTTCAATAGCCCCTGGAGCATCCTTCCCCTTCCCTTATGGTTCAGTACTTCCACACAGACATCGGCAAACCTGTTGATTGTGCGTGGTCCGTTGTGGTTGGTACTGGCCATTCAGTTGTGGGAACCCTTCTTCTTGAAGGTCTTCTTGTACTTCTTTCTGTACTCCTTTAGGTCCTTGTTGTCAATGGAGATATCATCGCCGGAGATCCCGGTTTCAGCCTGGGCTGTTGCCAGGACATAGGAGTATTTGTGGTCAGAAAGGTTCTTACCCCAGTTGGGCTTGGGAGCAGCAGACTCATTGTCAGAGTCTCCCTTTGCCACAAAATGCTCTTTGAGCATGTTGATTGTGGCTTGGTCGAACTTGCCTCTCTTGGAGGGGCCACCAGTCAGTTTCCAGCATTTTCCTGCATGGGTTTTCCCACAGGTCTTGCATTGTTGCTTGTTGGTGTCAAGTTGCCTCTTTTTCTTGGGTGATTTCCCATTTCCTCCTCCAGAGGTCGGCTTGGTGCTTTTCTTTGCACTTCCAGCCTGTTTTTTGAGGCCGGCGAGTTGCTGGTGGAGCGCTGCCTCCTTGCGAATTGTAGGTTCGAGGTTCTCCAGTTTGTCGATTGTGGTATTATAGGGCTGGGCGTATAGGTCCCATCCCAGGTCCATCAGTTTAGCCTGTTGCAAAGGCGTCAAATTGGAGTCCAGAATCTCCTGCATTTCAGTCTCGTTGAAGCTGCAGGGTGCCATTCCAAGGATTGCTCCACTTTCCCACAGGCATTCTGGTAGATAGCTCTGGAGCTCGGCCATTCGATTGGCCCACGAGCGGATGCCATGCTTGAGGTCGATGCGAGCAGTCTGCATGTAGCGGCGTAGATTGATGTATGCACGCTGGCCGGTGAGGTCATTTCCGAGGATTTTGAGTTTGAGGGCATACATGCACTCCTGGATGATGTCCTTCTTGTACTCCTCCTGTTGCGTAGTAGCGTAGGTGCGTTCCTGGCATTCCAGGGGCTCCGGTTCCTTCATCCGGTGAGAAGTTCTTAGCGCCAATGCGCGGGTCCTCTTGGGGTGTAGTTCCTCCGGTGGGTACCGCTGCTGATGTTTTGGTCAGCATTGGTGGCCGTTTCTTTGCTAGCTGCAGTGTCTCCCCCCTCCATCGCATTGATTGTGTTCCTAGTTGGTCCAGTCTTTGCAGTTTCCGGGGTTTCGGTGGGGAGGGGCTTGCCATAGCGACATGCTTCCGTGATCCGTTTTTGCACCAGTTTATCATGGTGGTCTTTGCCTGGAGCGTCTTGGAGATAGGTCTGTGCCAGGGTTCTTTGGATAATGGAAAGCGCTTCATTAGTAACAATACGCTGCAATATGGCAATTCTCTGCTCACCTTTGAGCTTGTCATTGCCAGCGATCTTCCTGTCAAAGTCTCTTTTCCAGATGATGAAGAGTTCCGGTCATTCAGTACCATCAAGTACTTTCAAATAGTCACTAAACGCGACTCCTCCATTCTCACTGTCGATGCTCATCTTCACTGTGGTGGCATCCTCTGGCCAATCCTCGCGAGTGAACTTGAAAGGGAACTGTTTGGTCTGTTTGGACGCCATGGTGGGTTAGTTAGTTAGTTTATCAACTGTAGTTCCAATACTTTTGTTGCTTCTGTTGATTTTGAGCTGGAACTGGAAAAAAGTGATTTTTCTTCAGTTCGCTTTGAGATCTACAGATTCTCGTGGTTTCTCGTGTTGTACCTGTACTTTCCCCTCCAGCGTGGGTTCTCCACCGCTGGTTTTGGCACTGTTTTTTCGTTTTTAGTAAAGATGGGGGAGTTACTCCTCTCTTAACGTCCCACGATTCAACTCCCTGTGGGTTCTCCATTGTTGCTCTTCTCTTAAGCGTACGTTGGGTCGGTCCTGCTTACTCATTCCCATGGGGATGGTAGGTCGTGGATTCCGTTATATACCAGTCTGTATATCTTTTATACTGTGGTTGGTTGGCAGGCCTTCTTTGGTCTGTCCTTCCTTTCAGTGTTGGTCTAATGAGTCCAATCCACTTTTATGTGTCACTTTTTCGACACTCGTTATTTTCGATTTGTTTGTTTGTCGACCATGGTCCTGTTGAGGTCCTTAGGTGTCTCTTTTGTTGCTGTTGCTCCATCTAATGGTGCCAACTGCTACTGGGGTCGGTGTTCCTTAGTGCTGCAGACACTGGTGGTTCCTTATCCCTGTTTTGCTTCTTTGCGCCTCCATTTTTTGGCAGTTCCGGTCTCGTCGGTTTCTCAGGCCGATCGATTGCTTTCCTGCTCATGGTCATCAGCGCTCAGCTTGATTTTAAAATCATGCCATACCCTGGGTCTACTAGTGATTAGAATAGTAGTGATATGTAAATTGTGAGCTCTATTGATTAGTCTATTTGCTATTGGATCCAGCAGTCCCCTAATCGGCAATTCCGGAGACTCGCTGATTCCTTCCAGTCACGAGTACGCTCGTGACTGGTTCCGGTGCACGGCAGTTGACTCTGCCTTCAAGCTTGTGGGGAAAGAATTCCTCGTCCAGAGCTCCCAACAAGATGCAGACAATGTGACAGCTCTTCTGTTGAACTGCAAAGCAACATCCCTTTGACAGTTATCTGAGTGGGGAATGTGAATAATCCAAGGGCAGTTTCCGCGATTGAAAGAGAAGCTTCGGTATGAGAAACTTGGAGATGGGAAGGTCATTATGCACTTGGCAATTCTTTTGTACAATTACCAAACCAGTATGATTGGTCACAACCAGATCCTTAATCTCTTCATACATAAGAAGGATGGATACTTCTCTTATGCCACCAAACCAACAGAAGATGCCACAGACATGTTTGCCACTCCTGCACGTTGAGCCTTTGAGCCTTTGAGCCGTTGCGCCATTGCGCCGTTGAGCCAAAGTGTACATTGTTGATTTGTTGGGGTGCGTGATTGGACTTGGATGTTTTGCAATTGGACTTGGATGTAGTTGGATGTTTGGACTTAGATCCCATCGATGAGTACTAGATTGTTGAATTTGGATTAATGTGATTGATTGATCCACCATGGTCCATCAGTCGGACGATTGCAAAATTTACATAAAGATTAATCTCTAATGATGAATTAAATTTGAACATAGCTTTCGCTGTTGCTAAGTTTTGGAATTATGAGCTTGGAGTGAGCTTGGAGCTTGCTGGATCAATATGAGTTGTTTCAATTTTTGATCGATAGTTTCAATTTTTGATCGATCCGGAGTAGTCTCACTTTTGGTGTTCGGTTTCGTAAAAACCGTATGCCTCCTTAAGATGGCTTCAACTCCTTCAGAGGGGTTCAACACAGCGCCAGACACCGTTAATGCCATCACTTCTTTGATACATGGAAATGGGAATCATTGGCAGGAGCATGTGCTTGCACCCGTTGATTCCCATTGATTTGATTCTGATCAAATTCAGACTTTCATGTACCAACTTCACCGACTTCACAATTTTGCATGCGTTACTAGATTTCATTTCTTTGCAACTTGCAAAGCTCATAATTTGTTTTCTTCCAAAACCAAAACAGAATTCTTCTTCTAAGTTTGAATCTACTAATCTTCGAATTATCTAAATCTTCCTAAGTTCGCTAAAATCCACAATCGACCATTGGGGGGGGGAGGGGAGGGGGGGGGGGGGGGTGATGAAGCTGAGATTCAAAGTCAAAATCCATCCTGGGTGGAGGTGGACATAGGACCAATGTCCATATCCTGTTCAAATTGTCAGAGCCGTCTCTGTTGTAGACGTCACCTCTTGTCAAGTGACGTGGTTGGAGCCTTCCCTTCATATCAAAGTCGGCCCAAATGCACCGCTGCCTGTTGCAATTAAACAGGAACCAATGCCTTAAGATTCCGCATTTGCTTCAACTTCCACTTCATTGGTATTTGCTTCCTTGTGGTTTTTGTTGGGTGCAAGTTGGTCTGCAAATAAGGTGGCAATGTTGACAAGGGTGGACGTGATAGTTCTCATGTGCTCTGCTCTATCTTCCTGGTCTCGTTGTCTTTCTAGCTGGTCATCATGTTCTCTTTGGCTTCGGCGATCTTCCCTATCAATCTCAGAAGATTCCCTCAATAAGGATAGGATTTCCTCCACTCTGGTGCTCCTTGAGTTTGATCTCTTGGCGGGGATGGCAATTGGTGCATTGAGTTCAGCTTGTGTTGGTTGAGTTCTTGGTTGTGAAGGTTGACGGAGCAGAGGAGGGGGGACGTTCTTGTTGTCGTCTGAAACGTCAACAAGGTTGTCATCCTCACCACTACTAGTGTTCCTGTAACCTTCATCCAAATCGAACTTGTCATCACTGCAATTACCAACATGTGCCCTATCAACAATCAACTTTTTGATCTTCTTTGCCAACTTCACCTCCTCGTGGCAATCTGGATTGCCAGTAGGGATTTGTCTATGATAGAGATTTGTGTATTTCCTGCGGAGGTTCTGAGCATTCCTGTCAGTTTCAGGGAAGTTGTCGTTATGAATTAAGGCAACTATATCCCATTCATTGGGACTGATGGGAAGGAGTTCTTTGATAGTGTTGAGCAGTTGGATAAGTTCGGCTCGGCTATACGTCACAGTTGCTGGCACTGGACTTACGTCCTCCTCCTTTGTTGGCCGGGGGGGGGGGGGGGGGGGAGGCATACTACTAATGGTGCTGATAGTATAAACATTATGTCCAGAGCAGAATATGTATCTCTTCGTTTTCACAGACCAACTGCAGATAAAGCATGCAGATAAAGCACTACTATAAACTCTTTTACGATGCGTTAGGAAATTTTGTAGTGTTTTCAGCCATAATTGGTGATCCGTTGGGTGTGGGACAAGTCCGTTGGGTGGGTAAAAGGGAATGAAAAAGTCCAATCCTGCATTCCAATGACATTTAGGTCAAATCCTAAATAGTGGTTAGCCATCTAGGTGCAAACCAGTTTTTAGGTCAAAGAGTCCTAAAGAATAGCCTTTTTAGGCCTTTTCCGATTTAGGGTTTAGGTCTTGAGGTATTTCGGGAATGACCCAATTGGCGCTATGATGGCGCGGTGTTTCCGCGACAACTTTCTTCTACCGTACCGATAGTACCGTACCAGGCTAGTAATCTTAGTCGTACTACGTAAGATTAGGATTAACTACCGGGTATGTCCAAAAGATGATGCACGAAGATTCTGTTTTCGTCAACAACAAGCTGCTTGTCTCTGGGTACCGAGTACGTAACCACAACCAAAGGAGGTAAAGGGGAAATACCGGTACCAGACCACTTCTAATCCACTTATTATATCTATGGCCATACGACGAGCAAGCAGCGGGGAGGTGCATCGAGCGATTGTGGAGGAATGAGCCACCAAAACAGCAAAAATCGATCGACGAAACGAACCGCAGCAGCAGCAGCAGCAGCAACACACGCTGTTGGATCTGTAGCAAAGGGCAAGGCGCTTCCGCCATGCAAATTAACAAGAAACGCTGCTATAATCCTTCAACACAGCTGTAGCCGCTTCACTACAGCGTCAGCGATGCAGGTAGCCGGATTTAATGAAGAAGACTGTAAGAACAGATCGATACAGAGGCGTGTCCTCCGTCTAAAAACCAAACTCTCTCAAGAAGCTGCAACGGCGCCAGCGCCGCCGCCACCACCACCGCCACCTGCACCCCCTGTTTTGGAGGCTTTTATTGTACATGTGCCGACTGTTGCGACCAGTCTATCACCTCTAACTCTACCAAGTTGCTTGAAATCCACGGACTCGTCCGCACATTCGAAGAACAATAATTCGACGAAAATGAGCAACAGCAGCAACAAAAGAAGCAACACGCTCTCTAGCGAGATGAATGGGAGCAAGAAGAAATCACCATCGGATACGGATACATCGGCGCTGCCAACACGCCGATCAAAAAATAATAATAGTGATAGTTCTAATTTTAAAACAAAAGTTTCACTATTTTTTCTTCGTTTTCTTTTTCCTGGCTTTTCCCGCCTCGTTCAATTTTGACCGAAGTGCGTCGCTGGCCTTGCCATTCTTTGGTTTGGCTATTGGTTCCGGGCGAGAATTGAGGATGCCATTCACAACGGTCCGATACTGCTTCCCTCTGCCTACCACCTTTCGACCATGCGCGTTTTGTGTTTTTTCGATCTGTGCGTCCAGAAACGCCATGTCATCGAGGTCGTCGAGAGTTGGGTCCTTTTCGGGGATGCCTTTTTTGGGTGGGTTGCCTCCGCCCAATCGATTTCCTTTCGGCTTGGTCTTCTTCTTCTTCTTTGTTGATGCAGAGGGAGCTTTGGATTGCGCCTGTTGTTGTTGCTGCTGCTTCTGTTGCTGTCGAATGGCACGCTCCCTCGCAAGTTGAGCTAGCAAAGAATTGTCGGTTTGCAAGGTCGCAGACAATTCGTCCTCGGTATTTTCTGTTTTAGTTGGTATAGTAGGAGCACACACGTTGGTTTCGTCATCGTCCGAGTCACTATCATCCATTGAAAGGGCAGCAAAATTGGAGACAGCTACCGAACTGGCATCCGTGTCAAGTGATGTTTCCTTCTGTGTCTCGTTCTCTGTAGAAGCCTCGATTGTTTCATTCGACTCCGGTGCCTGCTCGGTTGCATCGTCCGAAAGCGGTTGCTTTTCGATTACGAGAACGATTTTTCTATCGACCCCATCTGTTCCCTCGCTTCGATGACCAAGACCTTCTTTTTCTGCGAATTCGTGAAAGAAGAACCGGTCGGCGCTCGACAGTTCGGAGCTCAATGCCATCTCGTCCCCATTGCTTCCCGTCTCCATAAATTTTGCAATTCTGTCCACGAGCTCCTTTCGTTCCGTGTCATTTAATCGGTTGGGGGCTTGTTGCTTTGGCGTTGGTTCCTTTGGCAGGCCCGCCGAAGATCTCCGACCCGATGATTTCCCGGAGGAATCTTTGCCGGACTCTGTGGACGAGCCTCCGATGAGTTTCAGCAGTTCCAATTCGGACGCCATTAGATCGTCTTCGTATTCCTTCTGATGATTCGCGGATGATTGTGTATCCCCGGACATGTACTCGACGGCCGATCGCTGGTCCCCGTGCGTTTCGATCCATTCGATCAGGTTTTGTACGAACGAACTCTGCGATACGGTTTCCGAGTCGCAAATCAGCGCCAGGTGCCGCTTGGCTCGTGTGACCGCCACGTTTTGGCGTCGATCGTCCCGCAGAAAGCCGATTCCGTCTCTCCCGCCCAGCTCGCTGCTGCGAACGAGACTGAGAACCACGGCTTCCCGCTCTCCTCCCTGAAAGCCGTCGACGCTCCGGATTTCCAACCGGGGGTATTCGGGGAGGAGCAGGTTGCGAAGGAGTTCCACCTGGCCGTTGTAGGGAGTGATGATCGCCACCTGGTTCTGTTCGACTCCCAGATCGAGGAGTTTTCGCACGTGTTGGCTGACCAGCGAGGCTTCGCCCTCGTTGAAACGAGATCCGGCTTCGGTCTCTTGCTCGTGCATGTCGCAGCCGGCCGTATCGATCAACAAGAGCGTCGTGTCACCGAGATGACCAAAGCCGTCGTCATTGTCTTGCTCGTCGTCGTCGTCGTCGTCGGTGGCGGTCTCGCCACGGTTCCGATCGCTTTGCTCGTCCCGCGCTCGCGCTCGCGCTTGCGATTGCGCTCGGAACCGAATCGAGTTGACCCAGGGTGCGACTCTTCACGCTTTCGTGGGTCGATAGTTCACCGTGGTACATGGCCTGGCTGGCCCAGTCGGCAATCGAGTGGTGCATTCGGTACTGGATCTGGAGCATCCTCGAAATGTCTTGCTCCCGTGTGCGGTACAGGGTCATGAGGCGTTCGAAGAGGGTGACACCCAGACCGGCTACCGCTCTTGGGTCCTTGGACTTGATCGTGGGCGGGAGCTGGCAATGATCACCGGCCAGCACGACCTTTCGTCCCCTCAGGATCGGAATCCAACAGGAGGCTTCCAGCGCCTGCGCCGCCTCGTCGATGATGACCAGGTCGAATCCAGCAGTATTTCCATTTCCATTGCCATTGCCATTTCCATTGCCATTTCCGTGGGTCTCGCGCGGGTGGGTGATCTGGTTCAGGACGCGGTTGTCGGCACCCACCGTCGTGGCCAAGACGACGTGGGCCGACCGAATCAATTCCCCGACGACTTTTTCTTCCCGGACCCGGACCTCTTTGCGCAGGGACTTGATTTCTTGGTAGGCGGCTCGCCGGTCCACCTTGGCGCGGCGGGGCTGCCCCTTTCGTCCCCCGGGCGCATCGCTTTTGCTTTTGCTTTTGCTTTCGCTTTCGCGTTTGTTTTTGCTTCGCCCCATCAGTTTCAGGTAGGATTCGAGCTCGTTGCGCACGTCTCGGACAATCTCGGTCCCGTCCGAGGACTGGACCAGCGCTTCCAGGCTGTGCTTCACGATCGATGGCTTGATGCGAGCGGGGTGGCCCAACCGAACGGTCCGCAGAGACGGCCGCTTCGCAGACGCAGACGCAGATGCAGACGCCCTGTCTCCCCGTGTTTCGCTCCGGGATTCCGCCTCCACCAACCGTTCGAGGATGTTGTCCACGGCCACGTTGCTCGGTGCCGTCACCAGCACACGCATGCCGTGGTAATGAACCGCCTGGCGAATCAGCTCTGCCACGGTCGTGGTTTTCCCCGTGCCCGGTGGTCCGTGGATGAGGGAGACCCTGCGTTCCGGCTGCAGCGCAAAGGCAATGGCATCGCGCTGGCTCGCATCCAGCCCGGTGTCGAAGCACGGGTGGATTTTGTCATTGTGTGTGGGTTTGGGTTTGGACGGTGGCCTAGGTACTGATGTTTGCGAGCCGGGTCCCGAGAAGAGGGCCCGGACGACCGATCCAGCGATGGGGTGGTCCTCGCCGTGACGTTCCAGGCGTTCCAGTGCGGCCACCAGCTTTTTGTGGACCTCGATCGAGCTCCTGGGAACCAGGGTCAGCGGGGCACAATCCAAGAGGCTTGCTTCGTCAGTCGTCGTTATCGTTATCGTTATTGTTGTCGTCGTTGTTGCTGTTGCTGTTACCACCGGCACCGCTGCCCGCTTTCGATTTGGTGGTCTTGTGTTGCTTGCCCTTGCCCTTGCCCTTGCCCTTGCTCTTGTCCCTGGCGGTTTGCGAGGCAGATTGTCTCGGATCCTGGAAAATCGCCACCGAAACGGACGTTTCCGACACGGCACTGACGACTCCCCCCAGGGTTCCCTTTCGGTTCGATCCACCGCTACTACTACTGCTGTTACTACTGCTGTTGCTGTTGCTGTTGCTTCCCCTGGTGCGGATCTCTACCTCGTTGCCGACCGCAAACCGATGGGCCGGCAGCAGTGCTAGACCGTCGGAGGACGCCCGGGGGGTCGGTTCGTCGTCGTTAGCCCCCGCCTCGGAAGAGGAGGACCAGCGCGTCAGGCGGACAACCGTCCGTCCGTAGAGACCAACGGAAACATCCGAGGCTTCAAGCCGCCCGAGAACGTGGGACCGGTGTCGTTCGGGGTCCTCTCGGCTATTGTTGTTGTTGTTGATGTTGCTGTTGTTGTTGATGTTGCTCTTTTTGCTGTTGTTATTATTGTTGTTGTTGCGTTTGGGATCGGCAGCACTCTCGTCGTTTTCGGCCTGCAATTCCAACTCCAAGAGCTCGCGCTGTCGTGCGACGAATCTGGGAATGGAGGAGCCATACTCGTAGACGTCGTTGCACTCGTCGTTGTTGTTGACTCCGCTGCCGCTCATTGGGAACGTTGTCGATTCGGTTCGGTTCGGTTCGGTTCGGTTCGTCGTCTCTGATTGGTAAAGGATGGTGTGAGGCGTTCCAATCGCTGCTCGGGATAGTTGCGGCTCTTTTGTCTGCTATCCAACTCCTTCCTGGGCAGGAATTTGGGTTTGTTGGTGCGTTGTTCACTCTGTAAGATTACTGGTGGTTGTACCGGTATGGCGTAAGATTGTTGCACCGTACCGTACTACCGTACCGGTATGTACTCGTATTTGTTTGTTGGTCTGGTGTCGGTGATGGGGCGGGCGCCAAGATCGGTTTCGACGAGGTGAGAACCGTCTTTCAATTTAGAGTTAGGGCTTTGTGAGTTGGTTTGTTTTTACGATTGCGCTAAATAATCCTGCCAGTCCAATGTGGCAGCGCCGCGCACTCGTACTCGTGCCGAGTATTATCACGTGCATTGACATTACGGTACGTAGCGTACTGGTACGTACGGTCCACGTTCCTGTTGGAGGCAGTATTCTCGTTTGGTTGGTTACGCAATTTTTACGTGTACTAACTACAAGGTGGAATAATAGTACTTCTACTTATTCGTATCACGAATGCAATACGAGTACTGTGCGATACGAGTACACTGCAATACCCGTACAAACCGTACGGTACTAAACCGTATCCGAAGTTAGTTACGAAACCATGCTGCGAAATCGGTGGAAGTCGCCATACGATAATCTTACGTTTCGTAGAACATATTCTCAACCGCACCTCTCACAAAAAAACACCCTGGAACTGGAAGGCGGCAGGATACTACCGGCACTATCATCAGGTCTTCGTATCATATTGCAAGTACGAAGTATTACTTATTCCTCCAACGCTTCGGCGAATTTCACACCTCTTGGCGCACTGTCACACGTCACACACACCTTAATATCAGTACCAACAGATATTGGAACAGAAACAGAAAGGAATCGAATAACGGGGCACGCACTGGTGCTAATAGGCATTCGCACTCACGTTCTCATTCACGTTCGCATCACATTCACATTCACATTCACATCCCCTGCACGATCGCAAAGTCGCGTCCATACTTTCTGTCGAAGACTAGCTTTCCCTCTCAAACGAGCATGATCAGCAGCGTGTGGTTTGACGATTACGACTACGATCAGGGGTACGATCCCGAGTTGTACGGACGGTGCACCCCGTGTCGCTTACAATCGATGATGGTGATTTGGAAGAGCATCCTCTCCGACAACATCACGACGGCCCACTCCTCCACCACTACTACTACTATTACTACGTACAACTAACATCGAGGACGTCCTGCGCTTCCTCTTGTTTCTGTCGGTGGTCGTCTTTCTGTGCACGGCCCTCCTCCTGCAGGGGACTCTCCTGGAACTAGGAATGATGCGGTGCCGCCGAACGATGGAGCGATGGAACCGGATTCTGCACCGGACGAGCCTGCGGCAACCAACGCTCGAATGCCACCACTGGATCCTCTAGACTACCGGTGCTGGTGTCATCCTACCGAACCAGTAAGCAAACAAAAAGCAAACAACAAACAACAAAAAAGGACGACAACGAAAACCGACGACAACGAAAACTCGATGGCGCAATGCATTCGGCCCTCTCGCGATATCGGTGCTTGCCTTCGGGGATCCATTCATTGCCTCGCAACGAAACACATGGTGCTCAAATGGAATGGATTGGATGGATTGGATTGGATTGGCTTCCTTGCTACGGAGAAAACCCGTAAACACGAAATACAGCCAGCATCGACCCGCGATATCCTCGGTCCATACGCATCCCAGAAACCAACGAATTGAATCGCGAAAGGAAAACCCGGTCCGAACCGCAGCACGCAGAAACAAAAGCGAAAACGCAAAAGAAAACGACGCGGGCGGAGACAACGACGAAGATTGCATAGCGTGCTGTGGGTGGTCTTGTCGTTTGGAAGACTGACCGATAGATGGCAATGTCCACGGAATGGAACGTGCTTTCCGGGAATGGCTTGTCATGTCTTGTCTTGCTCCGCCCAGCCGGTGAATGGCGAGAACGACAAAAACTCGTCGCATCGATGGCTGTCCGTGAGATCGAGAGCCCTTGATTCGTACCGTACACCGGCTGGTCACCTACCCCATCGAGCAAAGCGAAACGGTGCCTCCGAGGCAGGCTGCGATGGAGAAAACCGAACATTGTTTGTGGCGAGGCTAGAACCAAACCACAGCGTGTACCGATTGCGGAGCGAAAACGAGCAATCCAATTCTTAGCGAAACAAACTTTAAAAAATAAAAGTAGATACCGGTAGAGCAACGAAAAATCGATAAATTAATTACTAGCCGAACCTTTCAATCCTTGCATTTTTCTTGTTCTGTCTGTTCCTGTTCCTGTTGCCCGGAGAACCGCCCGCCCCCTTTCTGTTTCCGTTTCCGTTTTCTCGAAACCGCCACGGCCGCCAGCACCCCCACCGCGATTGCTACGACGGCCCCCGCCATCCCAACCAGGATTGTGGCCCAGCGGGGCAACAGACCGGCGGTTTCGGCCGGTGCGTTTTTGGCGTTGGACTCGGCTGCCACCACTTCCCCGCGTTCGTTCACCACTTTCGCCGCGCCTCCTCCCCCGAACTCGTCCCCGTCGTCGGTGAGTGTCGTGCCGGTGCTGTTGTTGTTGTTGTTGTTGTTGTTGGCAGCGAGGTCGTCGGTCCAGCACGTGAATTCTTCGTCGTGATAACACTGGTATTGATCCTCGCCCCACACTTCCTTGAGTCGTTGCGATCGCCGGCAAGCGTTTTTGTAATAGCCGTAATTGAATGGATTCTTGATGTAATAATCCTGGTGGTATTCCTCGGCTGTTCGGTCCGAACATCGAGTCAAGTCGAGGACACAAGAGAGAACGAACACTGTGAGGTCACGAAACGAAACGAAACGATTGTATGTTGTACCCTTGGCGTCGTATCGAGACAGCACACACACAACCGAAATACCAACACAGTGCAACATAGCGCAACACAGCGGGCCAACACAAATCCAACCCACCTTTCCAGAATTTCGGGCGTTCCAGGATTGGGGCCATGATGTCCTCCTCGCTCCAATCGGGATACAGCTCCAGGATCTCGGCCAGCACCGTTTCGGCGAGGATCTGCTCCTCGTCGGTCTCGTAAAAGATCGCGGGGTAATAGCTCGTGCCCTTGTCGCAGAACTGCCCCCTCCCGTCGAAGGGATCCATGTTGCGGTAGGCATAGTTCACGAGGACTCCGTAGCTCGTTTTCTGCGGGTCGTATTCGATCAACACGACCTCGTAGTGGCCGGGGTGATTTCTGTACGCTGTGTTTGTTGTTGGGTACAAGAAGTACCAAAGACACGGCCGATGAGGAGGTTCGACCACAAAATAACAACAACGACAACGACAACAATACCCATGGTTAGACAATCGTCGGAGCAATAAACCCGGTTGACCGTTGCGGACCGGTAGGGAATAGTATTGCGCCGAAACGTCTGCTCTCGAATTCCGCAGCCACACACACAAAAGAACGTGGGCACAGGTACCGTACTACAAGTAATTGTTACTCACTCGGATTGTCGTTGGTGCCACCGGCATACCCGCTCACCGCTTCGACAACGCCGGGAGCGTACTGCTCGAATGCCTGCTCTCCGCACCAGAAACAACCAACGGCGACGAGGAGCGACTTGTTCCCCTCGGCTACGGTGTAATCGTCGTCGGCGGAGACCCGAACTACAGTGATTGCAACAGCAACCGCACAGAGCAACATCCGCAGGAGTTGTGCTGCTGACACCATGGCGCTGCTACTGTTGTTGTTGTTGTTGTTGTTGTTGTTGTTGTTGGGAAAGAACCTTATGTGCATTCCTTCGCTCTTGGTTTCGACACAAAACGAAGCCGATATGCAGTTCGTATGCTATACTTATGTTACCGTCTTGTAGAAGTCGGAACTGAATTCCTGTCTTCCTTCACAGAAACGGGAAAGTTTGAAGTTGTCGGTAGTAGGGAACGAAATGCGCCTCTGCAGGAAACGGCGCAAACCAAGATGGCGGGCAACATCATCCACGACTGCAATTTTGGTCGCAGCGTTTTGGATGATGACATCTTTTTGTTTTTTCTCAGAACACTCTTGTTCAGTCTGAAAATGCAAGATGCAAAACACCATATCTAAGAGTTGATAACATTTTGGATGGGGATGAATTGGATTGTTGGATTTGTTGGATTGCAGTATTACTAGTACCTGTAACTAGAAGAACTAGCATTGTTAGTAGTAGAAATTATCATGATCATGATGAGAACAACGTGTGGAAAGATAACAGCAGCACTTATTGTTCTGTGAAGATTTTCATTGCCCCAGCACACAAAAAACACAGAGCAAGAATGTATCCTTCAGTTACGAAACTGCTCAAAGTGATCAATCGTGTTGAGGAAGCAGAGGCAGGCAGGAGGTTGATCCTTGTGCTCAATTGTGTAATGAAGAGTTGGGGAATCATGCTTTGCTTGAAAAGGTTTGTATTGAGCCAATTTTGGACCAATTCAGCATGACGGCACATTGTTGTTGTCGGTAAAAAATATGGCAACAATGAATACCATACAAAAGATACGGCAATGAAAATATTGTGACAATCTGACTGAAAACCAAACACACCTCCACTACTTTGAAATCCATAACAAGTGGTAAAAACAATCCCATTAAACAGGTTGAAAAGAGACAAAATAAAATGTCATAAAAAGAAGAGCAATGAGTAAACACATGGAATCCATATGTGAATTTGAAAGAACAAACATAAACACCCTTGCAGAAACTGCTTATGCTGCTCATGAAAAGCAATACCAGTTTGGAATGGAATCTCATTTATTCCATCAAAAACATGAAGATACCATCAAGCAAAAGACCCATGGAATTAATCACTTAACCTCATGAAAGACTGATACCACTGAAAAGACCAATACCAGAAGACTGACATGGTACTAACACAGCAATACATCAAGGATTGGTACGATGATAATCCATAACCAGGGAAGGTTCTCTACCATTGGTAGCAAAACTAAGAGCATCAGGATGAGCTCGCATCTCAATTATTTTAAACATCATATACATATCCAGTCAATTTTTGAGTGTAGTGAGAACAATTCTTTATGGCACCTCAACACCAATCAGAGAACAATTCAGTGGACAATCTATCCATAAATCATTCCATGATGGTGATACCTCCTCCAACCAGCTAAATGGTAACCTCCCCATCATTTGCCGTCACAAACACAGTGCTGCCAGAAGCATTGTGATCCACAGCGCCATCATCGATGGACAGTGCTACACCCCCCCCCCCCCCCTCCTGATCCCAGATGTTGATATTGAATCACCTTATGAAAATTGTGCAACTTTATTTGCATATGTATTGGCTATAGACCAAGAATTCCAGCAAGCTTGCGAGGCAGCCACAAAAGAAGTAATCAGCAAGTACCGGTATGATACCTACATCCAACTTGTATCCCTAGTACAGAAATGCACCAAGGCATTTGGTAGCAAAGTCAATTCAAAGGATAACCCTTGGTTTAATCCAAAATTGTTCTTTGCAACCATTGTTGATGAGGAAATCCCCGTGAATGCCATCAAAACTAGGACCTTCAAGAAACTGCAAAGGCTTGGGCATCTGTGTGATGAGTATATCTATAGTAATGCTCATAAGTACATCACTGGTGTCCCGAAGTTCGCACATGAGACAAGTGTTCTGGATTAGTGTCCAACTTGCATCCAGTGCAAGCAAACTAAATCCCCTGATGGTTCAAATTCCACTAGGAAAGCAACTAAACCTTATCAAGGTCTTTCCATTGATTTTTCATTTTCTGATGTGCAATCCTCCAACACCAAACAAAGATCTGATTATGAAGGCATCCATGGCAAAATGACATGGATTGTAATCACTGATAATTTTACTGGAATGAAATATGGTGATACTATAATCTCCAAGGCTGCACCCCTTTGTTGGTTTGAGCATTTCTTCTGTCAGTACAATCCCTCTTGCGGCAACAAGTATGTCATGCTAGACCAGGGTGGAGAGCTTTTTCACAATCCTGATGTGAGGAACCTTTTTGCAGCATATTGATATCAAATCTATCGTACTGGTGCAGCTGCATCCCACCAGAACAGACCTGTGGAGCGTGTCCATAAAACACTGGCAAATTCCATGAGAACCCTCCTGATTGGAGCCAATCTTCCCACCAAGTTCTGGCCCTTTGCTTTCTACCACGCACTCAGGTGGTCAAACACCTTCTCTGAAAGAAATCAAAACCATACACCTTTGAAACTACTAGCCATTGGTAAGAAGGAAAATCTAGCTGACTTTTGCACCTTTGGTTGTCGCATATGTGTCCAGGCAGAAGGACAGCCAAGCTGAAACCCAGTGTTAAAAAAGCCATCTTTCTAGGCTATATACCCTACACAACTAGGAATATCCTGTGGTATGACACAGATACCCATAGAGTGAAGATTGCAAATAATGCCAGATGTGATGAAGGCATGAATGATTTGCCACTCACTGAGCTTTCATGCCAAGAATGTGCAACATCTCCTACACACAGATGATGGAGAGCCCATGCCTGCTGAAGATTCTGAAATTTCTGTCAGCAACTCCCAATTTTCCATCACTCCCTTTGCTGCTCTCACCCGTCTCCCGGTGTGCCCTCTATCTACATCCTTGGACAAAACCTTTCGCCTATGGTTTGCCAATGATTCTCTCTTCGGCAGAGCATATGTCACTAATATCATGCCCAAAAGCCCTGTCCTCCAAGCTTTTCTCATCCCACAAGACCTCTCTTTCCAGCTTTGCGGTGATTTCATAGTGTCTATCAACCCCACGCGTATATTTAATACTGCTGATGTCACACAAGAGCTGCACAAAACACATGCTTGGGGGTGCACATTGATATCCCCATCACTTTGGTTTTAGAAGCCAAGTTGATGCTCAAGGAGCTTTGCAGACATGTTAATGAATATGGATTGTTTGAACAGGAACACCTCCTGGAAACCACAGGACTCCACGGATCATGAAGATGCCCCCTTCCTGGATTGTATTGCCTCCACCAATGCCATCAAGACCATTAGGAACAAATACAGGAATCTAGTTCAATTCAGAATTAGCAACATTAGCTCCACTGATGCTTTGCACGCTACTATCCAAAAGCAATTAGCTCCAAGAACTGAAGAAGATATGGCTGTAGTCATCCCTACCATTGACATTGCATCACTCAGAGCCATCAGCAAGTTGCTATAAAGCTGGCAATTCAGAATTGCCACTGGATGCTGATTCACTATCAAATGAAGATATTGAAATGTTGAAATCAATGCAATCAATTCAAAAGCTACTACTACTGAAGAACAGGCCCTTGGTTGCTTCACAAGAAGGAACCTGAGAGATTATTCCACCTGGGAAGACTGGGAAGCTGAAGAACGCAGCCAGCTTGATTGATTTGAAGAGCTGGAAATGTTTGGAGCTCCCATTCCTGTATCCCAAGGATTCCAACTGCAGTCATCCTGAGGCTCCATTGTCAATATCATGTTAAACACAGCGGTGTCAGAAGAGCAAGACAGTGTTGTCATGGCAGCAAGTGTGCAGCCCCAACTCTACATGCTATTGCTCTGACTTATTCTTCATGTGTTGAACATCCAATTCAAAGGCTTTTCTTTGCCATTGCAAGCCAAGCCTGAACCTGAAGGTGTTTGGTGGGGATGCTTTGGATGCATATGGGCACAGCCCAGGCCCTGAGGGCCCAACCTTCATCACCATAGACGAATGCATACACCAAATGGTGTAAACATAAATATGGCAAAGACTTGGACAGGAAGATGGTATTGCCAGTCCTCAGAGTTTTGAAGGGCAATCCTGAGTCTGAAAGATTGTGGGAAACCCATATCAACAAGATTCTTAGCTCTCCTGAGCCTTAACTCCAAAATCACCACTCATGATAGAACCATCTATACGACTGTTTTTGAAGGTGAAAAAATATACATGCTCAGACAAGTAGATGACTTTGCTCTGACATGTACTAAGGAACCTGTGTCTGACAAAATCTACAATATCATTGGTGAAAAGTTGAAGCTATCAAAAGAGGATAAAATTCCATTCACAAAAATGGGTTTACTTGAAGACTTCAATGACATTGATGTGAAACAAACAGCAGAATACATTGAATTATCATGTGCCAACTATGTTGATTGGATTGTGAGATTACACAGGATGGGAAATAGATGCCAAGATGAAGCCTCATTCCAAGTCTAAAGTGTTGAACCAATTGCAATTGCACTGCAATGACCCACTAGAAGGAACCAAGGAACATACCTGACCTGCAATCAGCATTCGGTTTTTAATATTGGACCTTGTTAGATGAAATAATGTTTGCCTATGTCAGTTGCAGGTCAGATATTGGATATGCAGTGGCCCTCATGTCAAAATACAGCTACAATCCTACTGCATTTCATTATTCAAGTCTGAAGAACATTGTGAGATATTTGAGGACCACAAGATCTTGGAGAATTTGATTTTAAAGACCAAATGCAGAACCAAGTTTGGAAACCGGGACTTCATGTGATGCTATGCAAGATGGTGCATCACTCCTGAATTATCATGAAGATATCAAACAAGGCAAATTAATTTGCTTTATAGATACAGCGTATGGGAATGCTCCAAAACAATGCCGGTCAACCACTGGTCATGTAATTACATATGGCTGGTGGGGCTATTGTCTACAGGTCCAAGGCTCAATCACTTACGGTGCAAAGTTCAACAAAGGCCAAATTCATTGCTGCTGTTACAGCGGCCAAAACAGCTCGATATCTTTGATCAATACTTAAGGAATTGGGGTTCATTCAAGTCAGACCAACTCCAATATACAAAGATAATGCCTCAGCAATTGAGATTATGAACACCCAGAAACCAACCAGATGGACCAGGCATATTGAAATCCAATTATTTGCTCTCCAAGCTTGGAAGGAGAATGGAGATATCAAGGTGATTCATATCCCCGGAGTAATCAATCCCGCAGGTTACTTGACCAAACCATTGGGATGGATCTTGCATGCCTGACACACAAGATACATCATGGGACACTACCCAGGTTAAATCATATCAGATTGGACAATTAGAGGTTATCTATATCCCAACAGTGATCCAACGGGGGTATTGGAATTGATATCATATTGGATCAAGGGGTGTGTTGTTGGTAAAAAAATGGCAACAATGAGTACCATACAAAAGATACGGCAACAAAAATACCGTGACAATCTGACTGAAAACCAAACACACCTTCACTACTTTGAGATCCATAAGTGGTAAAAACAATCCCATTAAACAGGTTGAAAAGGGAAAAAATAACATGCCATAAAAAGAAGAGCAATAAGTAAACACGTGGAATCCATATGTGAATTTGAAAGAACAAACATAAACACCCTTGCAGAAACTACTTATGCTGCTCATGAAAAGCAATACCAGTTTGGAATGGCATCTCATTTATTCCATCAAAAACATGAAGATATGATCAAGCAAAAGACCCATGGAATTAATCACTTAACCTCATGAAAGACTAATACCACTGAAAAGACCAATACCAGAAGACTGACACAATACTAACACAACAATACAGCAAGGATTGGTACAATGATAATCCATAACCAGGGAAGGTTCTCTACCATGTAACATACAGGGAAACCCGGAACAGTGCAAAATACATACATTAGGTAGCAAAACTAAGAGCTTTAGGATGAGCTCACATCTCAATTATTTTAAACATCATATATCAATCCAGTCAATTTTTGAGTGTACAACAATTGTTTCATGTATGTGTAGCAGTTGTAGTGAGTGATTCTTCTCAATGGGATGAAGTTTTTGTTTTTTATACAATAGCTTGCCATTTCTGATCAGCTTTGATCCTGGATGCAAACCTCAAGTGGGTCTGCTGGGCCTCCTCCTTCTCCTTTCACACTTCAGAATTCATTGAACTAGTACTTCTTGGGATGGTCTTTGGTGGTCTTGGCTACTGGCAACTAGCCACAAAGTGCATGGCTGTCACTTTGTTCTCCAAAGGGAAGATATGAGAGACTAGTAGAGACATAGTAGTAGTACTACTAGTGCTGTGTACATCACCACTCCTCTCCTCCTTGATTTTTAATCCATACTAACCAACAACTAGAACTACGTACAGTTGTCGAGGTGAGCTCATGTTGACAACAATCTGGGTCAAAAAAGACAAAAACAGAGGTACAGATCCAATCTGGGTAGGACCCAGATTCATTTCGGGAATCACCCATCAGATGCTTGGTCGCGCACCCGCCCCACGAATGAATAGAGTAGCAACGGTAAACAGTAACAAGTAATCACTACTAATCACTGCTTTAGAATTCTTCAGTAAATACTGTAACAAGATTGTTACTGTAATGTAGCCAGAAGAATTTTCAGAGGTTGTAACCCAGTGGTATGAAGCATAGGAGGTGGTCCTATGGTACGGTAAACAATCTCCCCCACCACAAACCCGCCCGTCAGCACAAGGCTGCTGTTATTGCTGTTGTTCTTCTCTTGGGACCGAAGAAGGGGTTCTCACCATAGTAGCGATACACTCGCGCTACCACATCATGTCATTCGCACTACCAAAAACTACCGGTAGTATATTACGAACGGTAAGATTCCATTCATAAATACCATGCTGGCACATGGTACTTGTACTTGTATCTCTGCGGACGTCGTGGTATCTATTGAGGAGGAGGAATCCCGTTGCGGGCATGGTTTGTGCCATTGGCAAGTTTCCGAGTTACGCACGTGGCGTTCCGGTGTTCTAGTAGTACAATAATATGTTGAACCGGTTAAATACTACGAAGTACTCCGTACTAGTAATTAGAGTCTTGCTCCGTACGGTACGCAAGATTACTGCGCACACTGGTGCAAGAAGTTCGCAATATTAGTACCTAACACAAGATTAGTATTAGTACTCGTGCTCGCAGATACCGGAATACACTGCCGGTACATAGATTCGTACATTCTAGGTACTACCGGGTAGTACAATACAAGTATTCTATTGGATACTCGTGGAGAAACAGTAATTTGTTTTCTTCTTTCGATCGCCCTGCTCGAGTGCATTGTTCCAAAAAGCATGCGTTGCCCTTCCGTCTGTCTCGCACCGCATCCACAAAAATTGCGTTTGTATGTTCTTTGTGAGAATTAATTAATGAAAAGATCCGAATTTCTGCCATATGTAATAACAAAACTCGTACTTTCTATTCATCAACATGCGTGTGTCGGTATAAAAAGACGCCTTGCTTCGCCAAAACAGAGTGGAAGGAATACTATTCCTTCAGCCGTAGCAGCTGTCGAAGAGCAAAAGACAGCCGGAATTTTTGGAATCATCGTTCAACGGACGAGGGCTGTCAACTATTATTTCTATTACGGAACAATCCCATCATAAAGATTCAGACGACACGACTCGTAGTATTGTTCCTTGGTGACGAGCAAGATAACGGTACGGTATTTTGCATTGAATACAAGTAAGACGATTCATTCTATCTCATTGATAATAATAATTGGTACAAGTACCGGTACTCGTACTCGTACCGGTAATGAATGGTACGGTATCTCTCCGTCATTTATTTATTACTTTTATCTCATAACAGCAAGCAACAGAATACGAGTACAGTACTCGTACGCTGCAAACCAAATAAATAATAATAATAATTGGATCGGTAACTACAAGTCCAACTACAAGTACAAGTCCAAGTACTCCTACCGTGATACTCGTACCGGTACCTACGGTACTTGCCCGACAAAAGCGTAAGAAGAAGCACCAGACGTACTTGTACCGGTACTACTTATTCTGGTATCCCAACAGACATCGTGTCACCACAACAAACACAAAGTGCAGCAAGGCCCAGTTCCCTCCCATAGAATCATGCAGTCGATGCAGTCGACGGAGCAGCCGCAACAAACCGGCGAAGACATCGAGGTCTCTGTCTCTGTCGCCGATTACAACAGCGATAGCAACGGGGAAGAGAGCGACCCAAAGGGAGGAACCATCTCCCCCTCTGCTTCCTCGGAGGATTGCGTTTCCCTGACCGATGAGTGCAAGGAGTTTGAGCGCGATCCCTTTTTCGCCTTTGTTCCCCAGCTGGCCCGCTGGGGTTGCGGGCTGGTGGCGAACGAAGCGAAGACGGTGCAAAAGGGCGTCGTGGCGGCTCCCGCATTCACTAGGGACTTTGTGGCCGACACGTATGCATTCTACCGCGCCAACCCCCGGGTTCTCTACAAGGAGGTCGTTTCGGGCTTTACCGTTGCCATCATGCAGGTTCCCGAATCGATCGCATTTTCCTTTGTGGCCGGCGTGCCCCCGCTCAGTGGATTGCAGGCCACCTGGTGGATGGCATTTGTCACGGGAATCCTTGGCGGCAAGCCGGGCATGATTTCGGGCGCGGCGGGTGCCCTCGCGGTGGTCGTGACCAAGCTCACCTCCTCGGACGGCGTCCTGGCCTACCTGACCGTCGAGGAACGCCTGAACGTCCTCTACATGACCATGTTTGTCTGCGGATTGTTTCAGATCGGCTTTGCCGTCTTTCGGATGGCAAAACTCGTGCGTCTCATTCCGGAAACGGGCATGATTGGATTCATGAACGGTGAGTTATCGTTATTATTTGGTTGCGTTTGTGTTTGCCTGTTTGGCCGACTGGCCGACTGGCCGACTGGCTGGCTGGCTGGCTGGTTGGCTGTTGCAATCTCGGATTCGCTTGATTTCTGCTTTTGTGATTCGATGCCGTTGCTTACCCCATGTTGAAACGGATCGGATCGGATCGGATCGGATCGGATCGGATCGGATCGGTGGTTCTGCCAACGCAACCCATCCGAAAACGATCGTTCGATGCTGCGTGTACCTACTACTTGCAATTCGACCAGGACTCGCGATTATTATCTTCATGGCACAATTGCCGGCATTCCAATATTGTACGAGCGAACCCCTCTTCATCGAGTGCACGGTGGACGAGCGGCAATGGTTGACCTTTGGCAGCCAGCCCCTCGAGCTGTCGCTGGTCCTGGTGCACGTGGCCATATGCATGGCGATCATGCAATTTTTCCCAAAGATTCCAAAGATCGGAAGCATGATTCCCGCGTCGCTCGTTGGATTGCTCGTTGGAACCCTCTTGGAATGGACGTTGTTTCGCAAGGTCATCGGGCAGGGCACCCGCACGGTACGTTTTGCGAAGGATGGCGGAGAACCGGAATGGCAGTGTCGATAGCAATAGTAATAGTAATGGTAACATCGTCTCATCTCGTCTCGCACCGCAAAACAAACCAAACGCGCGACTCTCTCTCTCTCTCTCTCACACACACACACACACACAACGCATTCGTTTTGTTGCCTTCATGGCATGGACGCAGGTGGAAGAAACGGCACCCATTGCCGGAGCACCTCCCCGATTTGACTGGCCTACCATTCCCCAGGACAGCCAAACGATTCAAACCATGTTCGTCTTTGCCATTCAGCTGGCCGCCATTGGAGCCGTGGAATCCGTATTGACACTCCAAGCCTGCAACGAAATCACGGACACGGTGCCCAAAATCAGTGACTCAAACCAAGAATGTTTTGCACAGGGACTCGCAAACCTGATCTGCGGACTCTTTCGAGGTAGGTGTTTGTTTTGTTATTTTGTTTCGTTACTTTGTTTGTTTTGTTTTGGTTTGTTTGTTTGTATGCGTGCATTCGGAAATTGGTTGGTGAATTGGTTCGGACTTGAACAGTCGCTCACAACTCAATCAATCACACGTCCGTTTCCTCTTGTGTTTCGTTAGCCATGGGCGGGGATGCTATGATTGGTCAATCCACCATTAACATTATGAACGGTGCACGCCATCGCGTGAGCTCCACCATGTCCGGGATCTTCATGCTGCTCTTTACTCTTGTTTTGAGCCCTTTTATCAATTTGCTTCCCATCGCCACACTGACGGGTGTCTTGTTCATTGTGGTCATATCGACCTTTCAATGGAAAACCTTTGTCATCTTGCGATACGGACGCTTGTCCGATAGCGTTGCCATTTTGGTGGTTACGATTGTCGCGGTCTTTACCAACCTTGCCATTGCCATTGCGGCCGGAATCATCTTGTCTGCATTGGTGCATGCCTGGGACAGTGGTGCCCACGTCGAAGCGGACGTGGAGCACAAGGACATGATCATCAACGGAAAACGAGTGGACGGTGCCAAGTACGTCCACATTCGTGGGGCAATATTTTTCTCGTCCACCCGCAAGTTTGTCAACATGTTTCACATTGGCGAGGATCCCGATAATGTCATCCTCGACTTCAAGGACGTTCTCGTAGTTGATCACTCGGCAGTGGCAGCCATTCAGGGGCTCACGCATCGCTACGCTCTGGCCGGAAAACGAGTTATTATATTGAACATCCAGTCCAAGTGTGCCGGTCGCATGCGTCGAACCCACGGGGATCACGACAAGTTCCACGAACAAATTTCTCACAAAGTGCAGGACGTCGAAAGCCAAACCAATGAAGGACGGGTATGGTGCCGAGAGTAGGGATACTACAACCAAGACACGAGGCCTACAAGATTTGCAAATGTTCCAGACAGACATCGATGGCATCGAAAAGGAGATTGAGAAGCTCACTCGAGAGAATTGTTACAGTGTTCAATCACTCGCAGAGAAGAAGGCATCGTAATCAAAGAACCATGAAAGTTGGCAACGGGTGCAAACAATTCAACCGCAGCCAGCACTCACAAATTGTTAGTGCTTTTGTGAGTGTAGGCCGCGAACCATATAATTGAATTATGGTTTGGAACGAAGTTTGTCATTTTGATAACTTTCACGTATGTATAACTTTCACGTATGTATAAGCATGTTCGAATATTATTTCTAAAAGTGATTTTATTACTACGCTACGCTGGCAGGAAGCTGTGTGTCTATGAGCCCCCGAAACCGTTTAGCCTGTCTACAGTTGATCTTCTCGTCATCAATAGCTAAATCAAGGCCAAAATTTGCGCTGAATGCATCGTCATAGATTCTATCAAGTTTGTGATCAGTGCTGCAGGATCAATCGCAGAACCAAAGTCGCAACCGATAGGCATCCCCACAATTCAGGTAATATCGTACGAGCAACTCCTCTCGAATAAAACCAAAGTAATCCTGATAGAGTTTTTGAGCTGTGTCATTCGAAACTTCCTGCGATTCCGTGTTCGATTAGGCCAAGTAGGCGATTCGGGCAACCAATGGTCGGCAATTGAATGAAGAGATGATAGTGTAAGAAATCTTCCCAGGAGTGTTCAGAACCTGACCGTCCCTAAGGTACAGCAGCTCGAATTGTTTTCGACGTTCAGATTCACTCCATGAGTTGAAAGATGATGTATTGGTATTGTACTTACGGTCTCCAGCGTCACAGAATTGCATCCTCTTTTTTGCATGCGCTTCAAGACTTGTCGCACCAAATCTTTCCCGATTCCCTTGCGCCGAAACGATTTGCTGACGGCCAGCATTCCTATGTAGCCAGTTTGAATCGTAAAGTTATACGCGAGTCCTGCCGTCGTGGCAGAACTACACTCGTTGCCATCTTGTTGTGCAGCTTGTACCGAATAGTTTTCTCCGTTGTTGGCAGGCACGTCGCTGCTGTTGCCGGTGTCGTCCGAGACAACGGGGGCAGGATCGCCGTTCATGCCCGTGTTCTCCACATCGATCTTCCCTACCACACAACCGCAAACTTCTCCCGAGTTCTTGTCCACAGCAAGAATGCACAAATCCGGATACCGATCTAGAAAATAACGATACGTGAAAATGCTGTAGGGCTCCGACAAATCCACGGCAACCAGTCGGTCGACGTGCTCCAACTGAGACTCATCGCGATAGTCGACGAACGTGATTTCGCTGAGGCTGCTGCCACTGGTGCTAACTGCATCGTTGCTCATCTTTGTTGTCCCCGTGATATTGTCGATGTTCCTGTTCCTCGTGCGGTACCGTACGTCCAAGTATCGTTATACTCAAGGATAGGCCGGCGGTGAACGAGGCTTTCACAATAATAATTGTACTAATAATGCAACAATACTGTACCGGTACTTCCCGAAGTATCGAAGTAATTCTGTAATACGAAGTACTTTTTACGAAGTAATTCCTTCTACGTTACACATACTCGTACTCATACTATTATTTTTTCGTAATTGTAAAATACGAAGTACTTCGTAACAATAATACCAACGGTGCCGGTTAAGAGTTGAGATTACAGGGTAAGGTATTGTTACCGGGTACTTGTATGTAATCTTTTCCGGTATGTTCACGCGGCGTATTGAAAAATAATTGAGAGCGGCCTGTCAGAACCAATCACGGAAACTGTGGTTTGTAGTCGTGCCGTACGCCACTAAAAATAGATTGACAAAAAATAACGTACCGAAATTCTCTCGTAGTGTAGCGGTATTATACTGCACGTGCTTCACACGTATTATTTATTTCTTAGATTGGGTCATTCCCGAAATGCATAAATAATCATAAACTAAATCCGTTTAAGACATCATGAGCTATTATTTATTACTTCATATTTGGAATGTCGGACTGAAATTTGCATTCCCTTTTTCGCACTTTTTCATGGGCACGTGCTTATTTGTTTCTTATCTTTAAATATACAAATTCCTTATTCCAAAAATGAAACTATTAACACCGGCCTGCCAAAATGTATGTGTCCCTTGATTTGTATTCCCAAAATCATAAATTATGTCTAGGATTTCGTGCATTTCGGGAATGACCCATTGTGAAAAGAATCCCAGTTTAAGAAATTGGTGTGTAAAATGGTTGCATTGCTGGAAGCTTCTCACAGCATACTAGTAAGGTGTCATATATGGATTGAGAAGATGTGATGCAAGCTTCTCGAAAGAAAAAAATCTGATTGGTAATTCTTAATCAAGTTGTACATCATTCTTTCCCTTCTCATTATTGAGATATTATGCCCGGATGTGGAGAAACCGGGCATAATGAAACCTGTTACCAGCCCGGATGGACAGACTCACGCACTACTCGTGGATGGTGAGCAGAAGGGGGAAATTGGTGCTAAAGTACCCGGTCCACAGGCAAGTACCAGTAATTGTGATGATAGTGGAAATATCATCGAGGCCGCTAAGCATGAAGAAATCACCAACAATTATCTCTTTATCGTGCTGAAAAAAATGTCGATGCACGTACAAACTTTTTCCGAATTTCTGTTTTTTTTTTGGTACCTGATGACAGGATCATCGTCAGAGTTCTTGCTAGTGGGTCAATAAAAGGGCATCAGTCTCAACCAAAGTAACAATCTATCACTCGTATTGGTGTGAAATAACACATAGAAGGGTTTTTTATTACTAAGTTGGGTATTTTTGGGCTAATTTTGGCAGAAATCTGGCAATTTGCATTCATCAGGTCCATTTTGTTTCGAATTTTTTTGAGTTTCACCCGGGTTGCCGTCACCCCTGTCTAGAAAACACCAAAGGCTGCAACAAAATCCCATGTTGGTCCCACACAAATAGCAAGGGGTGGTGAATTTGAAGCAAGCAATACTTGCTGTTGTCGAGGTCAAGGTTGCAATCGAATCGTGATTTTCGAACATAGAAAATTTTGCAATCCACGTTGTCCGTCTGGGTTGTTGTTGCCCCTGCCTAGAATACACCAAAGACAGCAACAAAATCCCACGCTGGCCGCCAGCTACTTAGTCTTCTGTTTCTTATCTTCCTTTTTGTAGTTGTTCTTCACCCGGTGGACTTGCTGCATTGTTGTTGTTGTTGTTGTTGTTGTTGTTCATTTGTCCCCGGTCCAAATAACCAAAATAGGCCATATCTCCTTGATATTTGGAGGAATCAGTCCCTTCTTTTTGTGGCTAATAGGTATCAGATAGTTGAAAAAGGCCGAATACTTCAATTGGCAGCATCGATTGATCCTGGAGCTCGCTTGGTGGATTCGCTACAGTGTTGTTGTTGTTGTTGTTGTTGTTGCTCATTTGTCCCCGGTCCAACTCATCACCAAAATAGTAGGCTGTATCTCCTTGATATCTGGAGGAATCAGTCCCTTCTTTTTGTGGTTTGTAGGTATTTGATAGTCAAAGAGGACTGGGTACTTCAATTGGTGGCATCAAACAATCCTGGAGTTCGCTTGGTGGACTTGCTGCAGTGTTGTTGTTGTTGTTGTTGTTGTTGTTCATTTGTCCCCGGTCCAAATCACCAAAATAGTAGGCCGTATCTCCTTGATATCTGGAGGAATCAGTCCCTTTTTTTGTGGCTTCGTAGGTATCTCATAGTAGAATGGGGCCTGACGCCTTGGTTTGTTGTTGTAATAAGCTTGTATTCATTGGTCTTTTAGAGTAGCAGTAGGAATCCACGAATCCACATCCCGCATGATCTGTGCCGCTTGTACTATCCCTACAACCTTGATATCTTGAGGAATCAGGCCGTTCTTTTTATGGAGTGTTGGTGTCTAATAGGATACGAGGTTCAACACAGTTGATTTGCGGGCAGCGCTTTGTATCAAGCTGCTGGAGAGAGATCCCTATCATTTATGGCATTTTGGACCATTTGGAATGGGGGTGAGGTGCAAGATCAGTCCGTAAATCCTTGATTTTTTTCCAAATTGATCCGGAATTGTTGTGGATGATAGCTCTTCAGTAAAGAAAGCCGCCAATGTCCTTGGATTCTCGATTGGTGGAGTGTAGCGGCCATTCATAATTTATTTCCATGGTGATATGGATATAGAATTTTGAGTTTGTACGCATGCCCAAAAAAAAAGCAAGTGTAATGGAGCTTCCGGTGCCGATAGCTCAGCCAAAATACCAAGTAGGGACCTGGGACAAAGTGTTTTCTAAGACAGTTTTTGTCGGATTTGAAATCCGACAGAGTTAAGACTTTCATTTGGCCCCTCAAAAAAGAGTGATTTGTACGTCGGTGTGCGTACAGAACGATTAAGGGATAATTATCACTGGTAATTATAATGTTCATACGGGTAATTTGGCACATAGTGAAAGTATCATCAAGGGCAGTAAGCATGATGAGATCACCAGTGATTATAATGTACACACCGGTCATCATAGTGGGGGTTAAAATATCACCAATATGAATAAGAAGGCCGGGGATTATGATCCCACTGGGGCCAAGGGCGCGCGGGTAGTACTAGGGAACCACACACCGGCCTCCCAAAGCTATTCCATGGGTATCACTCGCACGATGTAGTACCCCTCCATGATAAAAATGACAAACAAGGCAGCTTACTCCAGCCAAGCATTGAGACTGATGAAATCACCATACATGAATAAGAATGTGGTGTTTAATCTAACAAACCAGAATCAAGCAAAAAGGAAGGATTAGCATGGCAAACACCATAGTACAAGTGTTAGCGTGAGGATTAACACAGGTAACACGATGAAACTATCAGACCGAGGAAATGTACATATTTTGGGAGAATATGTTCAAAGAGGACCTTATGCTCATACTTGTAAATAACTTTACTTTGACTTTGAGGTACAAACCAGCGCAAATTGAGCAGGGAATTTAATAACAATACTCATACAAATAGAAGATCAAGCAGCATGATAAGGATTGATACATAATGTCAATACGCCTGATAAGGTTATTTTGATTTAGATGGAAGGATACGGTTCTATTGGTGTGAACTTTATAGATGATGTAGTAAGGGTCAGTGGTTTGAGCAGCATGAGCAGCATGAGCAGTTGGTTTCTTGAAGTTGAGGACAATGATTTGTTTGCCACTGGAATAGCCATGAAACTTTCGATGAGAATTTTCCTGGAGGGTGTACTTCTTATTGATGACAGCCTGAGGTGTGTCACAAATGATATTGATATCTGCAGTCAAAAGGATAGTTATGAACACGTCCCTGTTGAATACATGGATCCAGGGGACACTTCAAAAGTTTTGTGAATAGTGCATCTGACGGCAAATTGTGTGTAGGCCAAGATATTGTGGATGATTGCAGAAGCTTTGTGAAGATTGTGTGAAGGATTGGTATGAGCTCAGTTTGCATGACAGATTTGGTGGTGTCATGTTGGAATCCTTCCAACACCCTATTGGATTGATTTTTGACCGTAGATACCTTTGATTGGATTCCAAAATGATAAAAATGAAAGTGGAAGTCATGGTTAATTAATTCACTGCCTTGGTCATAAATAATACAAACAGGCTTAAGGTAACAATAAAGCCAGGCATTGTCTAGAGCATGGACAGCCATGAGGTAGCAAGTAAGATAACCTTGAGGATCATGTATGATTGTAAGAAGATTGGTGCTCATATCCGTGATGGTGAAACCATTGAATTGGATAGTTCCAATTTTAGGTAACTTGAACAAGAACCAAGGAACAATAGAATCAATGACAATGGTATCCCAAGGAACATGTTGTTTGTGGTGAGTGACAAGGTGACCATAGCTTTGGAAAGATTTTTTGTGTCTTTGGCATACATTGCAAGAATTGCAGAAGTTGACCACACCCGGCTTGAGACCTAAAGTATAGACAAATTGGGAGATGGTTCGAGTCAAGCACTCTTTACCAGCATGTCCCAGAAATATACATGATGATACCACTTGGAAGGTCTGATGAGGTTTTCAGGAAGCACAACCTTGCTTTTGTTGGTACGTTCATACACTCAGAGATGAATCCCATTAAAATGTTGAGTGGTGTACTTTTTGTTGTCGATGATGGAAGAATTTTCAGCCTGAACCTGTACAAGTGGCTCAAAGCGCAGAGGATAGCCAGGGATATCTTCGGGAAGATTGATAAACAGGTCAGTAACTTTGAAGGTAGGGGAAATAGGATTGTCAGAATGAGTGACAATTTCACCTGGAGTCAAGGGACCCTCTTCTTCTTCCTGAATAGGAAGGAAAGAGGGGCCATCAGCAATGTTGTTATCAGAGCCCTTTGATGTATTTGATGACAGGAGAGAATGCTTTAACGAGCATTCATCAGGTCATTATGTGATGAGAGGTTGTGGTTTGACAAGTTGATCGGTATAAACAAAGATAGTGGTATCCCAACAAATGTTTCAATATTCTTTGAATAGTTTGACAAAACAGAGCATTTCCTCATTCATTGCTGGATACTTCTAGAAACAAACAACAATTGGTGTAGCCATGGACAGGTTTGTTAGAATTCAGATAGGCAAGGATTGCCTTTTTGAATGACTCTAGTAGTAGCTCTAGTGTGGGCTTAGGTTTGCCTTTAGAGCATTCAGATAGAGCAGTGAGTGGAGCAGCCAAAAACTTCAGCAGGTTTGTGCCAGAAACGGTGAAAGAAGTTGACTATCAACACAAAATTAGAATTGAGTAACTGTTTTGGGAAGGCATGCTTGAGCATAGGTTTAATCTTTTTGGCATTGGGTTGGATGTCTTTAGTGGAGATGTTGTGACCTAGCCGAGGTGGAGATTGTTGGGCCCAATGGTATTTTGCAGACTTAACAGGGAAATTAGATGCAAAATTCAACAGTTTTGCAGTGAGACTGGAAGTTGCTGGAGAATATTCCAATATTATTGATGTAGACTTCAACTTGATTAAGATGGACAGATGATATAGAAAAATTAAATTCCTTTCATGTCCAGCAGTGTCAATGCTAGTACGGTAATGATTTGCTCTACTTGAAGGAGTCAACATGCTCAATTAATTCAGGAAGTTGATTGTTATGGTCTAAACATACCCCATTGTGTTTTGAGCCCCATCATGTATCAACAGTGAGCAATCCTTGGTTTCCAATACTGTCCAACGCTTTGCCAGTGAACAATCTTTGGTATCCAATAATGCCATGTTGATGAACATTGATGTGTGTTCCGATACTTCTACAATACACATGATATCCTTCCCACACTCACAAACAAAGAAAACCGTTATCAGAAGCTTCTCACAAAATATATATACATGATCACAATACATATACAAGAATAACGAAGCAAGTGATTCTACAGTGCTGTATTAGCGGCCGCACCGTCTTTCACTGCAATTAAAGAGATATCTTGTTTAACGGCAAGATTTCCCTTTATCTCATACTTTTAACATTCAACTGATTATATCTCCAAAATTCTACACTAGTTGTTATCAACTACTTGTGAATCTACAACCACATAAGATCTATCTGACTGTGCTGTTGAATTGGTAGTGAGAAGAGATCCGGCGTTTCCATAGTCTTGCCTTGTAGTAAGATCATCCGTTGTGCAAAGTATCAAAGCACATTGAATACGTGTTGAGCATAACCATACAATTTACTAACGCAGCTTTGCTGTTCTTCAAAAAGCCTTCAAATCAAAGTCAGAAACAGACCAGATTTAGAAGGAAAATAATAGATTAACAGTTGCAAGCTCTAAGGCAGCTTGCAAAGGCAGAACAAGCCAAGGAAGACCCAATACGGCCCAATCTATCTATAACAAAGAACGACAAGACTAAGACTATCCAAATCTTCCTACCCTCAGCGTCACACTCTGAGGAAACAATATTTGTGCCAACAGCAAGAATAACAATGTACATCGTCATATGCCCAGTCCTCCAAGCAATCCAATCCCAAGCCGTACATGAAGTTCTATCTCACGCATAGAACAATATATCAACAAACCCACAGGACAAACACTATTGACAGAACCATCAGACATGACGCTGCCACCTTCCCCCAAGGGTACCAAAGACGAGTCAGACAATGAGGAGGATCAGGTCAATCTACCTTCATTTGATGAATCCATGAAAGCGATGATAGTATCCATCTTCCTTATCAAGAACAAGAAGGATGACATAATATGTATGTCCCTCATCCAAGGCAGACTACACAAATGGACTAGATTGCTTGATGCGTTACTTGGACATGGGTTTGCAGGAGAACTCACCTATCCAGATGGAAACAGCGGCTTACAACCCATTCTTCCTAGGACTATCCAACGGACACTAGAAGCACTTGCTGAATTTGCTAGTGATCTATAGCGGAAGGAACTCAAGTGGCGAAACGCGGAGTTATACACAAATGATGCCTTCAGCGTGTTCCGAACTGCACGTGCTAAATGTCTCCAACAGGAAGCCATTTGAAATCCACCACCACCTTCTCCCGGAGCTGTAACCAATTGCACAAAGACTCCTGAACAGCTACAATACAAACCATGGTGTAGAAAATCTCATGATGAAACATCGTGCACACCTCTCAAGAATGATTTTCAATTCAAGCACTGGCTCATTGGGTTTAAGGCCAAACTTGAAGCCCACGATATCAATGCCTGCTACATTCCTTGATGAAAGTTGGCCACCAACCGCACTACACAGATTCACTTGCAACCTCGTCCTCAAGCTATGCGCCTTCTTCTGTGTACTGATGCTACAAGTCTTCAAAAGTGACCTTTCCTCATCGTGTGTACTTGCTTAGTCATTCTAGTAAGCGTGATGGACGTCAGGCATACTTCAATTTCGTCAGCCTACACAAAAAATCAAAGTCCAAAGTATACAACACGTTGACACAGCCACAGACTCTCTTAAATCTGACCCTACATCAGTGGAAAGAGTCTAAAGTCAAGTTCATCACACATTGGTTTGATGAATTGGAACATCTTAACAAACTCAGACCCCCAAATAGACCTCTTGAATATCAAACCGTCAAGTCCGTTCTTTGCCAAGCTTGCTCCATCAGTTTTCAACTGAGTGAACAATTCGCTAAGATTACTGACCTGCCTGACTCCAACAATGTCAGCACATATATCCAAGCTGAAGCTGATGCCATTTATGAACTCAAGATAACCCTTCTACTTGAAGCCACGCGTCTTGATTCACAAGCATTACTGTTGGCTCCAAAATCCACGGTTTGGGCTCATGTTCATAATCTCTCTATCAAAGACTCCGTTCCACCTGTGCATGATCATACCAACTATTCCCTTCCTATTGAATTCAATGGCAACTTTCAAGATTACACAGTATTTGAAGCAGGACAAACACTGGATCCTACAACAAGATTGCCTGGTGTCATTTGGAAAACCCTATCCAGACAGGGCATGAAAGGATGGTTGAATATACCTGCTGATGACAAGAAAAAGTTGATTGCATGCCTGAGGTCTGAATTGCTACCCAAACATCATCAGAGCCTCAACAGCGCCAAACCTATAAGCCGTAAAGCTTATACACACGATCACTCTGTCACCTTCCTTGACAAGAAAGCCAAGAAAAATTTAGGTGCATCCAAAGATCCATCCACGGACCTGCACCCTGCAGTAGAAGATGATTGTTGCAGAGAATTCCATGCGTCCCTTGGTGTATATAAGTCTCAAACATCAGCAACAAAGGATTATCGGCCTCTCAAGGCATCTGTTTCGCCCGTACACCCTGCCAGATTTCTAGCAGAGAACCCTGAAGTTCTATATAAGAAGCACGGTGTGCCAGTGGGAAAATCCTCCATGTCTGTCAACTTTCACAAATGGTATCAACCAGAGGAAGACATATCTTCTCGTAGCGGTAACATACCTGTGTACACATACCGCACGAATAAAACCTCTGTCTCCAAGCCTGGTTTTGCAATCATGATCGATCGAGGTGCAAATGGATGTATCAGCATTGGAAACGATGCATATCTCATATCAAAGGATATTCCTCCACAATACGTAAACGTCACAGGCATCAACAATCACCAGGTGCAAATCATCCCAATTGCAACATGCGGTGCATATTCTGTTTCAAACAGAAGACCTATTATCCTCATATTTAACAAGTGTGCAGATACGGGACACCATGCCCCCATCTTATCTTCTGGTCAGATGAAATCATACTTCGCTCAAGTCAATGACACCTCCATCAAAGCCAGTGGTGGACAAGTCATAACCACAACTAACAGTTATGTATTGCCACTTAGTATTTGTCATGGACTCCCTTATCTGGCTATGCGCAAATATACCACGGAAGAATACTCCACACTACCTCATGTGATCATGACACCAGATAAACATTGGGGCCCCTCCGTTCTTGATACTACTATCCATCCAAAAGGTGAAGCCTTCTTGCAAAAATATCCTTCTCAACTTTAACAGCTCCCTTACTCCAATTATGATGAATACAGTAACCCTTGCTATCTCGAAGGACTAGTACTAGATATATCAATATCACAAGGCTCATCCACCATCACGTTCCTAAGATTGTACTCCAGCCACAGTGAGAACAATGAGTTCCTACCAATTGATGCATATGGCAACAACAACAATTCCTTTTGGCTAAATCCAACAGACTATGCACACCAGGAAATCCTTGCTTGATGCTCCACAATGTCAACACCATTTACCATATCCGCCTTTCCCTCTGATTGTGCTCCAGACAACACACCTTTTGTTGCTGCATTTCCACGTGCCCGTCATCCCAACAAACACAACTATCTATCTTTAAAACCTTTTTTCTGCTGGGTTTCCACCGAACACATCAAGGCTACCTTTGCAAATTCGACTCAGTATGGCTCCCTAGCCGTGAGTCAAGATGGTAATATCTTCAAAAGATTCCAATCTCCTCAACCGGCAATGAATGTCCGCCCATTCAACAACAATGTGCTATCTGATGTTGTATATTTGGATATTCCTACTGTCAATGGTGTTCCCAAGATTGCACATATTTTCTTCAGTAGGAAATCTCACATCATTCATGTTGAAGAAATGCTTCCCACGGGAGATTTCCTGTCATGTTTTCAGAACTTTGTTCGAAAATGGGGACAACCTCTCAGACTACTATGTGACCATGGATAATATCAATCAAGCAAAAGCGTACTTGACTATCTCAAGATGCTTTGGATTGGCCTCTGGCAAAGCAAGGCCTACCATCAACACCAGAACCAGTTCAAACGACGTTACCAAACCTTCAAACGCATCGTCAATTGTGTGATGGATCATACCAGTACACCCCCACATCTCTGGCTCCTCTGCATGATATATGTTGCTGGCCTCCTCAATGTTTTGTCAAATCCCACCCTTTCTGACAAGCAACCCTATCTTCATTGCCACCAGTGCTATGGGTGCATACACTAGCTTTTTTTGGCTTGAACCTGTCTACTTCAAGACCAATGATTCACCTTTCAGCTCCAAGTCAAATGAATGGCTTGGCCACTTTGTCGGTATTGCCAAATATGTCGACAATGGACTTTGCTTCAAAATTTGGGACCCAGTCACCAACAAACTCCTCGATTGATCAGGCGTACTACGTTCTGCACTTACGCTTGGATCTCAAAACAAATGCGCCAGACTCTGCACAGATGGTGGTTTCATTGCATGGCAAAAAGCCAAGGATTCCACGACTATACTCTCTGCGTCCAGAGATGTACCTATGGTTATCAAGGATGGCAAGCCGGACCAAGATGATACCCAAGTAGCTTACTTCGACGTTAGTGAAGCCATTACTCCACCTATCCACCCCGCTACTCCTACAGTAGATCCATCCAAGGTAGTTGTTACCGAGGAAGAAGGGAATGCACAATTCAATGACAATGATCAAGCGGTAACCATTCCGGTCATTCCCATTGACGACCTACAAGGCAGATCATTCCTTATGACTAATCCAGATGGCACCTGCAAACATTTAACTATTGTGGATGTGGAAGATAGCCTTGAACACAGCAAGGAATTCATCAAATTCAAATGCAAGCATTCAGATGATGAACTGGAAGATATCATTGCATACAATGACAACTATATTCATCAAGATTCCACCCAAGAAGACGGTAAACTATGGTCATTCTGCAGAATCCTCAGACAACAAGGTCCATTGGATAATGAACATCCCCCGTACAAAGGTTCCAAGTACAACCTTTGGATTGAATAGGAAAACATGGAACAATCATACAAACCTCTAGCCAACATTGCAGCTGATAACCCTGTCATAGTTGCCAATTATGTCAAAGATAACCATATGCTTAAGGATCACGATATGCTTGATAAACCCGGATGGAAGCATCTCAAGCGCATTGCCAACCTTGCAAGAAGGACCAAGAAGCTTGACAGGCTAGTGCACCAAGCAAAACTCTGATCCTTCTGCACCACACCTCAATATCAGTACGGTTTCAAGGTACCCCACAACCATGAAGAGGCCATCCAAGTCAACCTGTCCAATGAAAACAACAAGTGGGAGAAAGCTATTGCTCTTGAAATGAAACAGCGCAAAAAATATGATACTTTCATTGACAAAGGAAAATACAAGAGCGGCTCCATACCCAACGGTTTTCAACAGATCAAAGTACACATGATATATGCTGTCAAGCATGATGGTAGACACAAGGCTTGACTAGTTGCGAATGGCAATCTCACTGCAGCTCCTGTCCACAGTGTGTATGCTGGTGTCGTCTCACTCCGTGGCCTACGTATGTGTCTGTTCCTAGCTGAACTAAACAGCTTAGAAGCATGGGGAACCGGATATTGGAAATGCATACCTCGAATCAGTCACATGCAAGAAAGTATGCATCAAGGCTGGACCAGAATTTGGATCACTAGAAGGTCACCTCTTGGTCATATACAAGGCACTCTACGGACTCAGGTCATCTGGCAAGTGCTTTGGCAATCTACTTGCGACATGTCTCATCAAGCTACTAGGTTTCAAAAGATCTCCTGCTGAACCTGGGATCTTCCTCAAGCCTGGATTAAACAAACATGGGGAGCACGTATATGAACTCATATGCACAGATGTTGACAACCTATGTCTGTGTATGACCGATCCCAACTCATTCTTGAAAACTCTGCAACCCAAGCCATATAACTTCAAATTGAAAGGCTCTGGACCTATGAACTTCCACTTGGGATGCAGGTTTTGAATAAGATGAACATGGTCTTCTCTGCATGAATCCCATCAAATTCATTGAAAAGATGGAAGCCTAATATGAGCAAATGTTTGGGTGCAAGTCAAACACCAGGTTCCAATCACCTATTGCCGGGATCAAGTTGTATTGACTCATTTCTACAATGCAAATCTAATGCACGACATCCTAAGTGGGAAAGCTGTAACTGGTATTTTGCACTTTGCAAACAAGACTCCAATGATGTGGATTTCGAAGAAACAAGCAACTACAGAGATAGCAACATTTGGTGCTGAATTTGTCTCCGGCAGGACATTCATTGAACAAATCATCAACCTCAGACAGCCATTCCGATACCTCCGAACTTGTGTATATGACATCTCCTATTCATGGGGAGATTGTTGTCGGTCAAAAATACACGTACCGTACTACCGTGCATTCCACAGCGGATACATCCATTCTACACTTGAAAAGTTACTTATACTCCTCCAGAGATAAAAATGACTTCAAGTATCCAGACATTTAGGTCATATCATGTGTTCTCTGTCTTATGACGAATTACACATGATCGATGACCGGTTTAGACATCCCTACATACAACACTAACACAGGGATACCGGTCGAATACAGTAAAATACACAGTAACAGAGCAATCTCACGATATGCTCACTTCTCTTTAAATTTCAATTATCCTATACCTTTCGGTCGATTTTTAGAGTAACAACAGGTTATAGAGCCCTTATACCTCACACGATTGCTGCCCATCCGTAGGATCGTGTCTACCTTAAGCTATATCTATCTCCGCCCGTTCAGCACCTCAACTGTTCGGTTAAATCCAGAGGAAACTTGTAGTGACGCCCATCCGTGTGCTACTTTTTGGCCTCCCCCCACCTCTCTCTCTCTCTTTCCCTGCTCGCAAATCAGGGGGTGTATACCGATTCTTCTACAGGAATCTTCTTTTCTGATCCACGACCAAGCTCCAAACGTTCCGGACAACCCAACCAGCTCTCTGGATTACAACGTTACACGACCAAGACCACCACTGTCTTTAATAAAAGCCCATTGTAACTGACACGCCGATTGCAATCACCTACCGTATCCTTATTTTTTTCAGCGTCCATCGTCCACATAAGGGACCAACGACGCCCATTGCACCAGACACGCCGATTGCAATACTCCATATTTTTCTCCCGCGTCCATTGTCCACATGAAGGACCATCGACGCCCGTTTGGATTGTGCTCCACACCACTTCAAACCACAACATACTGTAACTCATCCTTCGATAGTTGCTTTAATCCATACTTTGATTATATCCTCGACGAACGTTCCTTTGGTCCTTTCACAGATTATTCCTTCGCAACAACCGTGGATCGTCCTGACGGTCTTTTCGGTTAATCCTTTTACGCTTATCCGGCAATCGGTTATCTTGTTGCTGGCTATTTCTCCTCGAATTGTTCTGACGATATTTCGCTATTTCGACCCACGCCACATCAAACAATAGGACGCCGACAAATACAGGAGTAAGCGCTATCCTCTGACAGTTGTTTCAATCACATACAATCACCGGCTAATCAGAGAATGCCGACGTTGATGCCACATAACACACTGGTTAAATTACACCAATCGCAGATTGGTGTTCCGACGATCATTTGACATTTTGATACCCCGTTTACTCCACGGCCTACCAAACTCCTCGGCGAGGACTATTCCTTATACCTTCCTCCTACACCAATTGCTCCGCGCAACGCCCTGCAATTGCAATCCAACCTCAGATCTCCTCCAGATTACTGTGAGCCCGTTGTTGAGCGCCTCACGACCAATCTCACTTCCAATCTCCCTCGATTGTTTTTTCCGATCGAACTATTCCACCATCAACGGACGATGACGTCATGATTCTTTTCCCGACAATTGTTACCAAGGTTAATCCGTTTCTATGCTTTTGACCAAACCAAGCACCGGTTAATCACATCACAGCAACAACGATTGTCTCTCCGACGATCATCACCACTGTAACAGCAACAACCGACTCGAAACACCGATTCGACGCCCACCATCATGGTTCCTCCACCAGAAGCATACGATTGGTCCAATGTCTATGGGATTGCATTCAAATTCCAAAGTGACACCAACCCCCAAGAAGTGCTTTCTCTCAATGGCTCCTATGTGGAGACAGTACCACTTACAGCACCTGAAATATCAACTCTATTCACATTGGACGCGAATGACGAAGGCCCCAGGATCCTTGGTCCGGCCCCAGTCACTGCACTCAGGGAAGCCTTCTGCAAAAGCATCACCTTGGACATGGCCAACATTGATGAACTGAAGAAGGGACACATATCCCAGCTCATCAATTCATGCCCCATACGATTTGTCAAACTCGGATCCCCAAACCAGAGGATTCGAAACCCACATGAGTTTGACTCTGCCGGAAGAGAAGCTGCCAGACAAGCCGAAGCGACCAACAACCCAGAACCACTTGCAACAGTCCTATTTAATATCAACCGATGGAAATTCAAGAGGAACTGGAAGACCAATGACCCTGCCAATTATTTCAACAACATCTATACAGACGACAATAACATCCCCTCTGATACCAATGCAGATGCCGTAGTTACCACTCCACATTCCTCCAGTCCGAGCGTCCCTCCAAACACTGCCATCTTCACTGTCCCTATCAAACCCGTCGTATCTGAGGCCCATACGGCTATCCAAGTTCCTTCATCCTGTGTGACCTCTTCTTCAGCTACTACTACTGACTTCCCTACTATCAAGTTGATCAATTCAGATGTTGTGGCCACTCCTTCCAATACCACAACAAGCGTTCCTCCAGTGACTGCCAACTTGGGTCCCCTCCAGCCAGTTGGTCCAATTGCCGATACTTCCTCCGTCAATGCTCCCAGTTACACATGGACATGGAAATACTCCCCCAACAGTGACTCCGTCTCCTTCCACCAAGTCCGATCCAACTCCGTCTCCTTCCAACGTGCCGCTTCTTCAAGTCCTCCTGTCCAACGACAGGACGAGTCTGCTGTGACTCCTGTCCAACGTCACGACAAGTTCACTGAGACCGCACTACCTGTAACCCCATCTACATTGCCCGGTTTGGATCATTCTGCCCCGCCTTGGGGACCAACCAACTTTGTATGGACCTTCAATCCTCAGAATGAAATTGCAACATTCCGGCGCTTGCCAAAATCAGCTCCCTCACCCTCACCACAGCCTCCAATGTACGATCGGCTACTCCCATCTGCGACACTTGCTGAGGTCACTGACCCTCCAAACGCCACTCCTGCATACATACGATCATTGCAATCCCCATATCGTAACCAGCTTAACAAGAAGATGATCCAAACAGCAACGTTTCCATACGCAAGACTACATAAGAGACACCGCATCCTATCATACCACTATGTATGTAGTATGATTGCAAGAGGATTCATTCGTATGCAACACATTCCTGGAAAGGATAATTGCACAGATATCCTAACCAAGCATTGGGGACACTCCGTTGTGTATCCACTGCTCAAGCCCATCTTCCACTTCTGTGGAAATACTGGAGATCTACTCCAAGATGATAGCAATATCTCTTAGACAAGATGGTCTTTCACAAGGAAACATGGGGGGTATTGAATTGCTTTCGTGTCCAGCAGTGTCAATGCTAGTACTGTAATTGATTTGATCTACTCAAAGGAGTCGGCATGTTCAATTAATTCAGGAAGTTGATTGTTATGGTCTAAACATACCCCATTGTGTTTTGAGCCCCATCATGTATCAACAGTGAGCAATCCTTGGTTTCCAATACTGTCCAACGCTTTGCCGGTGAACAATCTTTGGTATCCAATAATGCCATGTTGATGAACATTGATGTGTGTTCCGATACTTCTACGAGACACATGATATCCTTCCCACACTCACAAACAAAGAAAACCGTTATCAGAAGCTTCTCACAAAATATATATACATGATTACAATACATATACAAGAATAACGAAGCAAGTGATTCTACAGTGCTGTATTAGCGGCCGCACCGTCTTTCACTGCAATTAAAGAGATATCTTGTTTAACGGCAAGATTTCCCTTTATCTCATACTTTTAACATTCAACTGATTATATCTCCAAAATTCTACACTAGTTGTTATCAACTACTTGTGAATCTACAACCACATAAGATCTATCTGACTGTGCTGTTGAATTGGTAGTGAGAAGAGATCCGGCGTTTCCATGGTCTTGCCTTGTAGTAAGATCATCCGTTGTGCAAAGTATCAAAGCACATTGAATACGTGTTGAGCATAACCATACAATTTACTAATGCAGCTTTGCTGTTCTTCAAAAAGCCTTCAAATCAAAGTCAGAAACAGACCAGATTCAGAAGGAAAATAATAAGAACAAGTCCATTGCTTGTGAGTGAAATAATTATGATACATTTACATTCCGTAGTATTCACAAATACCCTAACCATCCAAAGCTAATATCAGTATGGCACTCAATCATACTCCTTTTGGTAGTTTGTTTTTGCAGTGGGTTACTAGTACATGCACCCATACAAAGAGTATTGGCAGTTGCCAGTCAGTGTAATTTTTTGACAAAGAGTCAATTATTGATCAGATTTGTTCACTTATTAAATAATTTGGTGACAACTGACAAATTCAAGTCAGCAATTACTCACCAATGCGCAGGCCGAACTGTCCAAACTCCGGATGAAAGTAAAATAGGGATCCGTGATAGATCCGTAACAAAGCAATGGGCAAGATCAACAGTGATGTGAGTTGAACAATTCTATGACACCTTTTAGCCATTTTATCCAATGGAATTAACAATGTATGGTATCTTCATCAATTGCTTTCTTTGTATCAGCTTTGTTCTTACCTGTAATTCAAAGTGCTAGACCCTGAATGAGCCCCTTTCCAAATGATTCAGGAATTGCAACTTGTCCTCATAATATTGACAACTTTGAATAGTAGTGAGCTTTCTTTTGAGAGACCATGGGGACAATCTCAATTGCTAAACCACTTCCAAGTTAATTTATTATATTCTTCCTCAATCCACCATGGATGATCCAACCAGCTGATCTTGTTGATGGCAGTTCAAATTTATTGACCAATCCCATTACCTGTTCCATTCACAACCGTTTGTTGCTATTTTTGTACACCACAGTCTTGTCTATTACCTATACTAGTCCATGCCAACTCCATCAGAAACTCTGAAATATCATGATCTTGATGGTAGTCTCATACCAGTATTTCAAAATACATTTTATTTCCAATAGCACAATAATGTGTAGTAGCAGCAGCGAGTACTGCTACTACTAGTAGCTAAGGTGGAGTGTCATATTGTTACTACATGAGTAAAAAGTCCTCGAAGGAGGAGTCATGTTGGACATCAGGTTACGAATCCGAAAACAATTTGAGGCCCTCCTGAGGGGCAGGGGGGGGGGGGGGGGGGGGGGTTGTTGTATGAAAAAAAGGGTGTGAATTTGTGACGCACAAACTATCACAGATAACTCAATTCTGTTTCTTTCATGATTCATATTATCCATAACAGGAACAGTATTCATGGACAAATCACAAAAAATGTCTAATTCTCTAATTTCTAATTGCAAATTAGTGTTTATTTTTCCTCCAAATCCAGTACCCAAATGCACTCATTAGGTGGTGAAACACAAACTATCACAGATAACTCAATTCTGTTTCTTTCATGATTCATATTATCCATAACAGGAACAGTATTCATGGACAAATCACAAAAATGTCTAATTTTCGAATTTCTAATTGCAAATTAGTGTTTATTTTTCCTCCAAATCCAGTACCCAAATGCGCTCATTAGGTGGTCACAAACAAACTACCAAAGATAACTAACTTCTGTTTCTTTCATGATTCATATTATCCATAACAGGAACAATATTCATGGACAAATCACAAAAATATGTCTAATTTTCGAATTTCTAATTGCAAATTAGTGTGTATTTTTCCTTTATGTCCTATTAGTACTGGTAGTAGTAGTTGCTACCTACTACTAGATGGTCTGTCCTTTTTCTCTTTTGAATGGTCTGTCCTTTTTCTCTTTTGAATGGTCTGTCCTCTTCCCATTTTAAATGGTCGGTCCTTTTTCCATTTTGAATGGTCTGTCGTTTTTCCATTTTTGTTTGTATTTAGAAATTGTCTTGCGCGTGCATATCGAATTGATCAAATTGAACGTTTCCACGGACAATGAGGCCCTACAGCTTATGTTTTATTCATATGCAGGATTAGAGGCTCATTCTTCCTTTTTTCACGATCGAAGTTTGATGCTAAACGTCAATGACGAACGCACGCTAGAGGTTTGCATTTGTTCCATGCAATCTGTTATTAAGCGTGCTGTTTTTAAGAAAAGACAGTAGAGGTTTGCAAATCAGCGTCACATAAACGATGCTCGTGCTTTCGTAATATTCGTGCGATGTTTTAAAATATTCCGAAACATTTTGTTGCGCGCACAATAAATAATTCTCTACCTATTTTTGCACGCAACAATTTCAAGTAGGACTATTTTCCTCTCCATATTTTCATCCCTCGTTTCATGGTTGTTTCCAAATTTTTCTATTCTACAATTTTGTTTCATGCTTACCCCGTTAATATTTACTCGCCATTGAATTTTTGTTATTTTCCACACGAAACTCATCTTTTGTAATAATATCCTCTATGTACACTGATATTGTCGTAGCGTTGATACCATTTTCTGAACAAATATACGAGCTTCTTGATAACCAGCAATGTATTCTGTTACGTCACTTTCACGTTACTCACACTATCTTTTTCGAATATCAAAATCCAACAACCATATTTTTGTACTAATAAGAAAATATTTTATCCGCATTTGCAATACTCTCCGACATTTTACAATATTCACGCTACGCTTATCAAATACGGAAATACAACAAACATATTTTGTAACAAATACGAAAGTATTTTATCAGCCTTTGAAATTATCTTGTTTATTGTATTATATTTGAACAGAAGACCCGGAACAATATTGTGCAAACCATAAAATAATAATGAACTAGCCGTTCTACTATTGATGTTGATATCATCAATTACTCTTGTTCGTTTTTATTGTATTCCATGAAAAATTTGTAGTCCTCATCATCTTCGCCTAGAATCTCAACCAAGGTACGTTTTTGCTTCCGTGTTTTTCCCTCTTTGTTCTCCTCCTTATCTTGTTGTTTACGATTGCCATTTTGATTTTGGTACATTTTAAGTATTTCCGTCTCTAATTCTTTTGACTGTTGTTCCTCCCTTCGTTCTTCTAATTCACTTACTAGGTATTCGTAAAGATCTTGTCCCTCGTTACTCCACCCCTCCTTATTTCCTGACTTACCGTCAGTGAATTTTTTTCTCAACCTCGTGCCCTTTGTTGTGTTTAGCCACGAGTCGTAGTCGTTGTAAAGGAAAAGCAATGCAAAAGCTTCATCGCTTGGGGTGAAAATGTTACTGATTGTCATTCTGACTGATTTTCTTTTGAAGTCTGTCTATTTTGGTGACACCGCTCCAAGAATTCTTTTCATGAAGTATTTGAATTCTGGTGAATTTTTCCGCCAATAGTCTTTGTGCAATTGGTACCTATTTTCTGAGTTAACGTCTTGTGTGTCCGTGATTAGAACCGTTCCTGGGAAACTATCTGGTATCTGGTTGTTTCTTTTATTGTCTACGTGTCAGTGTTAATACAACCAAAATGTTAGAATGGCTTATGAACGATTGCATGCCGGCAATCATTTTCTTGTTGGTTGCGTACCTTTGTAGTTTTTCCTGGCAAGAGTTTGAGCATTGTGCCTACACGCAGTCACTGCACGGCAATAAATTCCACTCCACTTTTGGTCTTTTATATCGATTGTATTTGGTATTTCATTGTTATTCGCTTGTTTTACAATTTTGAATATCGTCGCCTTCACGAATGTAATCTCTGGCGGGAATTTAAATTTCCTGAATGCTTTTTCTTTGACGTGTTTGACAATGTTGTTTTCCAAGTTATCGTTATCGGATTCTTTTGTTGTCTGTAGAATATTTCTGTTGCTACTGTTGGTGGTTCTATATGTTTGGCTATTGTTTGTGTTTGTTCGGTCACTTCCCGATACACTGCTGTTTGGGCTGTTTGTGTTATTGGTAACAAAGGTTCTACCTGTCACCGGACTGCAAATAGTACTCAGTTCCACCATAATTTTTTTGTTAACTTGTGCACCTCAACGTACCGTTTTTTCCTTTGATTGATTTGGCGCGCTATTTTTATGATAATAATGTTGTTTGTAGGAATTGTTTGGTATTTTTTTTTCATTCCTACTGTACACACTGTAAGCTCTTGATTTACTGTCTCCAAGGAATAGCTGTATTTCAACTAATTGTACTATCTGTGAGTGTTGTTCTTGTACTGTCGCCTGCCTATCTTATTTTCAAGCGTGCCGTGATATTCTGGAATGTGGAGTCCTCAAAATTTTGGCGCGGACCCGAACATTTTGATCTTCCGTACCCTACTGTACTTACCCTACGGTACCATATCATTCTGTATTTATTTATTTACTTATTGTTTTTCAATTTTCTGCAACGGCGTTGCAGTAAATTCTATTTTTTGGGTGGTTGACACTCCCCCCTGAATTAATTATGGATTGGATCACAATTTGTAGGTTCAACGGAGGGAATTTTGTTGTTGTTGTTTTGTTGCTTTCTGATGAGTATTTTTTTTTGAATGTATCGACTTTTTAAGGTGATATTTTACCTAATTTCCGTTCTATTTTTTGCACTTAATTTGTACCGGTGATACCTTCGATATTGTCATGGTTTTTTTTTGTAATGGAATCCTTACAGAGTTGCAGAGTTAGTGTTTCACGCGTCCCCATGCTCCACAAGGAACGGGATAGTTGTTATATTCCTCTAAATCTTCCGGCAATTTCCATCGTTTTTCGTAAAGACTTAGCCATTTCTCAATTTTCCACTTATTTTCGTCTTGTTCGCTCTTTTCCCACCTGTTTGTCACTTCTTTTACTTTCCGTTTTTCCTTTTTTGACTGTTTTCTTGCTTTGTTCATGAACAAATCCCACTTATGTTTGGTACATTTTTTTTCCGTGTTTTTGTTATTTATGTTCTCTTCTTTATTTGGCGGAAATATTTCTTGTGTTGAGTACCACTTGTTGTCGTCTTTTGATCTGCAATACCATTCCAATCTGTCAGTTTCGATGATTGCCTCATTCGTCATTTTGCGCCAGTTGTTGAACCAAATGTACGTCATACAAGGACGGTTCCCAGGGTGGTAATGTATACATTCTTTTATGTGTTCTCTTGCCTCCGGCGTCAGATTACTCCATTTTTTGGCCGGGAAAGTACGACCGTCTTGTATCATTCTCTCTCGTTCTATTGATTTTACTTCCGGTCCAATACCCATGTTGTCGTAGCACTTAATGTCTTCCGATGTTTTCAATGCGGGATAACCACATGTAATGTATGCAAGAATGACTCCCATTGCCCATACATGGTCCATCCCGTCAGTGTTCCCTTCTTTGTAGTCGGGAAATAGTTCCTCGGCTATGTACTTGAAGCATTGTTCCCAAATGTTCAAAGCTTCGTCCTCCTCGAAATGTCCTTTTTTGCTGTTGAGTCTTTGTCGCACTTCTTCTATCTTCTGGCATCCACTAAGGATTGTGTTAACCAAGTGTCCATTTTTGGCACACAAGGCATCAACTCCTGTTTCGAAATGATATAGAAACGGGTTTCTGTCGTTGTTTACGTCATCGTGGTTTAGCTCATGCATCTGTTTGTTGTAATCCTTGGACAAGACAGTACCCCGGGTTGGCACAACTGTTGTTTTGTGTGTCGGTTTAGGTGTTTTGTTTTTCATTTTCCTGTTATTTTCCCATTTGTAACGCAGTCATGCACCTAGTTGTACCACAGTACACCTAACGTTTGTACTCCAACGCCGAATCATAAAGTTTGTATTTGTTGTTTTCTCCAGGCGTTGTAACTTTCAGTTTTTGGTTGTGGCTGCTTTTCCCCGAACAGGCATAATTCTTACTATTGTTACGTACCGGCACCACCACTACGACGGTGCACGTAAATAGTCTGATTCAAAAACAGACTAAGCTTTAAGTAGTGTAACTTTCCTCGTCTGCATGCGATTGGTTCTTGATATATCGTAGAGATGAACGTGTCCGGTGGATCGATACCTCCATAGAGATGTGTACAAGATGTATTCTTCGTACTTCCTTGGTACTATTTTTTTAATATTGTATTGGTACGATGCACATAAATTGTCTGATTCATAAACAGACTAGCATTAAGTAGTGTAACTTTCCCTGTTTGGATATGATTGGTTCTTGATATACCGGTAGAGGTGAACGTGTCCTTTGGATCGATTCCCCCGTAGATATATGTCCAAGGTGTGTTCTCCGCATTATTTTTGTATAAATTTTTTATTATTGTATTGGGACGGTGCACACCAATTATATGGTTCAAAAACTGACTAGCTTTATGTAGTGTAACTCTCCCCGCTCATGTATGATTGGTTATTGATATAGTGGTGAACGTGTCCAGTGGATCGATTCCTCCGTAGAGATGTGGTGTACCAAGGGTAGTCTCCGTAATTTTTGGTTATTGTTTTTTGATTTTTGTATGACCAAGTAACCAAATTAGTGTTTCTCAGTTACTTTTTGAGTGCCAAAGTGTGTTATTTTCTGAAATGTTTGGATGAATATTGCTCATACTATGGATTGGGGAGACTATGAAACAATATTGACAAGTCTCAGGCTGATATTTTAGTCATTATGAATTTTCTAATAATGTTTGTCCCTGGCCATGCATGTACCAAAATAGTGATTCCTACTCAGTTTTTGAGTGCAAATGTGTGGCATTGACTGCAATTTCAGGATGAATAGTGTTCATACTATGGATGGGGTACACTACAAAACAAACTGGACAAGAAGCAAGGCTGATACTTTAGTCAGTATGAATTTTAGAATAATTTTTGTCCTTGGACATGCATGTACCAAAATAGTGAGTCCTAGTCCGTTTTAGAGTGCAAATGTGTGGCATTGACTGCAATTTCAGGATGAATATTGCTCATCCTATGGATGGGGTAGACTATGAAACAAACTGGACAAGAAACAGGCTGATACTTTAGTCAGTATGAATTTTAGAATAATGTTTGTCCCTGGACATGCATGTACCAAAATAGTGAGTCCTAGTCAGTTTTGAGTTCAAATGTGTGGCATTGACTGAAATTTTAGGATGAATAGTGTTCATACAATGGATGTGGTAGACTATGAAACAAACTGGACAAGAAACAGGCTGATACATTAGTCAGTATGAATTTTAGAATAATTTTTGTCCCCCCTGGACATGCATGTACCAAAATAGTGACTTCTAGTCAGTTTTGAGTTCAAATGTGTGGCATTGACTGCAATTTTCAGGATGAATAGTGTTCATACTATAGATGGGGTAGACTATGAAACAAACCAGGACAAGAAACAGGCTGATACTTTAGTCAGTATGAATTTTAGAATAATTTTTGTCCCCCCTGGACATGCATGTACCAAAATAGTGACTTCTAGTCAGTTTTGAGTTCAAATGTGTGGCATTGACTGCAATTTCAGGATGAATATTGCTCATACTATGAATGGGGTAGACTATGAAACAATCCGGACAAGAAATAGGCTGATACTTTAGTCAGTATGAATTTTAGAATAATTTTTGTCCCCCCTGGACATGCATGTACCAAAATAGTGAGTCATAGTAAGTTTTAGAGTTCAAATGTGTGGCATTGGCTGCAATTTCATGATGAATATTGCTCATTCTATGGATGGGTTAGACTATGAAACAATCAGGACAAGAAACAGGCTGATACATTAGTTTGTATGACTTTTAGAATAATGTTTGTCCCTGGACATGCATGTACCAAAATAGTGAGTCATAGTCAGTTTTAGAGTGGAAATGTGTGGCATTGACTGCAATTTCAGGATGAATATTGCTCATACTATGGATGGGGTACACTGTGAAACAAACTGGACAAGTGTCTGGCTGATACTTTAGTCAGTATCACTTTTAGAATAATGTTTGTCCTTGGACCTGCATGTACCAAAATAGTGAGTCCTATTCAGTTTTAGAGTGCAAATGCGTGGCGTTGACTGCAATTTCAGGATGAATATTGCTCATACTATGGATGGGGTACACTGCGAAACAAACTGGACAAGTGAAAGGCTGATACTTTAGTCAGTATGAATGTTAGAATAATGTTTTTCCCTGGCCATACATGTACCAAAATAGTGAGTCCTAGTCATTTTTCAGTGCAATTGTGTGGCATTGACTGCAATTTCAGGATGAATAGTGTTCATACTATGAATGGGGTAGACTATGAAACAAACCGGACAAGAAACAGGCTGATACATTAGTTTGTATGAATTTTAGAATAATGTTTCTTGTCCCTGGACATGCATGTACCAAAATAGCGAGTCATAGTCAGTTTTAGAGTGCAAATGTGTGGCATTGGCTGCAATTTCATGATGAATATTGCTCATACTGCTAGTCATTTTGTTTGTGCAAAAGTGTGTCATTAGAGACAATCATTACAGGATGAATATTGGTCATCAAGACGCATACCATGGTTTTGTTCTTAATTATGAAACAGAATGGACCAGAAATCTATGACTTATACTTGAGTCAGTTTTAAAATTTAGTAGTCCTAGTAATATTAGTTATGTTTATTGTGCGAAGTAGGCTGCAATTTCAGGATCAATATTTCTCATACTGTTGATTGAATAAACTATGAATGATAATGGATAAGTTACAAACGGATGCTTGCATTGGGTGTAGCATAGTATGCCTCACTCATCCAATCTTGGACGATTTGGTGGAACTGGTGAACTCTGACCCAGTTTTGGTTGTGTCAGAAGATGACTCGGATACCTCCACATTTCCATCCGTCGGGTCACAAATCCCAACATCCTTGCTGTAGCATTTTACTAAATCCGATACTTTTTTATAAGTGTCAAGCAGAAAGCGGCAAGCGAAAAGTGTCAAGCAGAAAGCGGCAAGCGGCAGCGAGTCCTCCTCCACGGGCGAAACCACTAACGGCAACGAATCATTGCCTTCGAATTGCTACACCTACTCCAACCATGACGAGAAATCAGTTCTCGGACAGAGCTATGAAGCAAAAAAGAGATAGGATACATGAGAAAAGAAGAAAGCAGAGAATGTCATTGAACTTTCTTAGGATTGCAGCACCGGTGTCAACAAGCCATAAAACTTATACAAAGTTGTCCGGCATAAAACCAATGAAGAAGGAAAGGAATAGGCGTATTACTTGCAAAGATGGTGTCAGTACAATAGCGTTGAAAAACAAATACAGAACAACTGTGGTCAAAGGAAAATACATGGAGACAAATTGGGGTGGCAAGATAGGAGGAAAGAAAAAGTATCAACCGGAACAGGCTTTGTTGATAGATAAATTCGATACATTGGATAGTACAAACGATGAGCATATTGTTGCGTTTGACGAGAATAATCCGTCGTTGCGCATTTTCGCAAAAGTTTCCAGAAAATTTGCCAAGCGACACCTTGCTACGAAGAATAATATCAAACTGTTAAGAAAGTTTGCTCCAGCAATTGTTGGATCCAAACCGACAGTTGCCAGAGGTCAGAAGCGCGGCAGTATCAACGATGATTATGCTATAATTGGAGTTAGACCAGAAAGATTGTCTTCCAACAATGGTGAGTACGTATTCAAAAGTCATGTGAAACCAAACATGAAACTGGAGCTGGAACAGATGACAGTGGGAATTGTGAAGCATATGCATCATAGTTTAACACACATCGAACCATTTGTTGAGGATGAAATGGATGTGTTGTCTCAGATTCTGACTCGTACACAGCTCAATGCCATTGGGAAACAGGCGTTAGCTTTTTCGATTGGTCGAAATTACCATTCTCGATGCCATGTTGATGATGATATGAATTATACTCGTTTAACAGTCATAGCTCCGTCGGGAGTGCATGCTGACGAAGTGATTTATTATTTTGTCTTCCCAACGTACCATATCAAAGTGCCGTTGCGTTCTGGGGATACTCTGCTCTTTAATCCGTTAGTGTTTCATAGCTGTTCGAATTCCAAATACAAAGGGTGTTATATTATGAGCGCCTATGTATCGCGCAAAACTATACTAAGAAGTAATCCATTATAATAATAAGTTGATACTCATGAAAAAAATTTATGACTGTACCCTACTAGTACTATACCGTCCAAAATACTGGAAAAAGGCATTTGGTGCAACGCCGTTGCAGAAAATAGAAAAACGCAAAATACACATGAGAAGGGGGGTATGATTGTACCATACTAGTATACCATCCAAAACATGGGAAAAGGGCATTTGGTGCAACGCCGTTGCAGAAAATAGAAAAACGCAAAATACACATGAAAAGGGGGGTATGACTGTACCGTACTAGTATACCATCAAAAATACGACCTTCGAGGTAAAGCAGGCACAGAATCTGACATGGATAAACTTTCAGTCCACGTCCATCAAGGAGGTCGAGTTGAAAATTAGCCCAATCGTACCATACATTGGACAATCGTCCAGAATCAGACTTAAACGATGGGTGGGCACGAAACAATAATTTCATCTCGCGAGATTTGTCATACCTCTTGTGCTCCGTGGTTCCAAAAACCTTGCTGCTGCCCACAGCCGGTAGGACCACGTTGCAACAAAATTTGAGAACATCAGATGGAAACCAGGGTAAACTTGAGTTTTTTTTTTCATCCCACTTCATGTAAGGGAGACCAATCATCACACCAATCCAAAATGAAGACCCACCTGACCAACCACCCTCCTTAGGATGATTTGGTCCGGTTACAGGTCTATGTTCGAACAAATCAAATTCACGGTCAAGTCGATCAATAGTTTGATACTCCATCACTCGGTTGCAAGTTTGCTTGATAAGTGTGGACTTGTTTCGTTGAGTTCTCTTAGCAGGAGCCTTAACTTCAGTTTTATGATTGCTATCACTCGCGGCAGAGTCCCACCCAGTTGGAGGACCAAATAATCTCATGTACTGTGATAAATGAAAATACATGTGATTCTTCACCTGATTGTTACCCTCTCCCTTACTTCGTTGAAGATTGTTATTTATACAGTTGATGAAAAGAACAACCATTTTGTCAACATTCAAAACACCTTTCTTGTCTTGTTTGAAAACCTCGTCAAAAGTTCCAGTATACTTTAGGAACTCTTCCATACCCAACAACAACTCAATGGCGTAAATACGCCGGTCAATTTCCTCTTCACACTTTCTGCTCTTGTTCTCAAGATTGGAAGGAGTCTTTTGAGACAACAACAAATGAGGACCTCCAGCAGACAGAAGTGACAGCATCTGAATATAAAGCATTCCAATGTACTGGTTACCCTCCTTCTTCGCTGTATGTATTGATTCTGAAAAATTGGTTCGTGGGAAGTCACGATCAGATTGCCTCTGAACAGCACCACCGTAGTAACTGGCTAACCTTTCCATCTCACCAAGAAGCCGCTGGTTATTGCCTAAAAAGTCCTCGCGGAACGTCTCTGCTGCACGCTTTGCGCAACCAAGTTGGTGCATATGGAGTCTCTCTCCGGGCGGCGCTAGATGAATATTATGTGGGTTTTCCCCAAAATCAAGATCATAAAAAGCGTTGCCGTTATGTATGCCATGGTGAGAAATGTTTTTGAAATACTGTTCAACATTTACTCCTTCGTCAACTGTTGGAGCAGTAAAATCAGATATATTCCAGAGACGAATGGATTGGTACTCTTCCCCATTTTGGTGCTTAGACACTTGCATGTTACCAGTTTGAACTGAAACAGGAACCTTCAAAACATTCACACGAGCGTTAATACCAAGTGCTCTGGGACAATTGCAATGCCTACAGATCATCTTTGAATTTGATGTTTGATAATGTCCACAAAGTTGGTCGTGCTGGGGAGTATCACCTATGAAATAAGCCACCGCAAATTTCATTCGAACCGACCATTTCTTCTTGTTCCACGGCAAATTAGACCATTCAATACCATCCATTTGGTTGCAGGCATCTTTCAAAGATGAAAGAGCCAAACAAAGGCCAGAGTGAAGATTGTTCACATTGTCAATTGATTTGACACCTTTATCACCTGGACATGTTGGGTGATAATATATAGCCTCCCAGGCATCCGGCCGGGAGTTTGGAGTTAGGGTGTTGAATATGCCAAGAGTCATGTTCAGTGTGGTAAGAGTGGTTTGACCACTATTGTCAATTGCAATTCCATCCATGTAGAGAATAATAGGCACCAGAATTTCATTCGATCCAGATTTGCATCTCTTCTCCCAAGTGTTGATCCACCATTCACCGTGATGGAGCTCGTCAATATCAATATTCCCTTGAAGTTCTGGATAACGGACTGGTAAGGTGGGGTCTTCAGCATGGGGGAATGACAGATTATCTTCCTTCACCAAAGTCACATTCGTTAATAGGGAATGAAGTGCTTTTTGGAAAGAGCGGACGTAGATTTGTTTGCGACTGGAAACATCAGCATTCTGTGATTTCTTAGAACACCAGTCAATAAGATGAGGTTCAAACCCATCACCTTTTATTTCAGGCACAGTTGCGGAAATCTCCTTCATAACACTTGCCCTGGTCTTTATGAGATTGCCTTTAGTCCATGAAAATAAATTAAGCCGCTCCAATTTGATAGTCCATTCATACAATTCCTTCTCTGCAACTAATGGTATGCTATGATTCCGCATGATTTTCATTAACTTGATCTTGACCTTCTTACAATTTCGGCACCCAGCGACTTTGTCCGACGTTCCGAATTTCCAGTACTTAAAACACGTAGACTTCTACGCTCACTCTCTTATACTCTTTTTTCCCCTCTATTCCATTCCCAATCCAGCTAACAGGCCCCACACCTCCCTTCTGTGACTTTCTCCTGCTGTTGCTGCTATTGGTTGGCCGTCTGCTTGCTGGCTTCCTTTGGTTGGTTTGGCTGTTCCTCGTCGGCATTTCGGTCCGACACATAATAATTTTCGCTCCGACACATAATTTTCTACGCTGGCCCCAGTACAGTTTCTACGTAGCGTAACCGGCTCATCCTCCATCCTCCATCCTCCATCCTCCACACGACGCGATTGGAATCGCTCCACCCGCCGCCACTCTTATCGACTTCTCCTCCGACACGCGCCAATTGCACTAACGATAGCGTTACGGTGTCCCCTTGGCTTCCCGATCCTTGACTTCGTGATACAGACGACTTCGTGATACAGACAGCCAAGCGCCGTCAAGCAAGCGCCGTCGTTGAGCGTCGCCGCTATTCTAGTCTATTCTCTCCCGTCGGCTTACCACCCAACGCCAGCGCTACCCACCCACCGCCAGCGCTCCAATCGATCCATCCCCATTCCGATTCCCAGCAGCGCTCCAATCGATCTATCCCCATTTCGATTCCCAGCATGTCTACCCCCACCGCTCCTACCAAGCCCACTGCGGGCCGCTCCTCTGCTTCTTCCCCCAAGAAACGGCTCCAATCTACACCCTCTCTTTCTTCTTCCTCTGCCCGCTCCTCTGGTTCTCGCTACCCCAAGCGCGCCCATCTGAAGAAGTCTTCCACCTCTACCCCAGCTCCTACCCAGGCCACCCCTTCTCCTTCCTCTCTTCGCCCCCGGAAGGATGCATCTATGTCTGCTGGTTCCTCTTCCTCGGCCAGCCAATCCTCTGTTACCTCCATGTCTGTCTCTTCCTCTGATTCCTCTGTGGCCTCCTCTACTCAGTCTTCTAAGAAGCCTGCTCCTCGCCTGGATTCTAAGAAGCCAGCCCTTAAGTCTCCCCCCCTTCAGCCCCCCGCTCTCAAGCAGCTTGTCCTTACTCCCCCAGCTCTTCAGCAGCCAGCACCATCTGCCGCGCGTCCCGCCCCTGCTACAGCTCTTAAACAGTCTCTCCTCCAGCCGTCCCCCTCCTTGACTCCCTCCCCCAGCTTGGATCGTCAAGCACTTCGTCAACAGGCTCTGGCCGCTGCCAATCAGGCCCACTCTGCTTCCTTCCTGTGGCGTTTCTATGGTGATGGCCGTTTCCCTACCCCATCTTTCATCCACCGCCTCCGGAAGTCTCCCGCGCAGACCCGGGTTTGGAATGCCTCTCCCAGTCCTACCCACTTCTTCAGCAAGAAGGATGGCAGTGACAAGAAATCCATCCATGATGTGTGCCGTCTATCAGTTGCCCCGGTGTATGCCCTGGTCCATCCCGCTGATTCCGATTGGAGGACTGCTACTGTGGAATCTCTGGTCTCCCTGGCTTCGGCTTGCTTCCAAGGCTCTGCTGCGTGGACCAAATCCCCGCCCGGCCAAGCCCTTCGGAAATGTCTCATTGGCCTTGCTAAAATGTCTCCCGAATGCTTTGATGCCCTGTACTGTGAAGGCAACCTTCTGCCTAGCACTGAAGGGCTGGTGTGGCTGTCTGCCAACCGGGTTCTCGGCTCTCATTGGTTTTTCAAGACTAAGCCCCCTGCCCCTGCTCCGTCAGCTGCCTCTGCATCTTCCACCCCGGCACCGGGTTCTCGGTCTGTCTCCTTTTTTCCTTCTGTTGGAGCTGCTTCTGTACTTTCTTCTTCTGTCGGCCACTTTCTTCAACGGCGTGGGGTTTGCTCCAGTGATTCCAGGGCTCCGGTTGATGTCACTGAAGGTACCAAGTGCTCCTATAGCTCCTACTTCACTCTGTCTCTCCCTCGGCTGATGTCACCCCGCCCTAGTGATTTGTACGACGAAATGCTGGAGTCCCTGACTGATGCACTCAGCTTGCTCTGGTCGGCGGATCGGAAGCTGGTTCTCTATGTCTTCCCTTCCCGCGCCAGCATTAACCCCAAGGCTAAGCCTGTTCCCAAACTCTGGTCTACCCTGCCTGACAGGCGCACTCTTGAGCTCTACGTTGCTTCCCTCTGGCTTCGGGTCCGCGCAGCACCCCACCTTCGGTTCTATATCGGACACAGTGTCCCGGTGGATGCTCTCTTGTCTGACACTCTCCTTCAGCGCCTCCAGGACCGTGAAATGGACTTCAAGTACGATCATATTCAAGCCGCCACTACTGTCACCTGTGGTTTCCTGCTCGGTTCCTATATGCAGAGTTTTGATCTTAATCATTACAATGCCCTGCTCCAGACCCATCCTCGGTTTCAAGCCTTCCCTATCGCTGTCATCCGGAAGAACATTCGGCTCGACAATTCACGAACCCCTGACCCCTCTCCTGTCCCAGCTGCTCACATCTTGTGTGATTCTACCAAGCGTTCCCAGACTGTCAAGCTACTGAAGGCTCAGTTCAATCGCTGCTCTGCGTCTGATATAGCCTCCCTTCCTGATGGTAAATTCTACAAGTTCATTGAGACTGCTACCAATCCCTCTGACCGATGCCTTTCCCCTTCTAAGCTGAAGACCCTTCGTCAAGCTAAGCACCGGCAAGCCAAGTTCATCCAGCCCCATGAAACTGCTTCTGTTCTCGGTGTGGTTGACCTGGATCTTCCTGTCGATTTGGGTCAGGGCCTGGGCGCTACCACCTTGCGCCGTGTTCTTCTGGGAATTCGTACTAGGGACAACTGGTCCTGGCCATTGTTTCTCTCTGTTGATACCAGCTCCTACCGTGGTGAAATCCTGGCCCTGTACAACACTACTACCTCAGCTGAAGCCCAAGCCATGCTGTCCTTTCTTCCTATCTTCCTGGAGGCCCGGTATGGCTCTTGTGTTCGCCAATGGTTCTCTACTGAGTGTCTCACTGAGTTGGAGGACTTTCATTGGGATCCCACTGAAGGACGGGTTGTTGAAAAGGCCCCTGCACCGGACCAGGACCCGGAGGATGCTTTGCCCTTCTTTGGTCGTGGTGACGTCTGCGATTGGGAACTCGTGGATGACGACCTGTCCATCGACTCCACTTCCAACGCTGTTACTTTTGACCTGGATATGCACTTCTCTTTTCAGATACGTGAGGACAGCGCTGGGTGTGGCTTTGATGATGGCCAGTCCATGTCTACTCTTGCAACCGGCACTTCCAACATCACTTCTGTTCTAGCTGCCCCTCCACCTGCCGCCCCTCTTGAAGGCGTTGCCTTGGCTGACATTGTGTCCCCCGCTAGCACCCTCCCCACCGCCCTCAACTCTCCTCTCCGCTCTGGTTTCACCTCCATAGCTTTTTCTCCCGGCACCGACGCCAGTATCAGCGAGCTGAGCCATACCAATGCCTCAACCAGCTCTGCACCGGCTTCTCTCCTATCCGTGCGACAGACACGGTATTCCTCTGACCATGGTTAGGAATCCTTTCTTCTGGCCTGGTGGAATGCCTACTTCTCCAAATTCCACCTCTGCATCCCTCAGTCAACCTTCCTCTCCTTCCGCTCCTCCTGCTTCCCGCCTTGTCTACCCCACCGTGTCTCTCCTATCCCTGCATCAGGTGTTAATGCCTTTGGTTTGCTTTCCAGTGCTTCCCCCAGGATTGCCTCCTGTTCTCCACCTAGGGCTGCATCAACTGGTGCTCCATGTGGTTCACCCGGATATGTACCCAGGGCTCCTCCCAGCGCTGCACCTGGCGCCAGCCCGAGTGCTTCCTCCTGCCATGCATTTGGCTTGCTTTCCAGTGCTTCACCTAGGGTTGCCTTCAGTGTTCCACCTAGTGCTGCACCCATTGTTGCTCGCCGTGTTTCCCCCTGATATGCACCCAGTCTTCCTCCCGGCACTGCACCAGGCGCCACTCCCAGTGCTTCCTTCTGCCATGCATTTGACTTGCTTTCCAGTGCTTCCCTCAGGATTGCCTCCAGTGCTCCGCCTAGTGTTGCATCCACTGGTGCTCCCAATGTCTCACCCTGCTCTGCCAACAGTGTTTCTCCCAGCGCTGAGCCAGGCGCCACTCCCAGTGCTTCCTCCTGCCATGCATTTGGCTTGCTTCCCAGTGCTTCCCCCAGGATTGCCTCCAGTGCTCCACCTCGCGCTGCCTCAACTGGTGCTCCCAGTGTTTCACCCTTCTCTGCCGACAGTGTTACTCCCAGAACTGCATCAGGCACCACTCCCAGTGCTTCCTCCTGCCATGCATCTGACTTGCTTTCCAGTGCTTCCCCCAGGATTGCCTCCAGTGCCCCGCCTAGTGTTGCATCAACTGGTGCTCCCACTGTTTCACCCTGCTCTGCCGACAGTGCTCCTCCCAGAACTGCACCAGGCGCCACTCCCAGTTCTTCCTCCTGCCATGCATCTGACTTGCTTTCCAGTGCTTCCCTCAGGATTGCCTCCAGTGCTCCCCCTAGTGATGCATCAACTGGTGCTCCCAGTGTTTCACCCTGATATGCACCCAGTGTTCCTCCCAGCGCTGAGCCAGGCGCCACTCCCAGTGCTTCCTCCTGCCATGCATTTGGCTTGCTTCCCAGTGCTTCTCCCAGGATTGCCTCCAGTGCTCCACCTAGCGCTGCCTCAACTGGTGCTCCCAGTGTTTCACCCTTCTCTGCCGACAGTGTTCCTCCCAGAACTGCACCAGGCGCCACTCCCAGTGCTTCCTCCTGCCATGCATTTGACTTGCGTTCCAGTGCTTCATCTAGGGCCGCCTTCAGTGTTCCACCTAGTGCTGCGTCAACTGGTGCTCCCAATGTTTCACCCTGCTCTGCCGACAGTGTTACTCCCAGAACTGCACCAGGCGCCACTCCCAGTTCTTCCTCCTGCCATGCATCTGACTTGCTTTCCAGTGCTTCATCTAGGGTCGCCTTCAGTGTATCACCTAGTGCTGCATCAACTGGTGCTCCCAATGTTTCACCCTGCTCTGCCGACAGTGCTCCTCCCAGAACTGCACCAGGCGCCACTCCCAGTTCTTCCTCCTGCCATGCATCTGACTTGCTTTCCAGTGCTTCCCTCAGGATTGCCTCCAGTGCTCCCCCTAGTGATGCATCAACTGGTGCTCCCAGTGTTTCACCCTGATATGCACCCAGTGTTCCTCCCAGCGCTGAGCCAGGCGCCACTCCCAGTGCTTCCTCCTGCCATGCATTTGGCTTGCTTCCCAGTGCTTCTCCCAGGATTGCCTCCAGTGCTCCACCTAGCGCTGCCTCAACTGGTGCTCCCAGTGTTTCACCCTTCTCTGCCGACAGTGTTCCTCCCAGAACTGCACCAGGCGCCACTCCCAGTGCTTCCTCCTGCCATGCATTTGACTTGCGTTCCAGTGCTTCATCTAGGGCCGCCTTCAGTGTTCCACCTAGTGCTGCATCAACTGGTGCTCCAAATGTTTCACCCTGCTCTGCCGCCAGTGTTACTCCCAGAACTGCACCAGGCGTCACTCCCAGTGCTTCCTCCTGCCTTGCATCTGCCTTGCTTTCCAGTGCCTCCCCCAGGATTGCCTCCAGTGCTCCACCTAGCGCTGCCTCAACTGGTGCTCCCAGTGTTTCACCCTGCTCTGCCAACAGTGTTTCTCCCAGCGCTGCACCAGGCGCCCCTCCCAGTGCTTCCTCCTTGCCATGCATTTGACTTGCTTTCCAGTGCTTCATCTAGGGTCGCCTTCCGTGCTCCCCCTCGCGCTGCCTCCACTGGTGCTCCCAGCGTTTCACCCTGATATGCACCCAGCGTTCCTCCCAGGGCTGCACCAGGCGCCATTCCCAGTGTTTCCTCCTGCCATGCATTTGCCCTGCGTTCCAGTGCTTCATCTAGGGTCGCCTTCAGTGTTTCACCTAGTGCTGCGTCAACTGGTGCTCCCAATGTTTCACCCTGCTCTGCCGACAGTGTTACTCCCAGAACTGCATCAGGCACCACTCCCAGTGCTTCCTCCTGCCATGCATCTGACTTGCTTTCCAGTGCTTCCCCCAGGATTGCCTCCAGTGCTCCGCCTAGCGTTGCATCAACTGGTGCTCCCAATGTTTCACCCTGCTCTGCCGACAGTGCTCCTCCCAGAACTGCACCAGGCGCCACTCCCAGTTCTTCCTCCTGCCATGCATCTGACTTGCTTTCCAGTGCTTCCCCCAGGATTGCCTCCAGTGCTCCATCTAGCGCTGCATCAACTGGTGCTCCCAGTGTTTTACCCTGCTCTGCCAACAGTGTTTCTCCCAGCGCTGCACCAGGCGCCCCTCCCAGTGCTTCCTCCTGCCTTGCATCTGACCTGCTTTCCAGTGCTTCCCTCAGGATTGCCTCCAGTGCCCCACCTAGTGCTGCATCAACTGGTGCTCCCAGTGCTTCATCCTGCTCTGCCGACAGTGCTCCTCCCAGAACTGCACCAGGCGCCACTCCCAGTGCATCCTTCTGCCATGCATTTGACTTGCTTTCCAGTGCTTCCCTCAGGATTGCTTCCAGTGCTCCACCTAGTGCTGCATCAACTGGTGCTCCCAGTGTGTCCCCCTGCTCTGCCGACAGTGTTACTCCCAGAACTGCACCAGGCGCCACTCCCAGTGCTTCCTCCTGTTATGCATCTGACTTGCTTTCCAGTGCTACCCCCAGGATTGCTTCCAGTGCTCTACCTAGTGCTGCATCAACTGGTGCTCCCCGTGTTTCATCCTGATATGCACCCCGTGCTTCTCCCAGCGCTGAGCCAGGCGCCACTCCCAGTGCTTCCTCCTGCCATGCATCTGACTTACTTTCCAGTGCCTCATCTAGGGTCGCCTTCAGTGTTCTACCTAGTGATGCATCAACTGGTGCTCCCAGTGTTTCACCCTGATATGCACCCAGTGTTCCTCCCAGCGCTGAGCCAGGCGCCACTCCCAGTGCTTCCTCCTGCCATGCATTTGGCTTGCTTCCCAGTGCTTCTCCCAGGATTGCCTCCAGTGCTCCATCTAGCGCTGCATCAACTGGTGCTCCCAGTGTTTTACCCTGCTCTGCCAACAGTGTTTCTCCCAGCGCTGCACCAGGCGCCCCTCCCAGTGCTTCCTCCTGCCATGCATCTGCCTTGCTTTCCCGTGCTTCCCTCAGGATTGCCTCCAGTGCTCCACCTAGCGCTGCCTCCACTGGTGCTCCCAGTGTTTCACCCTGCTCTGCCAACAGTGTTTCTCCCAGCGCTGCACCAGGCGCCCCTTCCAGTGCTTCCTCATGCCATGCATTTGACTTGCTTTCCAGTGCTTCATCTAGGGTCGCCTTCCGTGCTTCCCCTCGCGCTGCCTCAACTGGTGCTCCCAGTGTTTCCCCCTGCTATGCACCCAGTGTTTTTCCCAGCGCTGCACCAGGCGCCACTCCCAGTGCTTCCTCCTGCCATGCATCTGACTTGCTTTCCAGTGCTTCATCTAGGGCCGCCTTCAGTGCTCCACCTAGCGCTGCCTCCACTGGTGCTCCCAGCGTTTCACCCTGATATGCACCCAGCGTTCCTCCCAGGGCTGCACCAGGCGCCATTCCCAGTGTTTCCTCCTGCCATGCATTTGACTTGCGTTCCAGTGCTTCATCTAGGGTCGCCTTCAGTGTTTCACCTAGTGCTGCATCAACTGGTGCTCCCAATGTTTCACCCTGCTCTGCCGACAGTGTTACTCCCAGAACTGCATCAGGCACCACTCCCAGTGCTTCCTCCTGCCATGCATCTGACTTGCTTTCCAGTGCTTCCCCCAGGATTGCCTCCAGTGCTCCGCCTAGTGTTGCATCAACTGGTGCTCCCAATGTTTCACCCTGCTCTGCCGACAGTGCTCCTCCCAGCACTGCACCAGGAGCCACTCCCAGTTCTTCCTCCTGCCATGCATCTGACTTGCTTTCCAGTGCTTCCCCCAGGATTGCCTCCAGTGCTCCACCTAGCGCTGCATCAACTGGTGCTCCCAGTGTTTCACCCTGCTCTGCCAACAGTGTTTCTCCCAGCGCTGCACCAGGCGCCCCTCCCAGTGCTCCCTCCTGCCATGCATCTGACCTGCTTTCCAGTGCTTCCCTCAGGATTGCCTCCAGTGCCCCACCTAGTGCTGCATCAACTGGTGCTTCCAGTGCTTCATCCTGCTCTGCCGACAGTGCTCCTCCCAGAACTGCACCAGGCGCCACTCCCAGTGCATCCTTCTGCCATGCATTTGACTTGCTTTCCAGTGCTTCCCTCAGGATTGCTTCCAGTGCTCCACCTAGTGCTGCATCAACTGGTGCTCCCAGTGTTTCCCCCTGCTCTGCCGACAGTGTTACTCCCAGAACTGCACCAGGCGCCACTCCCAGTGCTTCCTCCTGTTATGCATCTGACTTGCTTTCCAGTGCTCCCCCCAGGATTGCTTCCAGTGCTCTACCTAGTGCTGCATCACCTGGTGCTCCCAGCGTTTCATCCTGATATGCACCCCGTGCTTCTCCCAGCGCTGAGCCGGGCGCCACTCCCAGTGCTTCCTCCTGCCCTGCATCTGACTTACTTTCCAGTGCTTCCTCTAGGGTCGCCTTCAGTGTTCCACCTAGTGCTGCATCAACGTGTGCTCCCAGTGTTTCACCCTGCTATGCATCCAGTGTTCCTCCCAGCGCTGCACCAGGCGCCACTCCCAGTGCTTCCTCCTGCCATGCATTTGCCTTGCTTTCCAGTGCCTCCCCCAGGATTGCCTCCAGTGCTCCACCTAGTGTTGCATCAACTGGTGCTCCCACTGTTTCACCCTGCTCTGCCGACAGTGCTACTCACAGCACTGCACCAGGCGCCACTCCCAGTGCTTCCTCCTGCCATGCATCTGACTTGCTTTCCAGTGCCTCCCCCAGGATTGCCTCCAGTGCTCCACCTAGCGCTGCCTCCACTGGTGCTCCCAGTGTTTCACCCTGCTCTGCCAACAGTGTTTCTCCCAGCGCTGCACCAGGCGCCCCTCCCAGTGCTTCCTCCTGCCATGCATCTGACCTGCTTCCCAGTGCTTCCCCCAGGATTGCCTCCAGTGCTCCACCTAGCGCTGCCTCAACTGGTGCTCCCAGTTTTTCACCCTGCTTTGCCGACAGTGTTCCTCCCAGAACTGCACCAGGCGCCACTCCCAGTGCTTCCTCCTGCCATGCATTTGACTTGCGGTCCAGTGCTTCATCAAGGGCCGCCTTCAGTGTTCCACCTAGTGCTGCATCACCTGGTGCTCCCAATGTTTCATCCTGTTCTGCCGACCGTGCTACTCCCGGCACTGCACCAGGCGCCACTCCCAGTGCTTCCTTCTGCCATGCATTTGACTTGCTTTCCAGTGCTTCCCTCAGGATTGCCTCCAGTGCTCCCCCTAGTGCTGCACCAACGGGTGCTCCCAGTGTTTCACCCTGATATGCATCCAGTGTTCCTCCCAGCGCTGCGCCAGGCGCCCCTCCCAGTGCTTCCTCCTGCCATGCCGTTGACTTGCTTTCCAGTGCTTCATCTAGGGTCGCCTTCCGTGCTCCACCTAGCGCTGCATCAACTGGTGCTCCCAGTGTTTCCCCCTGCTCTGCCGACAGTGTTACTCCCAGACCTGCACCAGGCGCCACTCCCCGCGCATCCTTCTGCCATGCATTTGACTTGCTTTCCAGTGCTTCCCTCCGGATTGCTTCCAGTGCTCCACCTAATGCTGCATCAACTGGTGCTCCCAGTGCTTCATCCTCCTCTGCCGACAGTGCTACTCCCAGAACTGCACCAGGCGCCACTTCCAGTGCTTCCTCCTGCCATGCATCTGACTTGCTTTCCAGTGCTTCCTTCAGGATTGCCTCCCGCGCTCCACCTAGTGTTGCATCAACTGGTGCTCCCAATGTTTCCCCCTGCTCTGCCGACAGTGCTTCCCCCAGGATTGCCTCCAGTGCTCCACCTCGTGCTGCATCAACTGGTGCTCCCAGTGTTTCACCCTGCTCGGCTGACAGTGTTACTCCGAGAACTGCACCAAGTGCCACTCCCAGTGCTTCCTCCTGCCATGCGTTTGGCTTGCTTTCCAGTGCTTCCCCTAGGGTTGCCTCTAGTGTTCCACCTACGGTTGCATACAGTGCCAATTCTTCTCCTCGTGCTGCTTCCTGTGCTGCCACTACTGGCACAGCACCTGCTGTGGCCTTCCGTGTTCCACACCTATGCCTCACAAGCTTCCTCTTCCGTGCGACAGACACGGTATGCGTCTGATCATGGTTAGGATATCTCATTCAGGGCACTGTGGGATGCCCTCCAACTCTCATCCCCACCTGGATTCCTCCAGTCCTTCTTCCCATTCCTTGCCTTCTCTTGCTTCCCGTCTCGCCCAATCCAATCTTCATGGGGACCTCCTTGTGAATAAAGATTCTGATGCTTTTGGCCATCCCTTTCCCCAGTCTCCGTCCTCAAACTCTACCCTCATCACCTTCCAAAATATTGGTCCCCAGCGGAAGTCCGCCTTCATGTCTCGCTTCCCGTCACAACTCTCGGCGTGTTGCTCAAAGTAAAGCTGGGGTTGCTCTCTACGCAGAGCATTGTCTGAACGAACCCCAGCTCCCCCTTTGTGATCTCTTTCACTCTCGCATCAAACAGGCCTACCCTTCCAGCTTCACCTTCCTTGCTAGCAACCAGCATGAGGCATCCTCTGGCACGTGGCGCCTCCCTGGTGGTACGGGGTTTACTATTGACCGGCTCTTTCATTCTCACAAGCTTGCCCACGGTGCTGACCCTTCGGGGCTTGGCCGGTGGACTTTTGTTCGGTTTCAGGGGAGGGCTCAAGCTACGGTGACCATCTTTTCAGCCTACTGCCCTGTAGAAAATGACAGGGACCTTGGCTCTGTTTGGAACCAACACTGTCGCTACTTCCAGGCTGAAGAGGATCTATGCTGTCCCAACCCACGCATTCTCTTTCGACGTGACCTCACAGCTGCCCTTCAGGCTTGCCTAGAGGCAGGTGACTCCGTTGTCTTAGGGATCGACCATAATTCTGATGTCCGGTCTGACGGTCTCTCCTCTGAGCTCACAGCACTCGGCTTCAAGGATGCCATCTTAACTACCCACCCTTCACGTTCCCCACCTGCCACCCACAATCGAAATACTACCAGGACTCCCATTGATGCCCTTTGGACTACTGAGCATGTAGATGTCATCCGAGCTGGTTACTGTGCTTTTGATGGTGAGCACGGCATGGCTTCTGACCATCGCTTGCTCTGGATCGAAGTGTGTAATGGCAGTATCTTGGGCAAATATCTTCCACCTCCTGTGCGATCCTCTCTTCCTCGCCTGAAATCTTCCCACCCTCACCTTCGGCAGCGCTATCTCAAGCGGGTCAAACATGCCTTTGCTACTGCTGGTGTGGTCCCCCTTCAGACTAAGCTAGAGCACCTAGTGGCACTGTATTTATCTGGTGATACCACTGTGCGCGATACTCTCATCACTACCTATGATGTCCTCCATTCTACCTCTGCCTCCATCCGGCTGTCTGTTGAACAACATCTTTGCCGGCTTCGCACCGGCATGATTCCGTGGTCCCCCAAGCTCCAGGTTTACCGTGACACCATCGCTTTTTGGAGGCGGATTGTGCAGCTTCGTCAAGGTGTCTCCACCAGTCACACCAAGGTGAAGCGCCTGGCATGTAAACTTTCCTTATACAAGGGAGAACACTGTGATCTTGCCACGGCTGTCCTTCACTTGAAGCAAGCCTACAAGCAATACCGTGCTGTAAAAGCCCTGGCTCCTTCGTGGCGTGACTCCTTCAACCAAGGTTTGGTGGACGCCCTTCTTACTGAAGGCAAGCCCTACAACCAGAGCGCCTCTCAGATTCGGGCACGCATGCGCCGTGAACGGCTCCAACGGGATCTAGGGCTCGCTGCTCGCGCTATCCGTGGCCGCCTCTCAAAGCCTGCTGTTCTGAAAGCGGTTGCTGTCAGCTCCAATGGCACTGAACACGTCTTAGAGTCTCAATCTGCCATGGTGCCAGCCATGGCTGCCTCCAATGTCTGCCGTCAACAACAATGCCTAGACACTCCCTCCATGTCTCCCTCTTTCATTCAGGCCTTCGGCTACTTGGGAACTGGACCTTCCTCAGCTGATGTCCTTGCCGGCACTTATGTCCCTCCTCCCGGAACTGACCAGTACCTGACTGAATTTCTTACTTGCCTTCAAGTGCCTGCTGCTATTAAGTCTTTGGCTCCCTTTGACTATTCTGTTAGCCCTGCTGACAATGCTGCTGCCTGGAAATGCCAGAAGGAACGCACTGCTGGTGAGCCTTCTTGCCTCAGTTTTGCCCACCATAAATCTTTTGCCTTGGACACTCAGCTGAATTCCTTTGATACTCTGATGCGGACTGCTCCTCTGCTTGCTGGCTTCTCGCCCTCTGCTTGGCAGGTTATCACCGACGTTGAAATTTTCAAGAAACCTGGTGAATACCGTGTTGACAAGATGAGACTCATCCAACTGATGTCTCCTGAGTTCCAGATCAACAACAAGATGATCGGTAAACGCATTCTCGCTCATGCTGAACAGGCCAACGCGGTGGCAGTTGACCAACATGGCAGCCGGAAGCATCACAAAGCCATCAACACTTGTCTCAACAAGAAGCTCATTTGTGATGTCCTCCGCCAGAAGCGCCGCTCGGGGGCGGTTGCAATGAATGATGCCAAGGGCTGCTATGACAGAATCTCCCATCCCATTGCAAGTCTCACCCTCCAAAGCTTTGGGATTCCGGCTCACGTTTGCGAGGTTCTACTCTCCACTCTCCAGCGTGCTACCCATCACATTAAAACTGGATTTGGCCGGTCCGGTCCTATGTATGGTGATGAATCCATTCCTCTCAGTGGGATTGGGCAAGGCAACGGTCTTGGCCCAACTCTGTGGGCTCTGGTGTCAACCATCCTCTTCCGGATGATGCAGAATGCAGGCCATGGGGTTCATCTCCTCACCTCCCTATCTCTTCAGCTGGTCTCCTTGGTTGGTTTTGCTTTTGTGGATGATACTGATCTTTTTTGTGCCGGTTCCTCCTCTACTACCTCTGGTGAGGCCTTGGCTGTTGATTTTCAGGCCGCTTTAGACCGATGGGCTGGTGGTCTCATTGCTACTGGCGGCGCTATTGAACCTGCTAAATCATTCTGCTACTTGATAGATTTCAAGTGGACTGGTTCTGGTTGGGACTATCGATCTGTTGATGAAATGCCCGGTGTTTTCACCATCACTGACAAATCTGGTGCCCAATCACCTCTTGACCGTTTTGAGGTTGACCACGCGGACAAGACTCTGGGTGTCTACATTTCTATGGATGGCAATGAGGAAGCTCAAGTTGATCACCTGCAGACTCAGTCCCAGTCCTTTGGATCTCAATTGAGGTCCTCCAAGTGCGAGAAGAACACCTCCCTCTACACCTTCAGGTACTCATTTATGAAGTCTTTTGAATACCCCATGCCCGTCACTCAGCTCAACGCTTCTACCTGGAACCGAATTCTCCAACCAACTCTGGTTCCAGTGCTCAATAAGGCCGGCATGTCTCGCAACTTTCCTCGCAAGGTTTTCTTTGGTCCATCTTTGTATCAAGGCTTTGGTTTTATTCACCCTTTCCTTCTCCAGGAATTCAGCCACATTGCTACCCTGCTTCAGGAATCTGTACGTGGTTCCCAGACAGGCCATATTCTTAGGCTTACCGCTGAAGCATTTCGGCTTGAACTAGGGATCCCTTTTCATCTCGGTCTTACCCCCTATCAGCCCTATGCCTCTTATATCACTCCTTGCTGGTATAAGCATGTGTGGCATTTCTTTTCTATGCACCCTGTGAGTATGGTGGAAGACTTTCCTACACTTCCTCTGCTTAGAGTGAATGACTGCTACCTCATGCAAGCTTTTGTCACTGCTGGCTTTCGGGGCGCCGACCTGTCTCTTCTGAATCTCATCAGGATGTCTATCCAGGCTATCTCCCTTGCTGACATCTGCACTGCCGATGGCACACGGCTTTCGCCTATGGCCTTCCAGCTGCAGTCCTCCAACCATCTTCGCGCTCACCTTGACTGGCCTCGTTGCCCCCCTCCGTGGCATCTTCCCGCCCTTCAGCTCTGGCAACGTGCCCTTCGGAAATCCTTCTTACCCCCGTTGGCTTTGCCTTCGGACCGAGCTTTCCACCCCTCCTTTCACCTGGGGCATTGGCTGTCAACCGAGTCCTCCTCTGTTTGGCCCTGGTTTTTGTGCCGTTCTACTGACCGGATCTTCTCCAAATGCCCCACTGGGTGGAAGGTCGGATCTTCGCAAGGTCGAGGACGTTATAGCTTTAACACTACCATCCTTTGTGCTAAATCTACCAGTGCAGACACTCTTGTCTCCCTCCTTATCAGTGGGAATGTGTTCCGGATTGTCGGTCAATCCTCCTTTATCTCTCATCCACCCGACGAGGATCCCTTGACCTATGATCCTTTTGCGTGTCTTCCTGCCACCCCAGGGGATGCGTTTGATGCTCTCTGCGCTTCTCCCCGAGTCCTTCTCCATCAATACTCCCTTCCCCAGGATGGATGCCAGGCTCTTGCCGATGCCATTATGAGTGGCTCTGCCAGTGCTGTCTGTGATGGCTCTTATGATCCCATTCTCCTCCGCGGTACATCTTCCTTCATCCTTTCCCCCAACACCTCCACCAAGTCTCCTACGGCGTTCCTCACTGGTTCTAACCTTGTCAGTGGCTCCCCTGCAGATCAGTCTTCTTACCGGAGTGAATTGGCTGGCATCATTGGTGTCCTCACCTGCTGTATGGCTCTGGTGGACATCTATGATGTACCCTCCGGCTCACTCACCATTGCCCTTGATGGGGATACGGCTCTTCAACAGGCTCAGGGAACCTGGCCCTTGTCTATCTCTCAGAAATCTTTTGACTTTGTCTATGTTATTCGCAATATGCTCTCTGCTCTTCCAATCACTGTCACCTTCAAGTGGGTTCAGGGTCATCAAGAGGGTCTTTCTCTTGACTGGTGGGCGCTTCGCAATCATCAAGTTGATGGCATGGCCAAGGCATTTCTATCCATGAATCGTTCTTCTCCTTACCACTATCCCCGACTTGTGTTTGAGCCCTGGGCTCTTTCACAGAAGGGTCTCAAATGCTCTCGATTTGACAGAGATGCCTTGCACATTCTTATTTCAGGTCCCCCACTTCTTCACTATTGGCAAACTCACCACGACATCTCCATTCCACCACACGTCTCCGATTCTATCCATTGGTGTGCCCATCACTCTGCTTTCAAGCGCCTCCCTCCTGGTATGCAGCGGTGGTTTGTCAAATTTGCTTCTGGTTGTATTGGTGTTGGCAATCAGCTACTTCATTACCAGCACCAGGATCACTCCCGATGCCCTCTGTGTGCCCAAGATGAGGAAAAGGTTTCCCACGTTCTTTCATGTGCCGACCCCGGGGCTGTCCAGCACTGCTTGTCTTCCTTTCGGGGCCCTTTGCAACAGCGCCTTACTTCTGAGCTTACAGAACCTTCACTGGCTCTCGCCATTGTGGACGTTACCACTAGGGTTCGTCAAGGTAGGCGTATCCACCCTTCCTCATACTCCCCTGATATTGCATCTGCTATAAGGGCTCAGCGTCGGATTGGATGGCACAACTGGTTCCTTGGGAGGTGGACCCCCCTCTGGCATCAGATTCAGGCTGACTATTATTCTTCAATTGGTAGCAAGCGATCTCCTCGTCGATGGGCCACTGCAGTGATTCATCAATTTTTCCTCACCTGTTGGGATCTCTGGACGTACCGAAACCAACGGCTCCATGGCACTGGAGGGCTGCTTGAGTCAGAACAACACCAATCTCTCAATGATTCCATTGCATCTGAATTGGCCATTGGCTTAGCTGGTGCTCTGCCTCAATCTCACTCACTCCTCCAGATCCCTCTCCAAGTGCTCCGTGGTTACACTCTTACTGCCAAGCGTCAATGGCTTGCGACCATCCAGCTTGCCAGGAGACACTATGCAGTCCCTCTCCCTTCCCAGCAGCCGTATCGCCAGGAGGCTGCCTTGATGAGGGCTTGGCTGAATGGATCCTAACGGATGGGCCACACTTTTCACCCAGCGCTTTCCCCAGTACTTTTCCCAGTGTCTCCCCCACTGCCGCCCACATCGCTACAGTGTTTCACTAAGTACTGCTCCCAGTGTCTCACCAGGTTCTGCACCCCTCGCTGATTCCAGTTTCTCACCAGGTACAAGCTGCATCAAGTTTGGCTTCTGGCGCTGCTTCCAATATATCCCCATCTTCTGCACCCCAGTGCTTCCCCCAGTGTATGACCCGGTTCTGCACCCACCAGTGCTGCTCCTTGTGCTGCATCCAGTGTGGTTCCTGGCACTGTCCCCAGCGCTGCTCCCACTGTATCACCACCTTCCGCACCCAGGGTTGCTCCACCCGGTGCCCTTCCTAGTTCTTCCCCCAGTTACCCACCTCTGCCCACCCTGCGGCTCCCAGTATTTTACCCTTCCTCCTGCCTGTTTGTTGGTAGCTGCTCCCAGTTCGGATTATGCTACCGGTATCCTTCAACAGTTTTCACTTGTACTCTCCCTGCTTGCTTTCAGGATTCGTTTGACAAATTTGTCGTTCTACAACTTGGGGCTTAAACTCTCTTTGATTGAGGCGACGTTAAAGTCTGGATACAGACTGAGTAGTTTAGATCCACCTTCAGTGGTTAAAGTTACTTAAATACGTATATTATTATTATTAACTTGATCTTGACCTTCAATTTGTCAGATATGTTCCTCCCTACATTGGGTGTCGTAACTACTAGCGTGTTTGAAGCACGATGGGAATCGTCAACATCAATGTTGATGCCTTCTTCATCATTGACAATCGAAGAGTGGGGGGCCTCTATGATCTCACTTCCTTCTTCCTCATCGTCATTGTTAGGAAAGAAAAAATTGTCATCGGAGACAGAATCATTGTCATCGTCTATGTTTGATAATTCCTGACCAATCAAGGCACACCCAATCGATTCGACAGAAGGGTCATACATAACTTGATTGTCGAGCACCTCTGGTAATGCGCCGTCACTACTCTGTGGACTGTTACGGGTGTTCGTTAGACCTAATTGTTGACTAACATCCTCAAGCTTCTTCCTCTTTTTTCTAATGAAAACGCAAGATGCAAAATCTACTAGCCCCGAAGATCGCTTGAAATAAGAATAGCATGATGCGTCATTCAAAATATGGTCCCAAAGATCGGGAGAAACAATTACTCCTGTTTTCTTTCTTCGTCGCGCTGTAAACAAGGGGGGTCTCTTCTTCTTGGTAACCTTCTGCTTTCCGTAACCAGTAGTGATCAGAGGAGAGTCCCGGTAGCAACGTACACAATATACCTGATATTTAGGTATCGTCACCATCGTTAGTACGATAGCCAGTAATAACAATAAAAATGGAGAAACGATTGAGATTGAAAAATTGCGACCATGCACTGTTTGTTTCAGGCATAAAATTCAGTAACATATTAAATTCCTTTCGTGACCAGAAGTACCAAAGCTACCAGATGGTAGATATCCTATTCGTACAAATCAATGAGTCCCGTATCAATCTAAGTGATCGATTCCCACGGCATATCGATTCCCACGGCGCATCGATTCCCATCGCGCATCAACGGCAAGCAATCCCTGTTTTACAGTATTGCCATTGTTCTTTGGTGAGCAAACTCTGATTTCATAAAATATCACACGAGCTACGGGAGCAATTCCTGACCTTAATGATAAACATATCATGAAGTCTTCCTAACGGAACAAGAGAAGAAAACGGTTGGCGTGTGATTCTCACACAATACATATACATGCATACAGATATATATGGTCAACGACCAATACATGTACGGAAATAATCAGCGAGTAATCTCATCACTACGCAACAGCAGTTGCAACGTATTCATCTCAATAAAAGAGATATCTTGCATTTCGGCAAGATTTCACTTTATCTCATACTTTTAACATTCAACTGATTTAAATCCCAAAATTCACATTAGTTGCTATCAACTACTTGTAATCTACATACTAAGGTCTGTCTCGCTGCAATCTGAATAAGTCACAGCAAGAAGAGATCCGGCGTTTCCATAGTCTCGCCTGTAGTCCGATTATCCATTGCCGAAAGTATCCAAAAACAATTGTCACGCGTAGAGTACAATCGTTCGTCTACTAACATACTAACGCAGCGTTGCTGTTCTTCAGAAGCCTTTGAATCAGACTCTCAACAAATCGGATTCAGAAGGAAAATAATAGATTAACAGTCGCAAGCTCTAAGAAGGCTTGCACACCAAAAAGGAACAGGAACGAAATTGAATACAATCTCTACGCTGGCATATGCCAGTTGCACATCGTACACGAAGCAGTTCTCATTCCCAGTCACCGCGCAATTCTCTCGGAGGGTCGGAACCGTCACAGATGCCGAACATACCGATGTTTGAGGTCGATCGAACAAGGGTTTCGATCATACTAGTCATCTTGCTTCTACAGGAATCTTCTCGTACGAATGAATGAATGAGACACGAATGAATGAATGAGACACGAATGAATTGAATGAATGAGACGTGAATGAATGAATGAGACACGAATGAGATAAGAATCTATCGTACGATGAGTCTTGCTTCTACAGGAATGGACCAACATGATTGGAGATGGGAATGGAAGCGGGAATGAGAGTTTACCACTTACCGATTCCGGTTCTCCTTCTTACTAAAAATAGACCCTTATGTACCAATACTACGGGGCGCAAGGTAGACCCCTACAGCCCATTGGTACAAGGGCACGTGCAACACACCGGAGTATTAGCGGGCCGGTGCAAATATTAGTGATTTAGTGTGTGCATTGGAGTATTAACAGACCGATGCACCAATTCTAGTGATCTTAGGAAAGAGTGGATTCGTCCGCTCACAATTTTAGTGTTAAGACAATGTAATAACCAATTCAAGTTAGCCAAAACGCCAATCTTCTCCTGCAAGTTTCAGACCCCTTCAAACAACCGACGATGCCCGGCAATGTATTTGGGGGCGAAGAGAAGAATGACGCCAAAGTTACTACTACCAACCTCTTTCCCAGTTTTGATACTGATATGAAAAAGATACTCATATCCCTACTCAACGTAACAAGTGAGGATAGTAGTAAATTGTGTTTAGCTCTCAAGGAAGGCGGATTGTGCAAGTGGAATGCATTCCTCGGCGCGCTTATCGAACCGGACTTTGCATGCGAGCTTACCTATACTGAAGGAGGACTACCAACGCATATCCCTCGATCCGTTCAAAGGAACATAGAAGTACTTGCGGATTTCGCTATCGATCTACAAGAAGATGATGTCGCTCTAGCAGAAGACTTGAGAACTTGGAAGGATATAAAATCATATACATATAAGGAATTCGAGTCATTCCGCGAAGAGCGTGCCCAACGCATGCGTAATGAATCCGCTCTGAACCCCCCACCTCCTCCGGCGGGAAGTAGCAAAAAGTCACCTCAGCAGGTAAAGTACAAATCTTGGTGCCGAAAAGCACGGGATGAAAAGTCCTTTACGCCCCTCACAAATGACTCAAGATTCGAACACTGGCTCGTTGATTTCAAGGCTAAACTCGAGGCATACGACATCAACACAGAAACATTCCTTGATGAAACCTGGCCTCCAGCTGCGCTTCAAGGTTACACCCGTGATCTCTTTGTCAAACAGTGTGCCTTCTTCTGGGTATTAATGTTGGAAGTCTTCAAAAGCGACCTTTCTGCATTGTGTGTACACAGTCATTCTACCACTCGTGATGGACGCAAGGCATACTTCGATTTCGTAAACCTTCACAGCAAATCAAAAGCCAAGGTATATGACAATTCGACTCAGCTACAAGCGTTGCTAAAGTTGAATCTCAACAATTGGAAGGAATCCAAAGTGAAATTCATTACACATTGGTTTGATGAATTAAATCACCTCAATAAGCTCCGTCCTCCCAACAAGCCCCTTGAGTACCATACTGTAAAATCAGCATTATGTCAGGCATGCTATTCCAGCTTTCAGCTAAGTGAACAGTTTGTCAAAGTCAAGGATCCAGGTGGCACGAATAGCACCGTGACGGATGCGGTTGCCGAAGCCGCTGCTATCCACGATCTTAAGATCACGCTTTTACTCGAAGCAACTCGACTCGATTCCCAGTCCGCGATGTCTGCTCCTCGGTCGACTGTACGTGCACACGTTCATGATTTTTCCTCTGAACAAAGCCAAAACCATGATGACTATGCTCTCCCTATCGAATTTGAAGGAGACTATCAAGATTATGCTGTATTTAAGGCTGGACGTACCCCTGACCCTACCACACGGTTGCCTACAAACATATGGAAGGCCCTCTCACGTCAGGACATGAAGAGTTGGCTTGGTTTTTCTCCGGAAGGCAAGAAAATTGTGGTCGCATTGTTACAACACGACTTACTTAACACGGACCAACCTGACCCCAACAGTATCAAACCCATTACCCGGAAGGCATATCAACATGGACATTTGGTATCATTCCGAGAAAACGATACTTCGACCAAAGATGAGCACGCCAATTCCGCAGCAGACCTACATCCTGCTGTAGAAAATGATCGTAGAGGTGTTTTCCATGCATCCTTAGGTGTATACAAATCAACGACCTCTTCATCCAAGGACCAGCGGCCTCTCAAGTCTTCCGTGTCACCCGCGCATCCCGCTCGATTCCTTTCCAAAAACCCTGACATTCAGTACAAAAAGGACGGTGACACCCAAATACCTGTAGGAACATCATCATATTCCGCCAATTTTCACCAGTGGTATAATCCTGACGAAGATCTCACCTTTCCTAACGATAGTCCAGTAACGTCGTACACATACCGCATACACAAAACTACGGTTACTAGTTCTGGTTTTGCCATGGTCAATTGCGGCGCAAATGGCTGCATCATCGGCAATGATGCGTGTCTCATCTCCAAGGATATCCCACCACGATATGTCAATGTCACCGGCATTAACAATCACCAGGTACAAAATATCCCCATTGCTACATGCGGAGCATATTCCATATCGAACAGAGGCCCCGTCATCCTCATTTTCAATGAATGTGCCTATACAGGAAGACACCCTTCTATATTATCCTCCGGACAGATGGAAGCATATTTTTCCGCTGTCGACGACACATCCATCAAAGCCGGCGGTGGACAGGTCATCACCACCTCCGATGGATATGCACTGCCTCTTAGCATACGACACGGTTTACCATACCTTGCGATGCGAAAGTATACGACTGTTGAGTTTGACACGCTCCCACATGTTATCATGACATCCGATAAGCATTGGGACCCATCTGTTCTCGATACCACGATCAGTGCGAAAGATAAACAATTTCTCCAGAAATATCCTCCTCAGCCACAGCAACTCCCTTATGCCGATTACGACGAATATGGAAACCCACGTTGTCTTGAAGGATTGGATATCTCTGTACCCCCCGACTCCTCCATGGTCACGTCCCTCAGTTCGTATTCCAGCCATTCCACTCAATCTCCCTTCCTTCCTATTGATGATCATAGGACCAACGATCGATCCTTTTGGCTTACTTCCACCGACTACATTCATCAAGAACGCCTTGCATGCTGCACGTTACCTGAAGCCTCTGGGACAGTCACTGCGTTTCCGACGGATTGTACTGCCAGTGATACTACACGTATTGCGGCTACGCCCCGCGAGAGATACCCCAACGAACATGACTACCTATCCCTGAAACCTTTCTTTTGTTGGGTTTCCACCGATCGCATCAAGGCCACGTTTGAAAACTCAACCCAATATGGTTCATTAGCGGTTAGCCCTGATGGAAACATTTTCAAACGTTTTCATTCCCCACAACTGGCCATGAACGTTCGACCCTTCAATGATGATGTCATGTCCGATGCTGTCTATTCGGATGTCCCAGCAATTGATGGTGGCTCCAAGATTGCTCAGATCTTCTTCGGCCGCAAATCACATATTATACACGTTGAAGAAATGCGTACCACCGGCGATTTTCTATCTTGCTTCCAGAACTTTGTTCGGAAATGGGGCAGGCCAATTCACCTCCTTTGCGACCACGGTAACTATCAATCCAGCAAGAAAGTCATCGATTACCTCAAAATGCTATGGATTGGACTCTGGCAAAGTGAACCTTATCACCAACACCAGAATCAATTCGAACGTCGATACCAAACATTCAAGCGCATTGTCAATCGCGTCATGGATCGTACAGGCACACCACCACATCTATGGCTACTGTGCATGACATACGTCGCAGGTCTCCTCAATGTTGTTTCTGATCCTACGCTGTCAGATAAACAACCGGTCTTCATTGCTACCGGTACACTTGGCGACATCAGCGCATACACCAGTTTCTTCTGGTTTGAACCTGTTTATTTAAAGAAAGCGTGTCGTAACAAACAAACAAATGCAATCGGTCTTACGATCGATTGATTTAGTGAGCAAGAGTAATGATCTTATATGCAGTCGGTCATAGCGGCCGACAGGTTAATTACTCGTCGTCAAATTACTCGTCGTATCGTCGTTCGATTTACAGCATATTTCCGTGTAATTCTAAGCATACAAAGCACACGTAAATAAGACATAAAACACACGCAAACCATCTTCGATCGGTCTTTTAGCGTATAATTCACCGTGATATTCGTCATTGGAATATCACAGTATTTGTACCTTATTATGTAGAATTAGTACTAAGTTGTACATAGATTTTAGGGCATGATAGTGTTTTAGAGTTGTTATTTCTTCAAAGAGTGAGCTGATGGGAAAATCCCGCTAAGAGGCAATCCACATGATCGAATCGCCGACGATTATTCACTCAGGTTAAATAACCTTACAAATAAGGTTATTTGCCTTCGTGACTCTTCGTACGTACGAGTACGCGTTTACACGGTGAATTCTTTTCAGTCCCCTTCAGTCGTAAATCCTCAAACCGTTAAGCGGCTGGATTCTATGACTTAACCTATTCATCGTGAGTCATTGTCGTGTTTTGAATACCAATCTGTATCCAGTCTACTATCAGAGGCCCTATCAATTCTGGCGGCGTTTTGCCTCTCATTCTGGCGTGTATCATGGCATTTTGCCCTGATCCTTGCCGGTTTGATATATTGTATTCATGGATCAAATTATCCATTTTCGAAATGCTCATTGCAGAACGATTTGTTTATTATCCATCTTCAAAATGCTCGTTGCAGATCGAACGTAAATCAACTTGTTGCTTCGGTCGAACGATTGATCGAACATTCCATCGAACGATTGATTTTTATTTTTCTTACCACATGCAACGAGAACAATGTTCTCTGAAAACAGCGCCACTCATTAGCTTTGTAAACAAATCAGCAATATTTGTTGAACCTGGTTCCTTTGCAACTCTGATAATTCCTGCTGCAATAGATTCGCGTGCTTTGTGGTATGCAATGCTGTTGTGCTTCTTCTTACATGGGCTTTCAGGTCGCGTAACATTCGTGACAACAGAATCATTATCACAATACACATTTGTGCTCCCATCAATTGGAATACCCATCATTCTCAACTTGTACCTTAGACCTTCAACCAATTCGATTGCAATTTTCAAAGCAATGATTTCAGATCCAAAAGTTGATGTCTCGACTGTTGTTTGTCTTTTGGAAAACCAAATGATCGGTGCATTATTAATGAAGATAATAACGCCGGTATGAGACCTTCTCGTTGCCTTGCATCCAGCATGGTCAGCATCAACAAAACAACTCATCATCACATGTTTTCCCAAAGCTTCAGGCATATCTGCTGGTATGACTTCAGCAGCACCAGGATAAAATTCAGACCAGTCACATTTTTGAAATTTACTCTCATCAACGCTTGGTACAGTATCGTCAAAAACCAATTTTGACCTGTTGTACTTTTTCAGATATGCAAATATATGGAACAACTGATTCAAATGCCCAATCCTTGCTTGTGCCAGATACCTTGACATCAGCGAGACTGGCATTACAATGTCCAGCCTTCCTAATTCACAAATCCACCTGAGAACTCCAATTAAACCTTGGTAGTAATTTTGCAATTCAGGGTTCAATTCTTCTGATATATCAATTTCCGGCCGGTAATCATGTGACAGTGGACTGGACGCTGATTTTGGTAGATACTTGTAACCATATTTTTCAGTTCCTAACTCTTGTTCGACTGCTGCAACAGCTTTCACCGTATACTTAGTGCTTGATAATGACCATCTTGGCTTTGAATCACCTTCAAAGTAGAATTTTCCAATATCTGCTCCCAGATACAGGGTTGGCTCTTCAATAGTATCATCCTTCAGTTTGAACTTGCACTCAATGTTTTCAAGCTGGAACTTTGGATCTTCACCAGAACATAAGATGTCGTCTACATAGGCAATAAGCATTGCCCAGTACCTGGATCCATCTTTCCTGGTTTCAATTTGTAAGTGTACATCCGGATCTGCTTTGCAAGGGGAATATCCAAGATCTCTCAAATGCTGTGTGAGATATGACCTGAAAGATGCACCTGCCACCGGCAGTCCATACAATGCGCGCACTATCTTGCAAGGCCTTCCTGCAAGATGTGGTGGAAAACCATCTTCAGCTCTCGCTTTTAGAAAGTATTTCTCTTTAATCGGGGCTGTCAAATATGCATTTTGAATATCTGCTGAGAGAACCTTCAAATCATTCAGCGCTGCCAGCAGGAAGAATATTCTTACTGAGTCTCGACTGGGGACAGATGAATAAGTATTTTCTTTTGCCACTGCAGGAACTTTATGACCATCCCCTACCAATCTAGCCTTCCTTGTTAGGGATCCAAGCTTGATGTCAAAAATCATGTGGGTTGTTATTTGTTTATGACCGACTGGAATAACATCATCATCAGAAAATTCAAACGCTGCCATATTGTTGGTCATTTCTTTGTGAATTGCCCTTTCCCAGTGATCAGTGCCTGTTTTCTTATCAATAGCCAGCGCTTGTTTGATTGAATGTGGCAACTCAACGCCATACTTGTGAGTCTTCAACCAATACTTGGCTGTTTTGGCTGCCTTAAGGATCCGTTCCTTCCTTCTCAAAATTTTGTGCACCCACCATCCGAATGCTGGTGATTTTTCAAGATTATTGTTGACAGCATACTCAGCTAATTGCACTGGAAATGATTCTTTCACATCGCTTAACTTACACCACGATTCAGTGCCATCTTTCCAACTGGCAAGAATCCTCCAACCCCTAGTTGTCGGCTTATGGGTTTTTCTGCCATTTTTTGCTATGGTCGTGGCTTCATCATCAGTTAGTGCAGTGTTGTCTTTTTCATGGTCAATGAGCTCATCCAGTAGAGTGAACATCCGTCCGTCATCATCAACAGAACTATACAGACTCTCTGCAACAATATTTGCCGAGTATTCCTCCATGGTACCATCAGGTAGTTGCAATTTATACAGCCTCGTGTCTAGTATGGGATTCTCATTTCTGAGTCCTATCGGTCTGTTTTGCAAGTCGCGAACCCTATCCTTGACAACGCACCTGAGTCTTTCATCACCTCTTTCAATGATTACCTCATTCCCCAGATATTCATCTGGTTCATCAATATCTTCTACTGACGCTTCTGGTTCAGCCATTTCAAGTTTCAAATCAGGTGGTTCTACTGGTTGATTCTCAAATAGCTCCATTTGAGGCTCCGGGTAGTTTTCCTGGAAGAAGGACGCGCTATCCTTCACTTCATCTCCTATCTTGGATTCAATTGATTTGTCGATTGCTTCCATTCTTCTGAGGATATCTCTATCCCGCCATTCAAATTCTTTGACAGGTCGTATTGAATTTGTAGATATTGGTATTGCTGATTCAGTCAGGAGCCAGAAACAATCCCCCCCACCTACCTTATTGCCACAGGGACCCAACCATCTTCCCAGCCTTTCAATGCCTCAAGTAGAAGAATCACCTTTATCATAGTAAAACACAAAATCATACCATTCTGATGAAGTATATAGTGTAATATCTGGCCTATAGCCATGGACCAATTCAAATGGAGTTCGCCCCATTGAAGACGGGTTGCTCGATGCTGTTCTCTGCCTGATATTAGCACATAGCTCACCACAAAATGACCATAATCTCCTCGGTGACTTCTTCTTTGCAGACTTGGTTGTGATTGCACCCCCGAGATGACCAATTGCTTGTTCTGCTCGATTTTGAAATGGGCAATGTGGTTGGATGAATGTCTGATGAATATGGTTGCGCTTTACAATTGAATTCCAGTGGGTCTTGTAGGTTCGTGGAGATCCTTGTTCGGGAGCACCATCAGAAATCAAATGCTCTGGGATTCCAATTTCATGAATGAATGTCTTCAATCCTTGATGCGCTTGTGATTTGTCCTGTATTGGTATAAATACTTCAAACCCATTTCCATTTGTGAAGATCTGTGCACATTTTTCCTGTCTCATAATACTGGTCGTTCTAGCATGCCACATATCAGTGTACCAGGTTCCTTGTGCAACTCTCTTGTTCCTGAAGCGCTGTGTAGGCAGCCTCTTCATCAATGGTAATTGCAAATTCCTGAGGGCCTTCTGCGTCGTGACTTTCAATGTCTGCTCAGCTTTCTTGAAACTAATATTCCAAGTTTTGGCTAGGCATTCACAGTCAACTTTGTTTGGACCTTCAATTGTTATCACCGATGGCCCCCATTGATTTCTTCTATCAAGAGATCTTCTCTCAAGTGTATTGTCAATTTCTTGCAAGCTAGGGGCCTGTTTTGATTCTTCTTCAGGAGCTTCCATAAAGTCAAATTCTGTATCATCAAACAAGAATTGGTCTACCCTTCGCGCGCTTGAAATATTCCTTACTGAAGAAATTCGATGAGCAATATTTCCATCTGTTGCAATCTGGCATTCAGTTAGCATTCTCCTTGTAGATACCTGATGGACTCTCATCAGTTTGCATTGCTGCATCACGCTTGGGTGCCTGTTGTCTAAGCTGGTCTTGGGGAGCATACCTGTAACATTACTAGCAGGTTCTGTTACAACCGAACTTGTATCCATGGCTTGATCCTCTTCGGTCGACATAGCTTGAAGGCTAAACTGGTCCCCTGAAATTGGATCTCCATTGTCAATGGCTAGCTCGGCCATCCTGAACTTCAGTGAATGTGGATCCCAAGGGGTATCATTTGTTGCAATCAAATGTTGACATTCATCAAGCTCCATTCTTGTTGGCTTTCTTGTGGGAAAATATGAGATCACATTTCTCATACTCAGTTTGATAAAAACTTTCTTCGGATCATCATCTTCCATAGGCGTTTGAATTGTAATTCCATGCTTGGATCTTGGATCAAATTGACGCGGTGTCTCTTCAACAGAATCGAAGTTGCAGTCCCTCACTTGATTTGGGCATATCAAGCTGTTCTTCAATTTGTCCCCAAAATACAGTGCTTGATGGAACACTACGATATATACTTGGCCTGATGTTGGATTTGTCCATGCCGTAGCACAGCTTCCAATCGGGATTTTCTTGATGGGCTTGTATTCTTCAGAAAAAGGTGCAACATCAACATGTGTTGTGATCTGATCAGGATTCAGTAATACCATATTGCTTCCTGCCGCAGTAGTGTCTGCATGTGAGTCTAACTCACAATATCCTTCTTCGTTTTCTCCATCATCAAAATCTACAGGAACATTCATCTTGTATAATGACCGGCTCACCATTGTTAACAATTTGTGTTCTAGTGATAGTGTCCGGTTATTATGTCATTTCTTAGATTTTGAGCCAAAACTGTCACCCGCGCCTTCATTTTCAGTTTCTTTCTTTTTAGTCTCAGCAGCCTTGAGATTTCGTTTCTTCTTAGCCTGTCTCATCTGGTAAAGCTCCTGACGCTGTTCTTTTGACATTGTTTTATAAACACTTGTTGGGTAGGGCTTGCACTCAACTTTTCCTGTAAACGTTCCAGTTGTCTTTTGCTTTTTGTTGCTTGATGTGCCCACAGAATACACACTTCTGGAACCCCTTTTATGCTTCCTATTTGCAAGCTTCTTCAATCCAAGGCGATTGGTGAATAGGATAAGGCATTCATTGAAATTGTCCCGGTAGTCTTTGCTCTCATCAATTGCGTCGGCCTTGGCAGCGTCAAGTCTCTCATCACTGATTGAATTGATGAAATCCCAAACAAATCTCCTTTCATTGTGGTTCTTTTCAAATCTCAGGATCGTCCCGTGAAAAGCAGTCCAGTTTCGCTTGTGCTTGTTCCAATCATAATTCTTAGCATCGCCAGTGTAATGTGATTCTTTCATTTCCTGATAGGTCTTGTTCAGAACCATAGTGATATTGGTATCAGTGTAAGCATGTTGCATCAATGAAATGAAAGCATTTCTGGAATTACCAGAGTTCAGAGCAGTGTTTTGGAAATGTGCCACGTATTCCCAACCAGGTCCTTTTCTTGTTGCATCACATAACAGCCTCCAGACGACGTTGTTATCTTCGTCATACTGGTGACCTGACAGGACGCCACACCTCTCATTGTAGTCACTCCAAGTTGGGTAGGTATCTGTTGTACTTTGCCCGACTGTTCCAGCCCTGGCTTCGTCAGTAACTTCTTCCTTTTCTTGGGGTCTTATGACATACAAGATTGGGAATCCCTCAGAGTTGAATCTGTACCTCAAGTTTTGTCGAAAGCCTTCCTCCCATTCTCTGAACTTTGTAAGGTCCTTTAATTCAGGTGGAGTTGACTTTTCCTGTGATTTCACACTCGATTCCATCATCTTGATTCTGAATTGCTGCAGTTCCAGGTTGTGTGGGTTTGCTTTCCAGTCGATAGCCCTTGGCTTGACTCCAATCAATGGTTGATACCGGGCCCAATTTGCCCAAGTGAGGAGCCTCGATGATAGTCTGTTACCATAGTGGATACTTTTTGGGTTGGGACAGTCTGGACTGATAGATTTCAACCCATGCATGAACGATTTGATGCTTTCCTTGTTGAGGTCTGTAATTTCACGAATATTAGACATCCCTCCCCTCATAATTTCTTCAGCTGATTCGTAGTTGATACCAAAATCCATTAGGCTGCTCCTGAAAGCAAGCTGTTCTGGGTTCAGAAATCTACCGTTGTTGAATCCCCTGATTTTTATCCTGGGTTGGGATGACCTTCTACCCCGACGATCTGCTCTTGCATCCTTGGCATTTTGGTTAGCATCGTTTCCCTCATCATTGTCACTATCCGCGTCATCTGGGTTCTCACCCCTCCTTTCTGCATCTCTCATTGCTCTGATTCTTTTCTTTACTCCTTGGTCGATGATTCTCTTCATGGTTGAGTTTGTTTCTGGGTCCCCAAGGGCCCTTTCCATTACTTCCATGATTTTATCTTCAAGCTCTTCATCGTCTCCCATACCTCCTCCTCCGTTGTTGATCTCATCAGAATCTTGTGGATCGTCCACTTCCATTTTTTCTTCTTCTTCACTGTCGCCGTGTGCTCTAGTTCGTACCATGGTGGAGGGAATACGTCAAATGAAGTTTCGAATTGTTCGGCGGAGTATGGACGGTCAATTCGTAGGGAGTTTTCGGAGTATTCGTGGGTATGTTGATAGAGAATTTAATCGAATCGAGAGTTTTGGGTGTGAGATATGGATGGTAAATGTTGACTGCTGTCGAGTGTGATTTGCTTATCTATTCGTATATCCGGATCGGATTTCGTTCCGGTTTGTGTACTGTATTTGTGTGAGCTTTTGCTTTTGTCGCAATTTAAGATTGTGAGCTTTCCTATCCTTTCTTGGGATTTTGCTCATTCTGTATTTTTGTGGTGAAGGATTGTTTCCTGAGAATTTAGTGTTCTCTTTTCCTTTTGGATCTTTCGATCTTCGAGATTCGGTGTTCTCATATCTTTGGATTTTTCGTTTTTTTTTTTTTGTGCCAGATGCTCTTTGCAATCTGTTCCTTCTTGCGGGCAGACGCTCTTTGCACTTTCGCTATCTGTTCCACCACAGAATACTTCAGGCTCAATCTTCTGGCTCACGTCGTTCTAGTTTTCAGTGAAAGATCAGTGTTCTCGGATTGGATATTGATTCCTTTCAACTGATGCCAACCTGGGCGATTCTTTCATCTGAATCGTCCAGCCCTTTTCCCTTGCTTGTTTGCTGGATCTCGAAACCCGGTGGAGCCACCACCTTGGTTCGGTTCTTTGGTCTCTTCTTTCAGGGAGACCGCCCTGGTGTTGGTCTATTCCAGGGCTCCGCAAGCAATTGCCCCTTTTACATCCTTGAGGGTTGATGCCGGTAGCTGATCAGGCTAATCCGGATTCGTCTGGTCTTCGAGCCCAACTGCGTTTCTCGGTGGAAACGCCATTCGCCCTCCACAGCTCGTAGAGTGCTGTGGGTCTGATAAACTAAAGAAAGCGTGTCGTAACAAACAAACAAATGCAATCGGTCTTACGATCGATTGATTTAGTGAGCAAGAGTAATGATCTTATATGCAGTCGGTCATAGCGGCCGACAGGTTAATTACTCGTCGTCAAATTACTCGTCGTATCGTCGTTCGATTTACAGCATATTTCCGTGTAATTCTAAGCATACAAAGCACACGTAAATAAGACATAAAACACACGCAAACCATCTTCGATCGGTCTTTTAGCGTATAATTCACCGTGATATTGTCATTGGAATATCACAGTATTTGTACCTTATTATGTAGAATTAGTACTAAGTTGTACATAGATTTTAGGGCATGATAGTGTTTTAGAGTTGTTATTTCTTCAAAGAGTGAGCTGATGGGAAAATCCCGCTAAGAGGCAATCCACATGATCGAATCGCCGACGATTATTCACTCAGGTTAAATAACCTTACAAATAAGGTTATTTGCCTTCGTGACTCTTCGTACGTACGAGTACGCGTTTACACGGTGAATTCTTTTAATATTTCAAGACCAACGACTCCCCTTTCGGTACCCAGTCTACCGAACGCCTCGGTCACTTCGTCGGTATCGCCGAACATGTTGGCAATGGACTCTGCTTCCGAATCTGGGATCCCGTTACCAACAAGTTACTTGACCGGTCCGGTGTACGCTCTGCTCTTACACCTGAGTCTCGTAACAAACGCGCAGGCCTATTCACTGATGATGGTTTCATCAAATGGCGTAACGCCAAGGATTCCTTGCCCCGTTTATACGCCACTGGCGAAGCTCCAGCATTTAAACATGGGGAGCATACCACTCTGAGTAAACCCATTGACGCGTCTACACAACCAGGCAACTCAATTCCCCCTAGCGTTTCACCCGCTGATTCTGACACTGCCGATGACACCATACCATCTGTACCCAACGAACAACCAGGTACAACACCTCCCGCATCTGGCTCTCAACCTATTCTTCAACCACCCGCCCACCCCTCGTTACCGAGCTTTCTATATAAGAAGGTCGATGACAGCCCGAGCTGGTCACCTTCTCCACTCCCTAACAACTATGGGGAGAGTTTTGATGGTCCTCCTACGGCACACATCTTCAGCAAGACCTCCGATGGCGTTCTCCTTACTGAAGATGATTTTGATCCACCGGAATTAGCATACTTTGATGTTAGTGACGTCACAACTCCACACACCAACCCCGCTACTCCTTCCTTAGACCCATCACAGGTAGTTGTTACCGACGAAGAAGGTAACGCACAATTTGACGATGATGGTAAACCCATTACCATTCCTATGGTTCCGATTGCCAATCTACAAGGACGATCCTTCCTTGTACCCAACCCCGATGGCACCCGGAAGCGTCTTACAATCGTCGATGTTGAAGACAGTCTTGAACGCAACAAAGACTTCATCAAGTTTAAGTGCAAACACTCCGATGACGAACTCAATGATATCATTGCATACAATGATGTCATGAATTACATCCATCGTGATTCAACACAAGAAGACGGCAAACTTTGGTCATTTCGCCGCATCCTAGGACACCAAGGTCCACTGGATAACAAGCATCCTCAATACAAAGGTTCCAAGTATAACCTTTGGATTGAATGGGAAAATATGGAACGCACATATGAACCTCTGGCCAACATTGCGGCTGATGACCCTGTCACCGTTACAAAATATGGGAAAGACAACAACTTGCTTGACCTCCCAGGTTGGAAACGCCTCAAGCAAATCACCAACCTAGCGCGACGAACCAAGAAACTTGATCAACTCGTGCACCAAGCCAAACTACGTTCTTTCCGTACCACTCCATAGTACCAATATGGATTCAAAGTACCTCGTAACCATGAAGAAGCCCTCCGATTTGATCAAGCCAACGGAAACACCAAATGGGAAGATGCCACCACTCTGGAAATGGCACAACTCAATGAATACAATACATTCATTGATAAAGGCGTGTACAAGACAAGCTCCATTCCCCCCGGATTCCAACAGATCAAGGTACACATGATATATGCTGTCAAGCACGACAGTAGACACAAGGCTCGTCTTGTTGCTAACGGTAATCTCACTGAGGCCCCTATCCACAGTGTTTATGCAGGTGTCGTATCTCTCCGCGGCCTACGTATGTGCCTATTCCTAGCTGAACTCAACGACTTGGAAGCATGGGGTACCGACATAGGTAATGCCTATCTAGAAGCAGTTACCTGCGAGAAAGTATGCATCAAGGCAGGTCCCGAATTCGGATTGCTGGAAGATCACCTGTTGATCATTTACAAAGCCCTATATGGCCTCAGGTCTTCAGGCAAGTGCTTTGGAGACTTACTTGCAGCTTGTCTCGTCGAACTCGGCTTCGAAAGATCCCGCGCAGAACTGGAAATATTCCTCAAGCCTGGAACGAACAAGCATGGTGAACGTGTATATGAACTTATATGCACATATATCGATGACCTATGTCTCTGCATGGCAGATCCTAATTCCTTCTTGAAGATATTGCAGTCGTCACCATATAACTTCAAGCTGAAGGGATCCGGACCTATGAACTTCCACCTAGGTTGCGGATTTGAGCGCGGCGAGCATGGTGTTCTATGCATGAATCCCATAAAGTTCATCGAAAAGATGGAAGCGTCTTACGAACAAATGTTCGGATGCAAACCTAGCACTAGGTTCCAATCACCCATTGCAGAGAACGATCATCCCGAATTGGACTCCTCAGCCTTTCTCGAAGAAACTGGTATACAGAAATACCAAAGTATGATCGGTTCACTCCAATGGATCATCGCTATTGGCCGTTTCGATGTACAAACAGCCGTGATGACACTCTCAAGTTTCAGAGCTCAGCCATGAGATGGGCATCTCAAACGTGCAAAACGTATCTATGGATATATCTCCAAGTTTAGACATTTTAAAATCAGATTCTGCGTGGAACCACCCGATTTTATATTGACTAAACCCGACACCATCGACTGGTCCAACACCGTCTATGGGGAGCATTCTGAAGAGCTACCCGACGACGCTCCTACACCGCTTGGGAAGACAGTAGTGTTGACACATTTCTATGATGCCAACCTCATGCATGATATTCTCAGTGGTAAGGCTGTAACCGGCATTCTTCATTTCGCAAACAAGACTCCCATGATGTGGTTCTCAAAGAAACAGTCTACTACGGAAACAGCCACCTTTGGAGCTGAATTTGTTGCAGGAAGGACTTGCATCGAACAGATCGTCGATTTACGCCACTCATTCCGATACCTAGGAACACGAGTCCATGATATCTCCTACTCTTGGGGTGACAACGAAAAGATGATCCAAACGTCCACCTTCCCTTACGCAAGGTTGCACAAGCGTCATAACATTCTATCGTTTCACTGCGTACGGAGCATGATAGCGAGAGGTTTCATTTTAATGATGCACATCCCAGGTAAGGATAACTGTGCAGACATTCTCACCAAGCATTGGGGACACTCAGTTGTGTATCCACTGCTCAGGCCCATCTTCCACTTCTGTGGTAATACCGGCGACCTTCTCCAAGATGATGGAAGCATCATGTAGAGCGTGATGACCCTTCACAAGGAGACATGGGGAGTATTAAATTCCTTTCGTGACCAGAAGTACCAAAGCTACCAGATGGTAGATATCCTATTCGTACGAATCAATGAGTCCCGTATCCATCTAAGTAATCGATTCCCACGGCATATCGATTCCCACGGCGCATCGATTCCCATCGCGCATCAACGGTGAGCAATCCCTGTTTTACAGTATTGCCATTGTTCTTCGGTGAGCAAACTCTGATTTCATAAAATATCACACGAGCTACGGGAGCAATTCCTGACCTTAATGATAAACATATCATGAAGTCTTCCTAACGGAACAAGAGAAGAAAACGGTTGGCGTGTGATTCTCACACAATACATATACATGCATACAGATATATATGGTCAACGACCAATACATGTACGGAAATAATCAGCGAGTAATCTCATCACTACGCAACAGCAGTTGCAACGTATTCATCTCAATAAAAGAGATATCTTGCATTTCGGCAAGATTTCACTTTATCTCATACTTTTAACATTCAACTGATTTAAATCCCAAAATTCACATTAGTTGCTATCAACTACTTGTAATCTGCATACTAAGGTCTGTCTCGCTGCAATCTGAATAAGTCACAGCAAGAAGAGATCCGGCGTTTCCCTAGCTTCGCCTGTAGTCCGATTATCCGTTGCCGGAAGTATCCAAAAACAATTGTCACGCCTAGAGTACAATCGTTCGTCTACTAACACACTAACGCAGCGTTGCTGTTCTTCAGAAGCCTTTGAATCAGACTCTCAACGAATCGGATTCAGAAGGAAAATAATATAACATGCCACTACTTCGGAAACAGATGCCAGTGGGGTAGGAAAATGAAATGTGCATAAAAATATTATGAGTTTGACATTACTTTTAATAAATAGGGTGAAATTACAAAGGGGGACCAGTGGAGTTTGACCCAAATATGCGCGTGATTCTGAAATAACCCTGAATCTCGTTTGTGTGACGAGGTGAAAATCTGTTATTTTGATTAAATTTAAATATAGATAGTTTCTCCATAGTTTTTTGGGTAACATTCATTTACTTAATTTTGTGTACCAACTTGCAACCAACACCTCATTTTTGTATTTATAATAAAGATATTAAAATATAGCTTGATATTTTCAATTCAAGGCATTTTTTCCTTAAATACAGAAAACTACACTATTTTTAACATTGAGACGCTACCAGAGCCCATGACTACAACCCAAAAATTGTTTATTTTTAATGCCCCCTCCCCCGGAACCCTCCCCAAGGTCACACAGTTCCCACAACAAGGGTCTGTTTGTTGTAACATATATTCATACCATATCATCCTAGTGTTACAACAACTCCCCCAATTGAGACTGACGCTTTTTGCAACGGAGCTGTAACCAATTTACATCAAGTTTACATCCAGTCTGTCAAAAAAATTGTTACTAAATAAATTATAGAAACCCCTTACAGCAGGCTCATCAATAACAGTTTGCATAATGGTTTTGGAGTAAGTGGAGAACTCTTTCGAAATACTCCAATTTTTTTGTTATTCCTATGAGTGGAGAACTCTTTAGAAATACTCCAAATTTTTGTTTATTCCTACAAAAATCTTTTTCAATGTTAATTGGATGCAAATTGGTTTCATTTTGGTTGCAAAGAGTAAGTACTACTAACAATTTTTCCAATGTTTCTATCATGTTAATTGGATGTAAATTGGTTTCATTTCCGTTGCAAAAAGCGTCAGTTCTGGCGCTTCTACGGTACGTACGTAAAATCTTACTCGTGCGCCCTCTTTTTTAGTTTTTGTCTCGTTGTACGGGTACACAGTTGTACCGGTAGCAATCCAAATTTCGGTTAGTATTGTAATTGATTCTTTCCTAACCGTGTGCCGAACAATCAAAGGGAAATTACCGGTTTGCTTCCAATCGGTTTGCTTCCGTACCGGGTACCGTACGAGTAGCGTACCGATTGTTTGGCTGACTCCCAAAGATCTTCGTGAACATCGGCATGGTGAGTAGATCCTACCGGTACGTACCGAACGAGTACTCATAGCGTTCTTTTGTTTTCAGAATAACGGACCAGAAAGACGAATGAGTCTGTCTTGGTTCATAAGATTACGAGAACATCAGAAATTTCATTGCGTGTCTTATCTACCGTAAAACCGGTCTCAATTAAAAGACATAAAACATTCCGCTATCCCTAATTTGTTGTTCGCGAAGAGATATTATTTCATTATTAAAGGCGCTCAGACGCATGCCAATTGACAACGGCTCGTGCTAACTCGTTTCGTCTCATTCGCCCTAAGAGGCCTACGAGTACCACAATTTAAGGTACAAGTAATCTTAAGTTACTACGGATTCATCATCACGATCTGGCATTACGGTACGAGCGTATTTTCAACCCCTTCTCTTCACCATGGATACTGGTACCGGTAAAACATACTTAGTGCCGGTACATGTTGAGGCCTTTTCCTCCGAAAAAAGAAGAAGGATAAAGAATTAGGCCACAAACACAAATTGCGACACTCTTTCAGTATGGCGTGCAAGCTTGGGAACAATAATAACAACGGGTCTGAAGAAAAAAATACGTACTGGAACCGTATTTCAGCCAGATTTCAGCTTCAGTATCTACTGACGCGACTTCGTAGGAACACACGCACGCAACGTTTTTTTTTATGATTCATTTGTCAGAAAGGCCTATTCATTATTTGAAACATCATTCGCCACAGTTTCGAAAACCGTATTCCGTTGAAAAAAGGAATGCTCCACTCCGACAGGAATTATATAAATAATGAAAAACTGATATTATTTACGAAGCCTTGTAAGTTGAATGTTGATCGTGCAACCAGAACGGTTTGAATAATCTCATTTGTATAAGACACAACACGCATTTCATGACGTATGAATGCAATCTATTATGGTTTCGCAGTGTGCCTTTTACCACACGTTGAATTCATATTCAGTAGTGGTAGTGGAGATTCTAAATTCGTTATATACTTATTCAGACATGTAAGGCTACATTCGTGCGGCTTAAGAGTTATTCTTCTTGAAGAAATGCAGACAACATATTAAATACTGAGAATTTTTTGCGCTTCAATTGGGGAACTTCCCTTCTGTTCTCATTCATGAGAATTATCTGCCGAAATCTTACGGGAGTTTCCAATTGAAATTTGTTTAATATGTGAAAGTCTTCGAAATATAATGTACCACGAGTCACCGCGGGTTGTTTCCTAGTTTTCAATGCATGTGGGATTATTTTTTTATATTTCCACCGCCGATCTACATACTCTCTGGATAGTTACCGGTTCGTAGCTTCTACAATGTTCTAGAATCACAATCACAAAGGAATACGCTTCTCCTGTTTGTAATTGCCTGCTGCTACAATATCTCATCTTCGGCTATCCCAACTATTGAACGAAGACTCCTCCCTTTAACTGCACCACAGTGACGCGAAACTCGCTGTCGGAAGCACCACAAAATCCGCATTCCACCGGGATCGAACCATACTCACTCACAAGTACGGTAGCACCGAATCCTTCCGGGTATCATTACAAGATACCGTGCCGTACAATGGTTCCCATGCAGTTCCCTGTTCGCGCCTTGCAACACCCCTCGCTACCACCAGCTTCGTACCCAAGCCTAGAGATGACGTCCTCATTGTCGAAAGCAGTGTATGGAAGCGAGAGTCACAAAGTGAATGACACTCACCGACATCAACTGAATCTCGAAGAAGTCCAACAAAAAGCCGAAGATCTCCGACATGGGAAGTACCCGGTCGTGTGGCGATGGGTTCCTTTCCACGTTCCCAGGGGCTCTGTCTCCCATACCACAATGCCATCCTCGTTGCTCCAACCACGCGTCATCTGTTACCCTGCCAATAGAAACGAAGACACAAATCGCAAGGATCTCCCTCGGTTTCTGACGGAGGGAGAGCTACTCGAAGGGCGTGGCGCGCTTCATCGAACCAAGGTGGAGTCCTTCATGGGATCTAAAGCGGAATCGTCCGCACTGTCTCTTCGCATTCCAGAAGGTCCGTCGATGGTCCCTTACCACGTCAAACTCGCACAACATCGCGCTTTTCAAGATGCACACTCCCACCGACTGGCCGTGGAGTCACACGATGCAGCTTCCAGCGCCGTTTCATCTACCGAGCCCGCAAAAACCACCAGCGGAGGAATCTCGGCTGCAGGGGGCGAACTCGAAGTCGCAAATCTGCTGCTCAACATGGGAGGATGTTCTCCAAGAACCAAGGACGTTAACAAGATCAAGACAGAACCAGTGATTGGAAGCGTTGGAAGCAATCCTGTCTCGTCTTCTGGACCGAACGTCCAGGCGGGGAAATCCAGTGCCACTGGGTCGAAGTCGCCCATGTTGGAAGATGTTTACCTCGACAAGTGGGTCTCGGGCTCTGTTTCCCTGCATACACCCGAAGATGACGACGTCTTGTCTCCTCTTCACTGTTTCATGAGACGGTACTGCGTTGAGGCCTTTTCAGCCACCCCCGAAGATGTCGCAACACCGAGATACGGAAAATCTCATGGATTCAAGGTAGAAGTCGGTCAAGTAGGAATCCGTTGTCTGCACTGCAAGGACTTGTCTCCCGGTAAACGAGCGGAGCGAGCGGTTTGCTATCCCAGCTCCTTGCGTAACATTTACCACTCCATCGAAACATGGCAACGCCGCCACAGCTTGGTGTGCAAGTGCATCACTCCGTGGGTCCGCAAGAGTATCTTAGAACTCATGGAATCATCCAAAACCCGAGCCGGTGGACGGCGCCAGTACTGGGAAGATTCGGCACGGTACGTTTGGAAGGCATATACGGAAGTAAAGATATTTTGATCTTCGCTTGATTTTTGGAAAAACTGAGAGCTTGTGAACTTTTACTGATATTGCTTTCCTCTCTCTCTCTCTCTGTCCCTCTCTGATGTTTTACCTCTGTGTACAGCCGCCTTGGTATGGTTGACACATCTCAGGGTGTGCGATTCTGTCGCAGACCAGGTGATCTAGGTCCTGTACCATCTTCGGGAAATGGTCGCTCACCAGGAGATTCTGCACTGCCACAACCCAAGCCAGAAGAGGTTGTTCGGCCAGAAGACAAGGATCTTGTCACAGATTACCTCTTTTTGCTCATGGATCAAATGCAAACGTGTCACTTCACCGAAGAAGATAGGACAGGAGGTCGAAGCAAAATCAAGGACAACGAAGTAGGATTTCCCGGCATGGAATGTCGTCATTGCCAAGGTCGAGCTGGGTTTGGAAGATATTTTCCTTCGTCAGTAGCTGCCTTGAGCTTGGCCAATTCCGATCGCAACGTGTACAACCATCTACAAAAATGCCGAAAATGCCCTGATTCTATCAAGGCAGAGCTCGTTAGACTTCAAAAGGATCAAGCTCAATCCAAGAATCGAAGAGGTTTGCGAAAGCTCTTCTTCAATCGCATTTGGAAACGGATGCATGCGGAGGACGAAAAGGACAAGGGCAAAAACGAAAAGCCTCCCACCCCGGCATTAGTGACGATGGCACCAAAACCACCTTCGGAATTACCTGCGGAATATGTACAATACAACGGGATACCGAGAGCAATGCATGGACTAACGCCTACCATGGTGGGCCATTCTTACCAGCGAGGTCTACATCCTCGGGTGGCGGTCAACAATTTTCGGGGATTCTAGACTCTGATTTCTTTGTTCTATTTGACTCGTTCTCTCGGAACCAGTCGGCTGTAGTATTTTATTTGAATTATAGAAGTCTCACAGGGGATATATACATCACAAACCATTCTTCGCATCAAGAAAAGAACCGCGAACAAAACAAGTTCATCGCAACCTTCGAATTGCAGAAAGTAACGCATTCACGAGGCAATTTTCATTTTTCCTATGCAAAATTTTAGATATTTACACACCTACACCGTACAGTTGCCCTTTTATGGTACACACACACACACAAATTCTAGGTCTAAAGCTGTCTGTGCTGTTGTCACGCATTGTTTCTGGAGGGCGCCCACAATGTTTTCATCTGGAAGATTGATATTGCAAGAGATTAGGTCCTATGGTATGAATTATGTTTCTCCTGTACGTTTTCGGAAATCACATTCTATTGTGAACTCTTCAGAGAATCTTCAGAGTATTTGAAAAAATTATTGGCCGGAGAGGCAATTATCTAAGTCCTGGTAGGATCCATAGCGATGCGAGTCATTGAACGAACAATTTCCAAAAGCCTACTACCTGGACAAAAAGCTTGCATCCCGGGACTTGTTCTTTTTCCTCTTCTTCTCCAGAATTTTTTCGACTCCCTTCTCTCCCTTGCGCTTCCGGATTTCTTCAAATCGTGCCTCGAGCTCCAGTTTCTTCTTCTCCTTGCGCTTCAGATAGTAGGCACCGCTCTTTCCGGATTCGACGTCCTCCCGGATCTTTCGCTTGACCGATTGTTTGGCGGCACGATCGATCTTGCGCCGTTCCAGATCTGCCCGCGCCTGCGTCAGAGACTTGAGACGGCCAACGTCTTCTTCCAACGTCGACGAGTGGCTTCCGTCCGCCTGGGTGATGCCGAGCTTACGACGCATCCGGTTGCCCTTGTTTCCGGTCGCTCTGTGCGCCGCGATTCGTTTTCGGACCTGTCCGATTTCCTGGTTACGGATTTCCTCCAAAAACTCGTAATTACTGTGGAAGCGATCCTCGTCGAAATGCCCACTGAGCGTAGAGAGCCGAGGGTCCATGGGTTTGTACCGGTGTGCACCAATGTCTACGCCCAGGCCGCTCTCGTTCAGTCTCCGGGCGCCGCGACCGAAAAAGTCTGCCCTCTTGGAGGAGACCTCGGTCGGTTTGTGCTTGTTTTTCTTCTTTTTGGTTTTGGTGGCCGCATCGGTTGGTCTGCTGCTCGCCGATCGTTTCCGATGTTTGTCGCCTTCGTTTTCGTCATCCTCTCTCATTTGTTTCCGCTTCTTTCTTTGCTTTTCCTCCTTGAAGGAGGCCAATCGTTTCGTGGCTTCTTCCAGAGCCCGCGACTTTTGCTCGCGACGAGACGTGGGTTTCCGACGTCCTCTATTCTCTGTTTTCAAGAGGCGTTCGTGAAGGGGTACGTCCTCTTCGTCCGAGGACGACTCGTCGTGGTCGGCGTCTTGGTCTTCTCCGGGGCCCTCGGAATCGTCATCGCTCGAACCATCTTCTGGATCGTCGCTTTCCCTTGCCCCGCAGCCTTCTTCCTCGCTGTCGTCGTCACTCGAATCGTCCTGGTCCGAGCTGCCATTTTCTTCTTCCTCCTCGTTGCTATCACTTTCAATCTCATCCGATTCGAACTTCTTCTCTGACTTTCTTCTAGCACCGGCCATGCTAGAATTCGTGGACATGTATTCGTCGTCGTTCTCGTCATCGCTGCTGTCGCTGTCGTCGCTACCACTGCTTGCTTCGTCGTATTGATATGCCTCGGCTTGTTGCTTCTTGGATTTCCCCATTTTGTAGTATTTTGTCTTTGGTTCGGTTGTTTCTCGATTACCTTTGGAAAAATGTTGCTTCTGTTGATCTGTCGCAACACTTTCTCATACCTAGCCACTCTGGAAAGTTTGACAGAACAATGAGTCGACGACAAGGGTTTCACGTGCTGCTGGTTCGTACCGTAATCTTATGTAGTAACTTACTCGTACCGTAGTTAGTACCTAATTCGTCCTTTATTTTTTTCGTAACGAAAAAAGGCTGGTTGGCAAGGGGGTTGCAAAAAAGGAGGTATGATGATTGAGGGAATAAAAAAGTGGGGATGTTATGGGGGATCTCCACCGGTTTCTTCTGCAATGAATCTTTCCGAATCTACGAGAAATGATAAAAAGTACGGTCTATTTCAAAATCCTGTTGTCAACCATCCAATACGTTAGCACCAACAATACTATCGGTAACACAGAAGATCCATGGCTAACTTTCAAATAAATACTTCTAACAGAAGTACCGTACGGTACGTACCTCAAGGTACGATACTCGTAGTTTCGTACTTCGTAATAAGAGATTACCGGTACGAGTACGAGTAATTTACGGTAATCTTACAATCTTATTTTCCTACCGTACTTCGTTTTATTTTTTGGTACCGGTATGAGTACTTGTACCGTTACGCAATGAACAATGCCGCAGTACAAATTTGGACCTCCATAGAGTATTTACCGGTACTTCTACAATGTACCGGTACAAGTATTTACGTACTCGTACCGTACGATGCTCGTACTATGCATTTGTTCATGCACGTGACACGTGACACCTGATAGGTTGGCATGTGTTTTCGTTCTGTAGGTCCTATTTGATATTGTGTAGCACGTTTAGGTTTCATGCGTTTGATCATTGTTTAAGCTTATTTTGGAGTCTTACTCGTAGTACTTTGTACGTCTCAGAGAGCCGAGGATGGACAAAGGTGAAGGGGTGCACTTGGCATCCTTGCTGTGAACGTCCAGGTCCCCTAACGTACGAGTACGATGCATCATAAGGTTTTTGATCGGCTGCACGAAACTCGTACGATGCACATTAAAACTCATCTCCCATGGAACGAGTAATGAGCATCTACCACCGACTCGTTGGGATGCCTACAGTGAATCCTTGTTAAAACGTAGTTCCTCATTCTCGGCCTCCTACACAGAACAGAGCAGAACAAAGCAGAGCAGAAAACACCGCTGTCCTTTCAAATAAAGTAATAGCACGTGTTGGACAAAATACAATTTATTTTTGTGTTGTGTTCGCCACGGCGAATACTGTTTCTCGACAGATTTTATACAGTTGGTCAGTGGAAGATTGTGCTGGTCTGGCAGTGGCCATGGTGCAGTAAAAACCAACCTATCGCACGCAATTATCGTCGTTCGACTTTTAGCTGTAGCAAACCAAAAGCCATTTATCTGTCAACTCGACGACGACATCCGCACCCATACTAGCTGTTCGGTGATTTGCATTGCATTGAATTGAATTCCGTCCCTTTTATCTCCCATTGAAATTTGTGAGCAAACCAGAAGGAACCTCCCCCTTGGTGTTCATCCGAAACGTCTTGTAGCCTCTGTACTTGTACTTTTCTTCGTCTGTCAATTCCTCCAATCCCATCACGTCCTTGAACCACTCGGAAGCGCTCATGGCCCTCGGCGGTATGTCCTCCATGGTCACGGCAACGTTTCTCTGATACAGCTCTCGCAGCAGGGTCAGGTCGTCCGGCAGATCGACCAGAGACCTCGAAACACCCGTCGCGTCGACGCAAATCAGGGAAGTTCCCCCGACGCCAAAGGTCACCTGCAGTATCTGGCCGGATCGAAGCATGGTTTTGAAATCGGCATAGGTATACGGCTCTTCTTTTTCGAATGGATTCCACCACGCGGCATTCGCTTCGTCTCCGGTCGGTCTCAACAGAAACGCACTGGCCGCGCCCAATACGGACACAGAGAATTCTCGGCGGCTATTCGAACCGGAATGCCCAACATCCGTCTGCGTGAGAAGATGGCGACCACCTTGCGACGGACGAGGAACGGCCATCGAATGGCATCCCGAAATGCACCACGAGATGATCTGAGACAGAAAGAGGAATGAAACGGTTGAGTTAGTCATCATTGATGTCGACTTGAGATCTCCGTGAACAGGTACATTCAGGGTGCAATCAGTTCCCCGAACATTTGAATTGCGCCCAATGAAGCTCTGTGGCTTTAACAGAGCACACTTCGATGTCTCTCCGTCCTCTGCCGATAGTACCATAGTATTATTCGAAGTATTTTTTTCATACGGTAGCGTTCCGATATGCGTTTTTCATCATCAGTCGTGATGATGATGAGCTGTCATTCGTACCGTAGAATTCTTTCAGATTTCGAGAACGATTGTTGATATTTTTTCGTGTCGGGAGAATGGCAGACGAGAGCTTCCCTTGCTATCCCGCTTTGTTTAATCCTTAATCCGAAGCATGTCGTATGCCTCTAGAAAAGGTACTAAAATAAGGTTTATGTATTGGTTAAAAACTAAGATTGTGAGCTAGCTCTTCTGTCAACCACTCCGAGGAGCAGTTGGGAGATTGTAACAGTAAACAGCCGTTGAATCGAAATTCAACGTACAGTTTACATAGAAGATTTGGATATATTCTTCATCCACGTCCGCAGTCTTCAATATTGAAGACCGGCTTGCTTTTCAGATTTTCTTGAATCGTGGGTAATTTCAATCGTGAGCGTTGGAATACCACACTCTTCTCCTTCTCGTACGGATTTGGTTGGTGGCACAGAATTTTGTTAGCCGTGTGTGACCAATATTCCTTAGATAAGAAATTTTTAATTGGCGTGATATGGTTTCAGATTTCGGATGTTCATACGTTGGATAACGTGATTTCTTAAGAGAAAGGAAACTGTACCATTGGTGTGGATTTGTTGGATGGTGTATGGACCCTTGCTTCTTGCATCAAAAGCACCAGGAATGAGCTTTTCATTTTTCACCATAATTTGGTCTCCTACACTGTAATCATGAATCTTCCTGTGGCTATTCGCTTTCATCGCGTTCTTATCTATCTGAACCTGGCGTTTGTTTCTGACTGATGGCCAAATCTGTAATTACAGGAATTGGTAGGAACATGTCTCTGTGGAATGCAAGGGCTCCAGGCGTCATTCCAAACATTTTGTTGATGGTTGATTGAACGGCAAACTGAGCAGACGCAAACACACTATCAATGATGTCGGTGGCTTCCTGGAGGGTCTGTGGAGGATTGGTATTGAGTTTGGTTCTCATTGCAGACTTCATGGTGTCGTGGACTCGTTCAAGTACCGCGTTGGATTGTGGGTTCCGAACTGAGCAGACCTTGGCCTTGATTCCTAGGTTCGCAAGGTGGAGTTGGAAGCCGTTGCTCATGAAGTTGGTTCCTTGGTCAATGATACAATTTACTGGTTTGGGATATCTGGAGAGCCAGCCATTGTCGAGGGCATGGACTGCCATGAGGCTGGTTGGGTTTACTTGTGGGGCTTCGAATGATTTCAAGGAGGTTGGTGCACATGTCCATGATGGTAAAGCCATTGAAGGAGACTGTTCCGTGGCCAGGGATCTTGATTTTCCAAGGGCCTACTCCATCGATTGCAATGGTGTCCCAAGGAACATGTTGGTGTTCTTTGGTAGGGAGTTGTCCATGGCTTCGGTGGCTATTCTTGTACCGTTGGCACGTGTCACAAGTTTTGCAGAAGGAGTTGATTTGGTCCTTCAAGTTTGTGGCGTATACGAATTGGTTGATGGTTCGGTACAATCTTTCTGCGCCGGCATGGCCAAGCACGTTGTGGTAGTATTTGATTGTGGCTTGCACTCGGTTTGGAGGGAGTACGATTTTCTGGCGACCGTTGGAGTCTACAACTTTCAAGTTGGTGCCCTTGAATTTTTCAGTTGTGTACCGGGGATTGGTAGAGATATCTACATTGGCTGCTTGATCTTGGGCGAGTTGGTCAAAGGCCAAGGGGTACATGGGGATGTCTTCTGGGTATTTAAGAAACAGTTCGGAAAGAGAGAGAAGGGTCGGAGTCGGAGTCCGTTGAGTTGCAGTCGATTGAGCCGGTAGTTTCAAGGCCCGAGTCATCATCCGTTGGATCGGGAGCGGGACCGAAGAACTCCTTCTTCTTCTCCGGAGTGTCTTGCTGGAGTGGGAGCCTTGAGAGGGCATCAGCAATGACATTGTCTTTGCCTTTGATGTATTTGAATACTGGGGGAAATTCTTCAAGGAGCATTCTCCAAGTCATAATGCGATGGCTTGTGAGGTTTTGGCGAGTTAAGTTGATGTGGTCTGTCCATACAATAATTTCGGCACCCCAAAGAATGGTGCGGAATTCCTTGAAGACTTCGACAATACAGAGCATCTCTTTATCGACCGTTGGGTATTTCCGTTGAGCGGCGTTGAGTTTTCTGGAGAAGCAAAGGATGATTTTGCCATCTTGGAGGATGACGGCTCCAAGTTGGTAGTCAGAAGCATCGGTATAGACATGGAAGGGCTTGTTTGGATCAGGAAAGGCAAGAAGGATATCATTGACAATGAGGGACTTGGCTTTGTTGAAAGCTTCAAGGAGTTCTGGAGTTGGAGAGATTTTGCCTTTGGCTCTTCCAGAGAGGCCGGTAAGGGGTGCAAGAACTTCAGCGCGCTTGGGATAGAAGTTGCAATAGAAGTTGCGATAGAAGTTAATCATCCCAACAAAGGACCGAAGTTGGGTTGTTGTTGAGGGAAAAGCAAGTTTCAGGATAGGAGAAATCTTGTTTGGATTGGGTCTAATTCCATCACGAGAGATAATGTAGGCCAAGCCAAGAAGCTTGGGATTGAAACCAGTGGCACTTGGAGGGCTTGACTGCAAAGTTGTGGGACTTCAGTAAGGAGAGGACAGAAGAGACTGATTTACAATGGGATTCAAGTGTATCGGAAAAGATACCAATGTCATCGATGTATACTTCAATGTCCTTCAAGTGTAGGAGCATTTGTTCCATACAGCCTTGGGCCCAACTTGGAGAGTTGAGGAAGCCCATTGGCAATCGAAGTAGTCAAATCTTTCCAAATGGAGTAGCAAGGACACAAAGCCAGGTGGAGGCCTCATCAAGTTTGAAGGTGTGGAACTGCATGCTAACATCAATAAGGGTGACCTATTTGAAGCCTCTTCTTCTGTGGAAGATATCTTGGAGCTTTGGAAGTGGGTAGTGAAGTTTTTTGGTGACTTTGTTCAGTTCCCGGAAGTCACTGATAAGTCGACAGGAGCCATCTGGTTTTGGGACTACAAAGGTTGGCATTCCCCATTCTGTGGCATAGCAGCGTTTGAGGATACCAAGTTTCACTTGTCGATCAATTTCTTTCTTCACTGCTTCTTGTTGGCGCAGTGGAATGGAATAGGGTTGTTTCACGTGATATGGAGTCGTGCCTTCCTGGAGATCAATGTGGAAGGTTTGATTAGGGAAAATACCTAATTCCTTGTCATTCAATCCTTCAAAGAGTTCTTCATTTTGGAGGAGTATTGGTAACAAGGCTTGTTTCTCATGGTAGGAGAGATGGTTTTGTTCGGTGACTAACTTGTGGAGGTCAGTTTTCTCATACTTGGTGGTTCCATCCACATAGGATTGTTGGATAGATTGGTTGGAGTAGCTTTCTGCAATGGCATGTGGTTCTGCAGACATGACTTTGTGGAGCAAGGCTTTGTTGTCAAAGTAATTTCGCGGGTGGAAGTCCATTGTCTTCTCATACCATTCCATGGTGCAAGTTTCAAAGTCCATCTTCATTCCAAGATCTCTCATGGTTTTCCTTCCAATAAGGAGGTGGTAGTTGATATTCTGAGAGACTACAAAGCATTTGATTTGTAGGACTTTCATCGAGTAAGACAGTTCTGGAAATACTGTGTTCTTCAAGGTTACATAGTGGTTGCATGTGGTTTTGCCATTTGTTGTTTGCATTTGGATCGGTTGATCTAGAAGATACTTCTTGATTCCAGAGGGAATTGCTGATTCCACGATGAGATTGTCAGTTGATCCAGAATTGAAGAGAGTTTTCAAGTAGTACTTTCCAAGGGATCCATTGATTGAGTTGCAGACACCTACTGTGGTTGGAGCAAGGTCGATGTCGCCACTGGCGGTGCTGGGAGCAACCTCTTGCCTGTTGTTGCCAGAATTGGTGTTTTCAGAAGGAAATCTTTGAAGATCCAAGTTGTAGTATTCTTCATCGATTTCCATATCTACATGGAAGAGATCTGGCCAAGGAGCTGCAGGGATGGTAGCTTCTTCTGGTTCGTTGATGAAGACACACATGTGTTGTTCTGGTTCATGGAAGTTACTGCCGTGGGAAGAGGTAGCGGATCGATTGCTGTTGTTGGAATTGCTGCGGCGATCATTCACATGCGAGTCGGTGCTGTCTCTAGTGTTGTTATTGAACTGATTGGAGTTGGTGCCATACTTGTTGGTGTAGCATTGGCCCCAAGTGTGGTTGGTACCCGGATGGATAGGACATGGTGAGTCATTGGAGATTCTAGTCGGGCCTTTGTTGTTGCCTTGGTTGTTGTTGCGTTGATTGTTGTTGTTGTTGTTGTTGTTGTTTCGATTGTTATTGTTATTGTTGTTGTTGTTGTTTCGGTTGTGATTGTTTCGATTGTTGCGGTTGTTGCGGTTGTTGCGGTTGTTGTTGCTTCCATTCCGGTTGTTACGATTGTCGTTGGCATTGTTGTTGCTGTTGTTGGTGTTTTGAGATGGATTATCTGACGATTTCTTCTTTCGATTTTGTGCATATTGATACCTTTCAAACCTCATCATCATTTCAGAGAGGGAATCCCTATGAGGAGAGTGGTGTTGCTGGTAGGTGTGTTTCCAATCCTCAGGCATCAATTCAAATATTAGATTCTTGAACTCTTGGTCCTTGATCTCTGCATCTTCTGGTGGGTGTCCCGGAAGTAGTGGAAGGATGGCATGGTTGTGGAAGTTGACTTGTGCAACAAATTGGTGTACTGTCATGGTGGCTGTCTTCTTGATGTTGGTGAGGAATCTTCTGTGGTTTTGGTAGGCATCAAGGTTGTTGTCGAACTTGTAGTTGACAAATTCTTCCACTGTGATTTGGAAGTTATCCACAGTTCTCTGTGAAACATTGGCTGATACATAGCTATTACACCAGCTACTGTCGGTGTAGTCTCTGAGGAGATCTACAAACTTGTCATAGATTCTTGGTCCTGTGGTTAGGTTGAGTATCTTCTTGGATCGAATGAACTCATTGATGGTAAAAAGGATTTGTAGTTTGGTTGATCCTGCAGCAATCAAGGGGATCAGGATCTTGGTTACTTCTTGAACTCCATTGACTTCTTGTGTGTTCTTGAATTCCACTTTGTCGATAGACTCTTGATCAAAGTCATACTTGAAGGGAATGATGGAGTAAGACATTGTTTCTCTTGTTACTGGACAATCTTCAGGATCGGTTGGTTGTTTATTAGATGTAGTGGTAATTTTTGTTTGTGTAGTTGAAGTAGTCTTCACCGGTAGTAATAAGGTCGAAGCAGTTATTTGACTGTTTAAACAGTGTCGTATGCCTCTAGAAAAGGTACTAAAATAAGGTTTATGTATTGGTTAAAAACTAAGATTGTGAGCTAGCTCTTCTGTCAACCACTCCGAGGAGCAGTTGGGAGATTGTAACAGTAAACAGCCGTTGAATCGAAATTCAACGTACAGTTTACATAGAAGATTTGGATATATTCTTCATCCAGTCTTCAATGTTGAAGACCGGCTTGCTTTTCAGATTTTCTTGAATCGTGGGTAATTTCAATCGTGAGCGTTGGAATACCACAAAGCACAGCTCCAGGGTACCGGGTCAATCTCACACTTTTTTTGGTACATTCATACACTTTTGCCATACACTTTTCAACTACAACATTACCCACTAAAGGTACGATCATAGTCTTCTGTTCTCCAGATTCTTCGCTACCAAAAATGAGCCATTGTTCTTTTTTAAAATCCAATTTCCTAATCACAAAGAATTCCGGTACCACGGTACTAGAATAGTACAGGGAGCGAACTACCAGTAAGCAAGCAAACCGGCTACAATGTTGTAATGGATTATTTTGGATTATCACGCGATACTCCTTTAATATGTATTTTCTGTAACTATAGCTGTAGAATTATGTACTGGGATTGTTACTCCCAAATTCCTACTGCTATTGTAACAGGAAATACCAAAATCAAAATACCAAAATCAACACGAAGAAGAGACCCCCCTTGTTTACAGCGCGACTCAGAAAGAAAACGGGAGTAGTTGTTTCTCCTGGTCTTCTGGACCACGTAATCCGGGTACATGTTATTCTTATTACTACCGGTGTTTGGGGTTAGATGATTTTGCATCTTCGTTATTCATCAGAAAATCGCAGAAGAAGCTCGAGGATGCTACTCAACAATTAGGTCTAACAAACACCCGTAACGGTCCACAGGGTAGTGACAGCCCATTACCAGAGGTGCTTGACAATCAAGTTATGTATGACCCTTCTGTTGAACCGATTGGGTGTGCCTTGATTGGTCGGGAATTAACAAACATAGAGGATGACGATGATTCTGTTTCCGATGACAATTTGTTCTTTCCTAATGATGATGATGAGGAAGAAGGAAGTGAGAGCATAGAGGCCCCCCACTCTTTGAGTTTCAATGATGAAGAAGGCAACAACATAAATGTTGACGATTCCTATCGTGATTCAAACACGCTAGTAATTACGACACCCAATGTAGGAAGGAACATATCTGACGAACTGAAGGTCAAGATCAAGTTAATGAAAATCATGCGGAATCATAGCATACCATTAGTTGCAGAGAAGGAATTGTATGAATGGACTATCAAATTGGAGCGGCTTAATTTATTTTCATGGACTAAAGGCAATCTCATAAAGACCAGGGCAAGTGTCATGAAGGAGATTTCTGCAACTGTGCCTGAAATAAAAGGCAATGGGTTTGAACCTCATCTTATTGACTGGTGTTCTAAGAAATCACAGAATGCTCCAGTTGCAAACAAATCTACGTCCGCTCTTTCCAAAAAGCACTTCATTCCCTATTAACAAATGTGACTTTGGTGAAGGAAGATAATCTGTCATTCCCCCATGCTGAAGACCCCACCTTACCAGTCCGTTATCCAGAACTTCAAGGGAATATTGATATTTACAAACTCCATCATGGTGAATGGTGGATCAACACTTGGGAGAAGAGATGCAAATCCGAATCAAATGAAATTCTGGTTCCTATTATTCTCTACTACATGGATGGAATTGCAATTGACAATAGTGGTCAAACCACTCTTACCCCACTGAACATGACTCTTGGCATATTCAACACCCTAACTCCAAACTCCCGGCCAGATGCTTGGGAGGCTATATATTATCACCCAACATGTCCAGGTGATAAAGGTGACGAATCAATTGACAATGTGAACAATCTTCACTCTGGCCTTTGTTTGGCTCTTTCATCTTTGAAAGATGCCTGCAACCAAACAGATGGTATTGAATGGTCTAATTTGCCGTGGAACAAGAAGAAATGGTCGGTTCAAATGAAATTTGCGGTGGCTTATTTCATAGGTGATACTCCCCAGCACGACCAACTTTGTGGACATTATCAAACATCAAATTCAAAGATGATCTGTAGGCATTGCAATTGTCCCAGAGCACTTGGTATTAATGCTTGTGTGAATGTTTTGAAGGTTCCTGTTTCAGTTAAAAGTGGTAACATACAAGTGTCTAAGCACCAAAATGGGGAAGAGTATCAATCCATTCGTCTCTGGAATATCTCTGATTTTACAACTCCAACGGTTGACAAAGGAGTGAATGTTGAACAGTATTTCAAAAACATCTCTCACCACGGTGTACATAACAGCAACGCTTTTTATGATCTTGATTTTGGGAAAAACCCACATAATATTCATCTAGCGTCGCCGGGAGAGAGACTCCATATGCACCAACTTGGTTGCGCAAAGCGTGCAGCAGAGACGTTCTGTGAGGACTTTTTAGGCAATAACCAGCGGCTTCTTGGTGAGATGGAAAGGTTAGCCAGTTACTACGGTGGGGCTGTTCAGAGGCAATCCGATTGCGACTTCCCACGAACCAATTTTTCAGAATCAGTAAATACAGCAAAGTATTGGAATACTGAATCAAGCGTGAATTTACGTACACGCAAAACCGTCTTAACGTACACGATACGTGATACGTAATAAGAGACGTACAAATTACGTATTAATGTTTTACGTATACGTAATACGTATTACGTGAAACAAGGTGTTACGTAAACGTAATACATATAATTATTACGTTTTACGTATACGTAATACGTATTACGTGAAACAAGGTTTTACGTAAACGTAATACGTATTACGTGATACAAGGCGAGACTGTACGATTCCAAGAGCGAGACGTACGATACCAAGGTGTTTCAAGATATTCTATCACGAGATGAGCGCAATAAGTAAATTATACATAAGCGCTCGTGAGTATCAAGAGATACTTAAAGCACTGAGTGGTGGCACGCAATATGAGTATCGAACTCTCGATACGAGTATCCCCACGCATTAGTAAATGAGAAAACAATATGGTCCAGAAACAATCCGATCATAATCTTATCGATAACTCTTTCCAAAACAGTAAAATCAAACAAACTAAAGTAAATACGCAAAGTAACAACATAACCGAACAACCGTTTACGACTTTGGTCTTATTAGTTATCGATAAGATTAGACTACCCAATGCCAGCAGGAACATAATCCGAAGAAAGCAACACAGAACCTGCAACCAGGGGAATTACCCCGGACACCAGCCTAGACACATCCCACGTAACCGGCACGCGCGAACTTAGGGAACTCAGGGACCAACTGGAGGAACTTGAACTCTACAACCGAGACATACTCGAGTATACCGGAGAAAGACAGGACCAGTTACAGCAACAGAACAAACTACTGTACGACTACACTGAACAAGACGATAGCAGCGACGACGGCAGTACGGACGACTGAGATGGTCAAGAAGAAGGATTACACCGGGGTCAAGGACCATCTGGATGAGACCCAAATGAAGCCTATCGCAATACCGACTAGCGTAGACGTGTACGAGCTCAAAAAGTCCCTAGCCAACGCACTGGCCGAGGTGGCCTCCATCAAATACCTACAAGGAAGTGGGTATGCGTTCCTGTTGGAAAGTGAGGAACAATACAAGGCACGCGACGCGGGCACTCAATTTCCCACAGTACCGACTGAGCCCCAAGAACTCGATAGTTCAATCGAGCTCACCTCAGACACGTACAAACTATGGAAACACAGACGCGTACTATATGTAGAGTGGAACAAGTATGATAGAGAGGCACTACTCATTACAGACAAAAAGTTCCCCACCATGTTGGATGACTTAAAGGACCCGGGCTCCGAGGCATTCCCCAGGGGAACCACGGTACGCGCAGCCTTCCAGGCCATGGAGGATGACCTCTGTACAACTGATGCCCAACACCAGCTTACCCGCGAGCTTTCAAAGAAAATGAATGCTCTATCGTATACGCCGAGCCCGATTGGGCCCAAGGAGTACTTCAGACAATTAACCAAGTATCAATGGCAAATCAATCTACTCCCGGAAACTGCAGAAGTAACCTCAGCCCAACTGATTGATTACGCCCGGGACGCATTCATGCGTAGCAAACACGACCCAATTACTCTCCACCGAGTTAATGAGGACTGGAAACAACACAGGGCAACCATAGCCAAGGGCGACGAGTTTTTACACTACAAAAAGTTCTGGGGCCAACAGTTTAAAGGAATTGTACAGCACCTACCACACCAGAACCGCAACAGCCAACATGGTGGATGTACACGGACGACCGACGATTCACCGACCTCGAGAACCAACAACTCGAGCTAGCCAATGTGTGTCGAGAGATCTACTCCCAGGTATCAGAGACAGCCACAACGGCATCAACCGCGACGGCGGCATCTACGATGACAATGTCACACCAGTGGGAAACTGCAATGGCATCCCTCCAGGCAGACGTCAACCGCCTTAAAGCAGCAGACGCCAGTCGCCCCCGACAGTCCGGGCCAGGACGCCCGCTTAACCATGAGTGGAAACAATACAAATATTACTGCCACTCCTGCGGAGTCAACCTCTCGCATACCGGACGCGATTGCTTCCACAGGAGGAACAAGGCCGCCCGCCAGGAGGGAGCCACCTACGTCAACCAGATGGGAGGTTCCACTAGGAACACCGAAAGGTGGATGAAGTGGAATGGACCCAACCCCAATGGTGACGGCCGCGGGGTGTTCGAGGCCCCCCTTCGATCCTGACGGCGTGGGAGGGACCACAGTAGTAGTATACATAAATCTAGTAATCACGATTCTACATTACTCAGTATCCTACGTGATCCCTCGCGTGATATCCTCCCCCGGACACAACGTACAGTCACGTTTGCACATGACGTCGCATACCATATCCGGCCCCCACCGGGGTATGGGGCCCTGGATTCGGCAGCCACAGACCACTTTGTCCCGTCAACATACCAGGGAGGGAGACACCAAGAGACGCCGGGAGCACTGACAGTCGGATGTGCTAATGGGAGCAAAATGCACTCCACAGCTACAGACCTGTTAGATTTACCACGGCTCCCCATTGAGACACGCGGGTGTCACAAATTCGATGAGGTGGACTTGCCTTTGGTGTCTGTACCAAAATTATGCAACAACGGGTGCCAAGTAGAATTCACTAAGGACAACGTGAAAGTTATCGGGCCCGCGCAACAAGTTATACTCACCGGTCAACGTGACCCCCTGAGGAACCTATACATGGTTCCCCTCCATCAACCCGTCCCCCCACCGAAGATAGCTGAACCTCCAAGGGTGATCAAACCCCCCCCCCCCCCCCCCGCCAAACAAAAAAGCAAACAGCGCAACCAGCACCGACAAACGCCAAACCGAAGCCAGCGCAACCAGCGCCGAACAACACCAAACCGAAACCAGCGACAACCAGAACAATAACGAAAACGAATACCCAATACACACGGGGGCAGAAGCATACCAGATTCAAGCTATCCCCAAGCTAATACGCTTCTACCACGCAGCAGCTGGATACCCCACTAAAGAGACGTGGGTCCGAGCCATCGAACGCAGCTCATTTGCCACGTGGCCGGGCCTCACAGCACAACGTGTCAACAGATACCTCCCACTCACAGAAGAAACAACTATGGGACACTTACAAATGGTTTGACAAGGTATACAAAGCACGCGCAAGCCAAAGAAGCCAAAGAACAAACCGACCGCCGATACAGAGCCACCCCGCGTCGACCGAAAGAAGATACATAACGTCTGCGTGGACGTAGTATCCGCGAATGAAATGCAACCAACCAACCACGCAGGGCCACATACCAAAGACGAACCACAGGAACTCATCGCGTGGGACCTACCTGGGGAGATACCCAGTCACGTCACGCCGTGGGCACCAGTACGTATTCCTCATGTACGACTATGATTCCAACTACATTGACGTGGAGCCCATCCAGTCACGCAAGAGCAAAGACCTCCTACGTGGGTTCACGGCGTGCTACGCAAGGATGAAAGAGGACAACGTGAGAGCAAAAATAGTACGAAATGGACAACGAAACCTCCAAGAAACTAATTGCGTATATCACAAAGAACAACCTCGATTACCGACTAGCCTCACCTGGGGACCACCGACTCAACCATGCAGAGAGGGCAATACAGACCTTCAAGAACCATTTTATAGCGGGGTTGAATGGGGTGGATGACGAGTTCCCGGTGGACGATTGGGACCTACTGATTCCACAAGCCCTCATTACCCTCAACTTGCTACGGGCTTCACGCACCCAGCCCAAACTATCAGCATATGAACTCAGACGCGGGATCTATGACTACAACAAACACCCCCTCGCCCCGACTGGGCTGCCGGGTGATCATTCATGACCGAGCGCAAGAACGAGGCGCGTGGCAGGACCATGGGACAAGGGGTTATTACATTGGGCCGGCCTTGAAGCACTACAGGAATTACACCTGCGTCGGTGCGACCAGTCGCGCGAACAGAATCAGCAACACAGTGGCGTTTTCCCCCAAGACTGAGATGCCACGTACCTCTTCTACCGACCGGCTGCTCATGATCCTCCAAGACCTAAAGGAGGTTGCTAGTAAACCCCATCCACCGATTCCTTTTATAGAACAGGGAACCCAAGTGAACGAGGCCCTTCGGAGTATACGGGAACTTTTACAAATAAGCACTCGACAAAAACAAGATGGACCCGATGCCACGCTTAATGATACAACCAAAGACACGCGCGAACCTCCAAGGGTGTCAAACGGGCCCAACACAAAATCAATCAACGTACCAGAGAATGCACGCGAACCTCCAAGGGTGCCGCCTACACAACAACGCAGCGCCCGGCGGGGACACCCCTGGGCCGTGGGCACAATCATTAGAAAGAAGTTCAACTCCGGGTGGTATGAAGGTGAAGTCGTAAGTTATGATCAGACCAACCAATACTACAGAGTAAGATTCACCGATGGAGACATTGCCGACTACACACATGGTGAAGTGTCTCGATACTATAAATCCGACCAATACTACTCAAAACCACAAGAGAGGCCCAAGGCACTAATGGGAATATACCCTAGAGAGCCAGTTCAATGTCCCGTACCAAAACAGGCCCCACAAACAAACAATTTAACGCATGTGCCCCCACTGGCGTGTGGGGGGTCCATATGGGATGATGACTTGAACAAGTGGGCGGCATACAGCGATCTAATCAAGCACCCCAAAGCACAGGTACAAGAATTATGGCTCAAGTCAGGCGAAGACGAGTTCGGCCGGTTATTCCAAGGTTTTCAACAGAATAACATAGAAGGGATGGACGTATTGGACTGGATCAGGAGAACCGACGTGCCCATACACAAGAGGGTCACATATCCCCGATATACAGTCGCCATATGCCCCAAGAAGGCCGACCCCTACAGAACAAGAATCACAGCAGGGGGAGACCAATTGGAGTACCATGGTAACGTGTCCACCCGGACAGCAAGCATGGAAACCATAAAAACCCACTGGAATAGCGTAGTGTCCTCCCCTGGGGCCAAATACTGTACCGGTGATATTTCTAACATGTACTTATGCTCCACACTGGACGAACCCGAATTTCGTAAAGTTCCGGTGGGACATGATTCCCCCCTGAGTCAGAATAGCGTACAAGTTGGAACGGCTCAAACAAGGGGAATATGTATATGCCCGAATCAAGAAAGCATGGTATGGATTAAAACAAAGTGGAAAGATTGCCCACGACGACCTAGTTGACCACCTCCAGAAGTACGGATACAGAAAGGCACCTCACACGGAAGGACTGTTCCTGCATGATGAACGGGACATTAACTTTACCCTCGTGGTGGATGACTTTGGAATCAAGTACACCCGACAGGAAGATGTAGATCACCTAGTGGCAGCTGTCGGCGCCAAATATACCTTCAAAGTGGACTGGTTGGGAAAACAGTATGTAGGGGTCCACCTACAATGGGACTACGACAAACGCGAAGTACGTCTGTCTATGGACGGCTACGTGGAGCAAGCATTGAAAGAATTCGAACACGTGAGGCCAACACTCACGTACGCGGGCCCATCACGCGCGGACGTTCCTGCCTACGGCGAAAAAAATACAATACGCAAAGCTCGAGGACATGACAACACTATCGGACGAAGAAATAAAATTCACCCAGCAAGTCACAGGAAAATTCCTATTTTATGCCCGAGCAGTAGATAACACGATGTTACATGCGCTCAACGATATTGCCTCTGCCAAGAATAACAAAACAACATTAGCAGCCACAAGATATTTCCTCAACTATGCAGCATGTAATCCCCATGCAGCCATCATCTACAGGGCAAGCGATATGATACTCCGGGTAGATAGTGATGCGGCGTACTTAGTATGTCCGGAGGCCAAGAGCCGAGCTGGGGGTTACCATTACCTAGGGGATTCAACCGAACACACATTCAACGGCGCCATCCTAGTATTGGCCAAAATAATCAAAAATGTTATGGCGTCCGCGGCCGAGGCCGAAGTTGCGTCATTATTCCTGAATGCACGGGAAGCCTTGCCCATCCAACAATGCCTCATTGAACTGGGACACCCGCAACCGGCCACCCCACTGAAAACCAACAATAATACAGCGGAGGGCATACTCAACGGCACTATCAAACAAAAGAGATCTAAAGCCATTGATATGCGATTCTATTGGTTAAAAGATAGGGCTCAACAAGGACAATTCAATATTTTCTGGGAACCGGGAAAACATAATCTGGCTGATTACCCCACCAAGCACCATCCAGGGAGCCACCATAAGAAGGTAAGAGCGATATATCTACATGAGCCGGATAGTCCAAGGACCATCCAAGGGTGTATTGGAATACTGAATCAAGCGTGAATTTACGTACACGCAAAACCGTCTTAACGTACACGATACGTGATACGTAATAAGAGACATACAAATTACGTATTAATGTTTTACGTATACGTAATACGTATTACGTGAAACAAGTTGTTATGTAAACGTAATACAGTATAATTATTACGTTTTACGTATACGTAATACAGTATTACGTGAAACAAGGTTTTACGTAAACGTAATACTGTATTACGTGATACAAGGCGAGACGTACGATTCCAAGAGCGAGACGTACGATACCAAGGTGTTTCAAGATATTCTATCACGAGATGAGCGCAATAAGTAAATTATACATAAGCGCTCGTGAGTATCAAGAGATACTTAAAGCACTGAGTGGTGGCACGCAATATGAGTATCGAACTCTCGATACGAGTATCCCCACGCATTAGTAAATGAGAAAACAATATGGTCCAGAAACAATCCGATCATAATCTTATCGATAACTCTTTCCAAAACAGTAAAATCAAACAAACTAAAGTAAATACGCAAAGTAACAACATAACCGAACAACCGTTTACGACTTTGGTCTTATTACAAAGAAGGAGGGTAACCAGTACATTGGAATGCTTTATATTCAGATGCTGTCACTTCTGTGTGCCGGAGGTCGTCAATTGTTGTTGTCTCAAAAGACGCCATCCAATCTTGAGAACAAGAGCAGAAAGTGTGAAGATGAAATTGACAGACATATTTACGCCATTGAGTTGTTGTTGGGTATGGAAGAGTTCCTAAAATACGCTGGAACGTTTGACGAGGTTTTCAAACAAGACAAGAAAGGTGTTTTGAATCTTGACAAAATGGTTGTTCTTTTCATCAACTGTATAAATAACAATCTGCAATGAAGTAAGGGAGAGGGTAACAATCTGGTGAAGAATCACATGTATTTTCATTTATCACAGTACATGAGATTATTTGGTCCTCCAACTGGGTGGGACTCTGCCGCGAGTGAGAGCAATCATAAAACTGAAGTGAAGGCTCCTGCTAAGAGAACTCAACAAAACAAGTCCACACTTATCAAGCAAACTTGCAACCAAGTGATGGAGTATCGAACTATTGATCGACTTGACCGTGAATTTGATTTGTTTGAACATAGACCCATAACAGGACCAAATCATCCTAAGGAGGGTGGTTGGTCAGGCTGGGTCTTCAGTTTTGGATTGGTGTGATGATTGGTCTCCCTTACATGAAGTGGGATGAAAAAAAAATGCAAGTTTACCCTGGTTTCCATCAGATGTTCTCAAATTTTGTTGCGACGTGGTCCTACCGGCTGTGGGCAGCAGCAAGGTTTTTGGAACCACGGAGCACAAGAGGTATGACAAATATCGTGAGATGAATTTATTGTTTTGTGCCCATCCATCGTTTAAGTCTGATTCTGGACGATTGTCCAATGTATGGTACAACTGGGCTTATTTTCAACTCAACCTCCTTGATGGACGTGGACTGCAAGTTTATCCATGTCAGATTCTGTGCCTGCTTTACCTTGAAGGTCCTTTCCCCGTGGGTAGCTCTGTTAGTGGTTTTGAATTAGTGCACAATGGTAATTATGCCGTTGCTCGTTGCTTTGTTTCTGCAGACCCCATACCGAAACAAGAGGGATAAAGGAAAAAAACACCATCATGCGTTGGTAAAGCAAGGTGAATTGCGGAACAAATTGTATTTGTTTGACTGCAACGCCATTGAGTCCGAAGCTGCCGTTGTTAGAAACCATGGTAGTCCTGACCAATATTTTGTGCTGGGAAATCATGAACAATGGTTGTTTAATTTCCGTGAGACAATGGCTGCATTGGAAAAGAGGGATTTACAATCAATAGTACGAGATGGTGAAAACAGCACATGACTTGAACGAACAAGTTAATTATCAGTTACATTTGTACTTAAATGTTTTTCATTATTCCACTATTCTGCAACGCCGTTGCAGAATTTGCTTTTTTTGTTTTGAGGGGAGTACTTGTAAATTGTTTTTTGTAAAGTTGTGTATTTATGGTTTTTGATGTACCCCCCTTTTCATGTGCATTTTGCGTTTTTCCATTTTCTGCAACGGCGTTGCACGGAATGGCCTTTTTCCGTATTTTCAAGGGTACAGTCATCCAATTCCGGTTTTCTTCAAAATGGTGCAATTGCGTTTCAAAATATCAGCAGGAAGCCAGCAGCGAGCAGCGGCGTTTCCAGTGGCGTTATGGAGCAGCAGGAAGCCAGCAGGAAGCCAGCAGGAAGCCAGCAGGAAGCCAGCAGGAAGCCAGCAGGAAGCCAGCAGTGAGCTGAAGTAGCAGGAAGCCAGCAGCAACCAGCGGCGATAGGGTCTAGCGAGAGCAACAACAGCAAATAGCAAGAGCAAGAGCAACAGCAGCAGCGACTAGCGAGAGCAACAGCAACAGCAACAGCAACAGCAATAGCAATAGCAATAGCAATAGCAACAGCAATAGCAACAGCAATAGCGAGAGCAACAACAACAGCGACTAGTGGAGTGGCGTTTTGGAGGAGCGGCAGGAAGCCAGCAGCAAGGATCGGCGTTTGGAGCGGAGAAGCAGGAAGCCAGCAGCGGCGTTTCGGGTGGTGTTTTGAGCGGCTTTGTGGTTGGATTGCTGTTGTTGATTCGTTGCCGTTGACTTATCCTGTGGATTTGTTTTGATCGTTGTTGCTGTTGCAGATCTATAACACTATATAATAATTGAACAAAATGGGTGAGTATCTATTGATGTAGTAAAGTAAATAATAACAACAGAATAATATAATCTACATGCCACTTCCGATCGATTCAATGCTGACAATTTCAAGGGAAGATTTGCCGCACGTACAGGGAAGAAGACAATGCACCTCAAGGAAAGATTTGCCACACCAGGAAAGATTCGCCGCACCTCGATCCATTGTTCCGATCCATTGTTTCCAATCAAATCATTGTTCTGACAATCGTTGTTCCCACAATTGTTGTTCCCACAATTGTTGTTCCCCGCACCTTGATCCATTGTTCCGATCCGTTGTTTTTGATCCGTTGTTTCCAATCCGTCCCTATGAAAATAAGAAGAAAAAATAGAAGTGAGGAAATACAACATCATCAGCAATGCAACAGGCGGGCATCAATGTCTATCTATCTCACTTTGTTGCCTTCCACTCAGTGTTGCCGATACGTTGTTCCAACAATTGTTGTTCCGACAATCATCCCGATGAAATTGTTGTTGTTGCTGCTGCTGTAGATTTGCAGCCTTCTTACTCCTATGTCACAAAAAACAGTACCTCGTGCCTGTTGATATAGAAGCAATGGATGCAGATTTATTGCTTTCAAGACATATATGTTTGGGTGATCAAGTCCAAGAACACTACTATCTATCCAGCAAACCACCTCGTCAAGTCCAATGCAAGCTAATTCTTTTTTCAGTACAAGGCTGTTATTTCAGACAAAAATATTCAAGCACGGATTACTTGCCTAATCATTGGATTAAGTGGAATCCCACGTTCACAGACGGAGTGCCGATTAGCAACTCTACTCAAATAAGTCAGGGTAAGATTATGAAGGGAAAGAGTATTTTTTTTGGGTCCACAAACACTGTGTAAACACTGTAAATTTGTGTGTGTGTGTGTGAGAGAGAGAGAGAGAGATTTTTTACTTTTGGCTGTGTGTGTTCGAAAAAAAAGGTTTGAAAAAAAAAAAAAATCATCGATACTTCAACTTGTGATACCTGGTATTGAATTTGCGTAGCATTCTACGACAGTTGATTTCTACACGCTTTTTGTACTAGATGATTTCTGGTATTGAATCCGCGTAGGTTTCTACGCCAGTATATTTATACACGATTATTGTACCAGATAATTACTGGTATTGAATTTGCGTAGCATTCTACGGCAGTAGATTTCTACACACTTTTTGTACTAGATAATTTCTGGTATTAAATCCGCGTAGGTTTCTACACCAGTAGATTTCTACACGATTTTTGTACCAGATAATTACTGGTATTGAATTTGCGTAGCATTCTACAACAGTAGATTTCTACACGATTTTTGTACTAGATAATTTCTGGTATTGAAATCGCGTACGTTTCTATGACAGTAGATTTCTACACGATTTTCGTACCAGATAATTTCTGGTATTGAATTTGCGTTGCATTCTACAACATAAGACTTCGACAGTAGTACATGGTACCATGGGGGGGAAAGTATTTTATTATTTTCCTTCTGAATCCGGTCCTGTTGAGGGTCTGATTCAAAGGCTTCTGAAGAACAGCAACGCTGCGTTAGTGTGTTAGTAGACAAACGATTGTACTCTACGCGTGGCAATTGTGGTTGGATACTTTCAGCAACGGATAATCGGACTACAGGCGAGACTATGGAAACGCCAGATCTCTTCTTGCTGTGACTTGTTCAGATTGCAGCGAGACAGACCTTAGTATGTAGATTACAAGTAGTTGATAGCAACTAGTGTGAATTTTGGGATATAAATCAGTTGAATGTTAAAAGTATGAGATAAAGTGAAATCTTGCCGAAATGCAAGATATCTCTTTTATTGAGATGAATACGTTGCAACTGCTGTTGCGTAGTGATGAGATTACTCGCTGATTATTTCCGTACATGTATTGGTCGTTGACCATATATATCTGTATGCATATATATATACTGTGTGAGAATCACATGCCAACGGTTTTCTTCTCTTGTTCCGTTAGGAAGACTCCATGAATTGTTTATCATTAAGGTCAGGAATTGCTCCCATAGCTCGTGTGATATTTTATGAAATCAGAGTTTGCTCACCGAAGAACAATGGCAATACTGTAAAACAGGGATTGCTCACCGTTGATGCGTGATGGGAATCGATGCACCAGTGGGAATCGATATGCCGTGGGAATCGATTACTTTGGTTGATACAGGACTCATGGATTCGTACGAATAGGGTATCTACCATCTGGTAGCTTTGGTACTTCTGGTCACGAAAGGCATTTAATACTCCCCATGTCTCCTTGTGAAAGGTCATCACGCTCTACATGATGCTTCCATCGTCTTGGAGAAGGTCGCCGGTATTCCCACAAAAGTGGAAGATGGGCCTGAGCAGTGGATACACAACTGAGTGTCCCCAATGCTTGGTGAGAATATCTGCACAGTTATCCTTACCTGGGATGTGCATCATTAAAATGAAACCTCTTGCTATCATGCTCCGTACGTAGTGAAACGATAGAATGTTACGAACGCTTATGCAACCTTGCGTAAGGGAAGGTCGACGTCTGGATCATCTTTTCGTTGTCACCCCAAGAGTAGGAGATATCATGTACTCGTGTTCCGAGGTATCGGAATGAGTGGCGTAGATCGACGATCTGTTCGATACAAGTTCTTCCTGCAACAAATTCAGCTCCAAAGGTGGCTGTTTCCGTAGTAGACTGTTTCTTCGAGAACCACATCATGGGAGTCTTGTTCGCGAAATGAAGAATGCCGGTTACAGCCTTACCACTAAGAATATCATGCATGAGGTTGGCGTCATAGAAATGTGTCAACACTACTGTCTTCCCAAGTGGTGCAGGAGCGTCGTCGGGTAGCTCTTCAGAATGCTCCCCATAGACGGTGTTGGACCAATTGATGGTGTCGGGTTTAGTCAGTATAAAATCTGGGGGCTCCACGCGGAATCTGATTTTAAAATGTCTAAACTTGGAGATATATCCATAGATACGTTTGGCACGTTTGAGATGCCCATCTCATGGTTGAGCTCTGAAACTCGAGAGTGTCATCACGGCTGTTTGCACATCGAAACGACCAATAGCGATGATCCATTGGAGTGAACCGATCATACTTTGGTATTTCTGTATACCAGTTTCTTCGAGAAAGGCTGAGGAGTCCAATTCGGGATGATCGTTCTCTGCAATGGGTGATTGGAACCTAGTGTTAGGTTTGCATCCGAACATTTGTTCGTAAGACGCTTCCATCTTTTCAATGAACTTTATGGGATTCATACAGAGAACACCATGCGCGTCGCGCTCAAATCCGCAACCTAGGTGGAAGTTCATAGGTCTGGATCCCTTCAGTTTGAAGTTATATGGTGACGACTGCAATATCTTCAAGAAGGAATTGGGATCTGCCATGCAAAGACATAGGTCATCGACATATGTGCATATAAGTTCATATACACGTTCACCATGCTTGTTCGTTCCAGGCTTGAGGAATATTTCCGGTTCTGCGCGGGATCTTTCGAAGCCGAGTTCAATGAGACAAGCCGCGAGTAAATCTCCAAAACACTTGCTCGAGGATCTGAGGCCATATAGGGCTTTGTAAATGATCAATAGGTGACCTTCCAGCGATCCCAATTCGGGACCTGCCTTGATGCAGACTTTCTCACAGGTAACTGCTTCTAGGTAGGCATTACCTATGTCGGTACCCCATGCTTCCAGGTCGTTCAGTTCAGCTAGGAATAGGCACATACGTAGGCCGCGGAGAGATATGACACCTGCATAAACACTGTGGATAGGGGCCTCAGTGAGATTACCGTTAGCAACGAGATGAGCCTTGTGTCTACCGTCGTGCTTGACAGCATATATCATGTGTACCTTGATCTGTAGGAACCCGGGGGGAATGGAGCTTGTCTTGTACACGCCTTTATCAATGAATGTATTGTATTCGTTGAGTTGTTCCATTTCCAGGGTGGTGGCATCTTCCCATTTGGTGTTTCCGTTGGCTTGGTCAAATCGGAGGGCTTCTTCGTGGTTACGAGGTACTTTGAACCCGTATTGGTACTATGGAGTTGTACAGAAAGAACGAAGTTTGGCTTGGTGCACGAGTCGATCTAGTTTCTTGGTTCGTCGTGCTAGGTTGGTGATTCGCTTAAGGCGTTTCCAACCCGGGAGGTCAAGCAAGTTGTTGTCTTTCCCATATTTTGCAACGGTGACAGGGTCATCAGCCGCAATGTTGGCCAGAGGTTCATATGTGCGTTCCATATTTTCCCATTCAATCCAAAGGTTATATTTGGAACCTTTGTATTGGGGATGCTTGTTATCCAGTGGACCTTGGTGTCCTAGGATGCGGCGAAATGACCAAAGTTTGCCGTCTTCTTGGGTTGAATCACGATGGATGTAATTCATGACATCATTGTATGCAATGATATCATTAAGTTCGTCATCAGAGTGTTTGCACTTGAACTTGATGAAGTCTTTGTTGCGTTCAAGACTGTCTTCTACATCGACGATTGTAAGACGCTTCCGAGTGCCATCGGGGTTGGGTACAAGGAAGGATCGTCCTTGTAGATTGGCAATCGGGACCGTAGGAATGGTAATTGGTTTACCATCATCGTCAAATTGTGCGTTGCCTTCTTCGTTGGTAACAACTACCTGTGATGGGTCTACTGAAGGAGTAGCGGGGTTGGTGTGTGGAGTTGTGACGTCACTAACATCAAAGTATGCTAATTCCGGTGGATCAAAATCATCTTCAGTAAGGAGAATGCCATCGGGGTTCTTGCTGAAGATGTGTGTCGTAGGAGGACCATCAAAACTCTCCCCATAGTTGTTAGGGAGTGGAGAAGGTGACCAGCTCGGGCTGTCATCGACCTTCTTATATAGAAAGCTCGGTAACGAGGGGTGGGCGGGTGGTTGAAGAATAGTTTGAGTGCCAGATGCGGGAGGTGTTGTACCTGGTTGTTCGTTGGGTACAGATGGCATGGTGTTATCGGCGGTGTCAGAATCAGCGGGTGAAACGCTAGGAGGGGGATTAACTGAGTTGTCCTGTTTTGTAGAATTGTCAATGGGGCTATTCTGAGTGGTATGCTCCCCATGTTTGAATGCTGGAGCGTCTCCAGTGGCGTATAAACGGGGCAAGGAATCCTTGGCGTTACGCCATTTGATGAAACCATCATCAGTGAATAGGCCCGCGCGTTTGTTGCGGGACTCAGGCGTAAGAGCAGAGCGGACACCGGACCGGTCAAGTAACTTGTTGGTAACGGGTGAAAAGAATCCACCGTGTAACGCGTATTCGTACGTACTAAGCGGGCGTATAGCACGAAAAGTCATAAGGGCAAATAACCTTATTCGTAAGGTTATTTATCCTTTGAATAATCGTCGGCGCTTTTATGTGGATTGCCTCTTAGCGGGATTTTCCTCTCAGCTCACTCTTCGAAGAATTAACAACTCTAAAACACCATCATGCCCTAAAATCTATGTACAACCTAGTACTAATTCTACGTAATAAGGTACAAATACTGTGATATTCCAATGAGAATATCACGGTGAATTACACGGTAATACGATACTAAGAAAGACCAATCGGAGATGGTTTGCGTGTGTTTTTGTGTCTTAAGAATTACATGTGTTTTGTATGCTTGAAATTACACGATACGACGAGTAATTTGACGATGAGTAATTAACCTGTCGTCCGCTAAGGCCGAATGAACTGTATCAATTACTCACTAAATCAATCGATCGTAAGACCGATTGCGTTTGTTGTTTGTTACGACACACTTTCTTTACGGGATCCCAGATTCGGAAGCAGAGTCCATTGCCAACATGTTCTGCGATGCCGACGAAGTGACCTAGACGTTCGGTAGACTGGGTACCGAAAGGGGAGTCGTTGGTTTTGAAATAAACAGGTTCAAACCAGAAGAAACTGGTGTATGCGCTGATGTCGCCAAGTGTACCGGTAGCAATGAAGATCGGCTGTTTATCGGACAGCGTAGGATCAGAAATAACATTGAGGAGACCAGCGACGTATGTCATGCACAGTAGCCATAGATGTGGTGGTGTGCCTGTAGGATCCATGACACGATTGACAATGCGTTTGAACGTTTGATATCGACGTTCGAATTGATTCTGGTGTTGGTGATAAGGTTCACTTTGCCAGAGTCCAATCCATAGCATTTTGAGATAATCGGTGACCTTCT